>JAJTUV010000406.1:2390000-2705000 GCA_021653895.1 Mastomys natalensis | reverse complement strand
GTCAACAGAGAGAAAGACAGATCAGACTGGATGAAAATTTAAGATGTTTGAGAGAAATTATTTGCCAAACATATACCTAGTAGGGAGTTGGTATACTCAGAATATACAAGCCAACCCTACAACCCAACTAAAAGACACCAGGAGAGCATTGGAGGAGCTCAGCTCGGTGACAGTAGAGCATCTTCCTCAATACTGTATCATGGGAAACCCACAGGAAATGGAAAGAATTGTGTAAGGAACACTCCCAGATCCATTACCTGAGTCTTTAATTAGTCTGTGATTCTTCTGGGGTTTTGTGTGTTTGTTTTTGTTTGGAGGGGCTGTTTTTGTGTTTTTTGTTTGGTTTGGTTTGGCTATTTGAGTCAGGATCTCACTATGTAGTCCTGACTGTTTTGGAACCCACTATGTAGACCAGGCTGACATCCGCCTGCCTCTGCCTCCTGAGTGCTGAGATTAAAGACATGCACTAACATGCCTGGATTTCTCCTGACTTTATCATATCTCTGTCCTTCTGTCTGCCTGTCCATCCCTCTGTCTGGTCATCTGTCCATTCAACTAATTTCTTTGTTGATTTTCGAAGCGTGTTGTGGATACCAGTGTACTTCCCACTGACCACTCCAGCAGGCATATCACTGTTAAGTAGGATTCGGTATTTACTGTAGGTTATTTTAGGTAAAATATACATATAATGACATTTACAGAGTCTAAGTATACCATTCAGTGAGCTTTGGAGAGCTGGGTCAGGCCATGGGGGACTGTGGATCATCTGCAGTAACGGTGAAAGTCATGGTGTCTGGGGGGCAAGAGTCGAGGACTTTTGATAAGGAAGAGCCAAGATGAGGACACCTGGAAACCAACAAAATTCAAGAGGAGAGACATGAAGCCAGGAGATGAAACTCCAGTGGTCCTGGGGATTTAAAATAGAGAGGCTGAGGCAAGTTCAAGGGAGTGCAGCCTTTCTGGGGCCGAAAGGAGTGAGTGGAAAGAGGGAAGAGACATAAGATCAGCTTGGGAGGGAAGGGAGACCTTTCAGAGCCTCATCGGAGTTGTAGGCCAGTGAGGCCTTCTAGCCTCAGGGAATGACTCCATTCTCTGCCATCACAGACTACCCTAAGATTTGGAGCACACTCCAGGGCCCTCCTCAGATCCCTGGGTTGGCACAGGCCTCTTCTGCAGGTCATGTCTGACTGGGTCATATGTTCTTCCCCATTGTGCTCGGAGGTGCCCCTCTGTATCGCTCAGATCACAGCAGACAGGCAAAGCACAGTGTTGGTGGATGGGCAGCAGAGGGTGTTGGATAGGCAGGTGGCTATTGCTATATGAATGTCTAGGCCAGCCCAGACACTGGCCTCTCCTTGATGTTTAGGGATCATAGGGTAGGAGAGTGCTGTACCTCCTAATGAGACCTGACCAGTGAATCACAGCCCAGAAAGGCCTGGAGTCATACTGGCATGGGGTCATCCCAGGGACCTCTGGCTTTGGTAGCTGGCTTTGGGAGTCTCATTTATAAGCCACCTCTGTGATGTTTAAAATGGAAAGCATGAATTCAGTACCAGGCATGATGTCAGTGCCGAGTGATCTAGCACTGAATGCTACTCTCTCAGTAAGGGCCAGAGCTCAGAGACAGGCGGCTCTCCACAGGAAGGTGAACTAAGTGATGGAGATCTGAAGCTCTGTTCTCCGCTACAGAGCCTAGAGTAAGAAAGTGGCCAGAGAACCTGTTCCTTCTGGGACATTTAGAGCTTTCTGCCAGCCTTCTTCCCTGGGACCATCTTGTGAGGCCAGATGTGTCAAGTATGCCTGGACCCTACCTGAGACTGGCATTCGCTGGTAGGTCTCAGGCCACTGAGGTCCTTGTCAGGAGTATTAAAGCCCTTATCAGGGAATATGTCTCTACTTTCCTTGCTGCCCCAGAAACCAGGCAAGAACAGCAGGGAATGGCTGTTGCAAACAGATCACTCAGAACCTTCTTCCTCAACTCAGGGTCCACAGAACCTGCTGCCTGGTCTCCTGATCTTGGGAGGCTACTTAGCACACGAAACAGTTTGAGTAAAGGAGCAGATGGGAGACTCTTCTTCCAGATGAAGCACTCTCAGAGCCAGGGGCACATAGAGCCACGCCTTTGCAGATCCCAGCATGCTCCTGGTGGAGTGGGCAAGCTGTGGAAAGTCACATGCCTGCAGCCTCTGCTTCCCCTCTCCCAAACTACCTTGACCCTGCATACCACTCTGAGCCTTCTCGCCTTCACCGTCTTCAGACACTCACTAGGCTGGGATTTGGGGGATGCATGGAAGGTCCTGCCAACCTTCTGAGATTGTAGGGCGGGCTTCCCTGCTGGAGAGAAGTGTCAGATTGATGGAAGTTAGTGTCATCTACCTTAGGGCCACCCAGGAAGGGACCTCCAGCTCTACTTTGGACTCTGGGGACATGAGGCATGAGATGTGCACATCTCCTGGGCAAGTGCCTGGTCAGGACAGCAGGACCCTAAGGAGTTTCCTGTCATACTAGTAGAAGAATTAGTCCCTCTAATTCTGGTGGACAGCTTAGAGGGTACCTAAGAGTCACAGGCGTCTCCTGGGCTCAGCCTCCTGATGAGGAATCATGATATGCAGCTAAGAAAGGCTGCAATTGCCTCTGGTCTTGAGGCCAGAGTGTCCCCTCAGCATTGTGCCTGTGTACCCTGGTGGACAGGTGGGTGGGGGTGCACAGCTGTCATCTCTGTCTCTAGTCATTGTAGGGACCTTGGAGAAGGAGAAGAGACTAGGACGGGCCTTTCCCAGCAAACTCCTGGGACCTTTTGAGAGGCAGAAAAGAAAGTCTTACCACGTTTCAGAGAGCCCTGTCTGCCAGGGTCCTCCTTGGAAGGCCTCATGAACAAGGTCTTATCTGCTTAAGCCTGAGCCTGGGAGAGACTGGGGGAGGACATGGTCAAGGCTCCTCGCCGCCGTCTGGAAAAGGCTGGATAGAAATAGCTGCACCCATCTGGCAGATGAGTCACTGAGAGGGGTTTCAGCCATTTCTTGAAGAGGTTCTATTTTAGGTGAGATGCCTGTGGCACAGCCTTGGGGGGGGGGGACTGAGGAAAGGAGAGTACTGGTGGTGAGTACAGGTCTTTGTTTTTGTTTAACAATGTCCTCTGTTTAGCTCTGTCCAGACCCAAGGAAGGGTCACCCTAAAGTCCCAAATCAGAGAAGCTACCTCCTAGATCCCAGGAAGTCTTGTCATAGGTGTACAACAGGATTGGAATATTGGGTGTGGCCTAGGCCTGTAACACTACAGGAATGGGTTTGGTGGCTGCCACCCCAAGCCAGAGAACAGGCCCTTGTTAGAACACAAATCCCCCTGTAGAGTCCCTCATCAGAGAAGCAGAAGCATTTCCTAAAATCCCACTTTGATGAACCCTCCACACCAAAAATGACTTTCTAGGAGGATACCAGAGACTGAAAGGTTTATCTGTGGCTTTCTCTGTCCAGTGTGAACAAAGTTCTACTGGATTTTCAGAAGCATAGGATGGGTTAACAGTTCTTAGCTGGGGCTATGCTGCCCTGCCTCAGCCTCACTAGTCTTAGATTCTAGAGCTGTATTTGGTCTTCTAGTGTCTGCAGGAATGGATTCTAGACTCTGAACTTGGCCTATACAATGTTGAGTGGCCATCCAAGAGGTGAGACTAGCAAGCACTGGGCTCCAGGCTGCCCAGCCCGAGAATCAGGAGTTAAATGGAGCTGCCAGGGCTGCTCTTGTCAGAAGCTATAGTTTCTGCTCTGGTGACCACAAGAGCACACTGCTAACTCGTTTCAGACTTTGTTTCATCTGCTGTGAGGACAAATACCTCTGAACACGCCCTCCGGGGTGCTTGGCACAAGGGGGTGCTCACCGCAATACGATATTTCCCCAGTCTTTGAACACTGCTCTTGGGCTGCTGGGACAGGATGCTTAGACTCCTTACCTGACAAGCCACCTCACAACAGCAGAGACCACTGCAGCCTTGGGGACCTCGTGAGCTTTGAGGATCACTCAGTATAGCAGGAGACCCAGTGTGTCAGGGTGAGACAGCCAAGGGAAGATGACAGGGAAAGAAGCCAGGTAGAAAGAAAGGCTGGGGTGGCTTGTGAGGTCATGGGGAAAGGCCTCCTTAGTATGCTGAGAAAGCCCTTAGCGGGCTGTGAGTCTGTGGGTGATGTGCTCTGATTTATACGTGCTTTCATTTGGCAAGAAAAGGTAGTAACTACTTATGAGACTGGAAGTCCAAAAGGAAAGTCTGTTCTGTTACTCTTCTAGTACACAGGCGACATGAGAGACTCAGAGCTGGCCTGCGGCATGGTCACACGCCCATCCCTGTACAGGTTCATGCCAAAGGGGAGCTACAAGTTTGTAACATGAACATCGATCGGGATATTGATTGACTCATTATTATGTCATTTTCCTTGTCTTGCGGTTGGAGGTGTGGCACTCGCCTAACGTGCATGTGGCCCTGAGTTTGACCAAGGACACCATAAAATAAGCAATAGCAGAACCCCCGGATTCAAAGAAAATCCAGTCTTATATCAGTCATGTCTCGTCTGCACTTCCCACTGACTCTGCTCTCGAGAGTCTTCCTTATGTATCTTCCATGAGAATGCAAGGTCTTCCAGGACAGGAATCATATCATGGCTTCTTTTTACTTCTTATGCTTTCCTCTCTCACGTATCTATCTTCACTTCTAACTATGCATGGTGTTTGTGTGTGTGCATGAGAGCAAGTGTGGGTCTGTCTGTCTGTCTGTCTCTCTGTCAACTGTGGAGATAGTGACTTCAGGAATTGTCCATCCCTGCAGTAGCCTGAGCCCTGTGCACTCTGACCCTGACCACTCTACTGATGGCTGTTTCCTCCCACAGGTGAAGGAGTGGCTCTGTTTGAATTGTCAGATGCAGAGAGCCCTGGGAATGGACATGACCACTGCGCCTCGGTCCAAGAGCCAGCAGCAGCTACACTCCCGGTCCTGTCTCCTGCCCACTCCCCAGCCAAACAGCCTCTGGGGAAGCCAGAGCAAGAGAGATCTCCTCGGGGCCCAGGGGCCACACAGTCTGGTGCCCGCCAGGCTGAAGTAGCCAGGGCCACCTCAGTGCCTGGGCCTACCCAGGCAACTGCCCCTCCAGAGGTGGGGAGGGTGTCTCCTCAGCCCCCTCTCTCCACCAAGCCTTCCACAGCTGAGCCCAGGCCACCTGCAGGAGAGGCCCAGGGCAAAAGTGCCACCACAGTGCCCTCTGGGCTTGGTGCTGGTGAACAGACCCAGGAGGGCCTCACCGGGAAGCTCTTCGGCCTTGGAGCATCACTGCTGACCCAGGCGAGCACCCTTATGTCTGTGCAGCCAGAGACTGACACCCAGGGCCAGCCTTCCCCCAGCAAGGGACCACCCAAGATTGTCTTCAGTGATGCCAGCAAGGAGGCGGGTCCAAGACCCCCAGGCTCAGGGCCTGGCCTGGGCCAACATCTGGAGCCAAAACTGAGCCTGGGGCTAGAACAGGTCCTGGATCAGGGCCTGGAACCCCGGCAAAAACTGGAGGAACCGCCAGTCCAAAGCACGGCAGAGCAGAACATCAGGCAGCATCCAAGGCTGCTGCCAAGCCAAAGACCATGCCGAAGGAAAGGGCCACCTGCCCACTGTGCCAAGCCGAGCTCAATGTGGGTAGCAGGGGCCCAGCCAACTACAACACCTGCACTGCCTGCAAGCTCCAGGTGTGCAACCTGTGCGGCTTTAACCCCGCCCCCCACCTGGTGGAGGTAAGAGAGCTGGGACGAGCATACTTCTTTGAACTTTGTTGAGGTGGCAGGGAATATTGGGAAAGGAGGGACAAGGGAGCCAGGACAGGCACTGAGGTTGGGGACTGCAGCAGTCAAAGGGCCACGTTACAGCAAATGCTACAGACGGGTCACAAACCACTTCCTGCCTCCTACTCAGAACTGTTGCAGTAGGAGGAGGTAATGGTCACTACTGGTTCTCACTGGCTGGCCAGAGCTGTGCGGCTGAGTCCTGGCTTAGGACGCCTTAACTGGCCATCCCATTTCCAGCTCCTGAGAGCATGGCCTTGATGAACGATGCCAACATCATCCTGAGGTCCCATCCTGCTCTGGATCTGTGATTCTCACATAAGTAGGGAGTGAAGGGCCATGTGTCAGAAGGCCAGGTCCAATGCCCTGGGGGCTGAGGCCTCTCACAGTGAGACAGCCTCTGTCCTACCACTCCGGCTCCAAGCCCATCAGCTGGTGTCTGGTTTCAATCCCCTCTCTTAAGGTCATGAGTGTACATGTTAACTTGTCAAAGTCCTGGCCTTTCCTCCACATGTTTTCCCTGGGTAGGCCTGAGCTCTCCCAAGGGATAGGATGCTCAGAAATGCCTTTTCCCCCATAGGGAATTTGAGGGAAAGCTAGGGTGGAAGATACTCTTTCCTCTGTTCCTGCTCCAGGAATGTGGACTGGGACCTGGACAGAGCCAAGTAGAAGGGAGAGAGAGGCCTGGGGTTAGGCTAGTGTTTTTGTCAAGCTGGGAGTCCCGGAAAGGCCTGAAAGATAGAGGTACCCAGGCAAAGCAAGACTACCCCGGGCCTTGTGACTGTGTCTGCTCGTGCCTCAATCCTGTTACTACCTTCTCTGACCCAGTACCACCCATGTGACTTTACTATGGCTACCTTTGGCATGTCCAATCTGATTGGCTCATCATAGCCAGAGGTTATATGTCCTATCAGATTACTGGGCCAAGGACCCTTCATTTGGGCAGCCACTAAGCCATGTGTGATATTCAGTTGAGTCATGCATGGCTGATGGGACAGGGGACACAAGCCACCACTAATCCAAAGTGGGACAAGAGGGAGAACATGGAGTTACCACTGTGTCTATGCCACTTTCTTCTGACTTCCTTGGCAAAGGTTTCCTTAAGAATTGAGCCTAGTATAGCTAAGAAAACGACTTGACCACCACAGGCCGTATTTTCCAACATATGGGGAAATGTAGCCCTGAGTAAGATGAATGGCCTCTTTATGTGAAACCACATGACCTTTCAGGACCAACACTACTATGTCCAAGCTGTAGAGTCAGTGGCTCACTGGAGACATTAGGCCTAGCCAGCAGTGGGAGGAAGGGTCTGTCAGGGAGCCTTTTTGCCAAGACACCTGTACATGTAAGCTCACTGCTGGTCAGGTGGGGTACTCCGACACTGGAGGACCATGAGCCCTGGTGGACTTGAGGTAACCTAGTTTGGAAGCCCCGTATCCCCAAGAGACATCTCAGGCCATTTTCCCCATTAAGCAGGATATACATAGAGGGAAGAGACACTGTCTATCCAGGAGCATAAATGTTCCTGACAGCTCCTTTTGGCAGCCTCTGGGGCAGGCCACAGGAAATGCTGAATCAGCCGAGACAAAAGTGTCCCAGTCACGTGGTGACTTGAGGCGACCCAACCAAATTCTAATCTAGGCTTCTCTTTACAAGCTGGGTTCTAGCTTTCCTGGACTCTGGAAAGTCTCTCAGCAGGCAGCATTACCCACTCCCGTGCCTTGCAGCCTCATGCTCACCTGACAGCTATCTCTCTGACCAGTTCAGTCCTTGCCTCCATTGTCCTCGTCCATAGGTTCCATGGTCCCGTACCACAGCTGACGGTGTACTGGTCCTATCTCTTCCCAAAGTCAGGTCACTCACCTCTCCCACCTCTCTGTCTGCTGCTTTTAACAGTAGTCAAGAAGGGTGCAGCTCTCCCCAACCCTGCACCCCCTTTCTTTCAATAGCTCCACTGAAGCTGCTGTCCTCAGAAGGGCTGTGGCTGCTCTGAGGAAGGTATGGGCCAGCAGCCATGATGCCCCTTCCTTTGGAGGTCTTACTATTGTAAGGATCTAAGGATCATCATCATCAAGGATCCAAGCCAGTAGCCCAGCCAGAGTCATTCTCAAGTCCTTTCAGCTCAGCATCCACTCCACAGACCAAGCACCCATAGCCCCACACCCTGCTGTCACAAAAATCTGGCCTCTGCTCTCTGCCCAGTGGCCATAGCGCTAGGCCCCATCCCACTTCTGCTTCTTTTTCCTTCCAGCCATAAAATAACCACACATTTATTAAAAGCCCCTGCAGGTTCACCTTCCTTAGCTGCATGGCTGGTGGGGAGGAGCTGTTACATGGTGTGACCCCCATCCTCCACACACACCCCAGCATTACTTCACCGAGGTCTTTAACTAGGCCACAGGCATTCTTTGATCTCACCTCAGGGAATGGTCACTTGTTGTTCTGAGCAACTTTGTGCTTCCCTGTGGCCTATTTTTCACTTCTTGGTTAGAGTCATGTCACAGGTGCCTTAAGAGTGAGGGACCCAAGGTCAGAGGGGTTGGTCTGCTGAGCTCCGGCCTGTTGAAGGCTCAGCATGACTGAGCCATGTCTCTGTATACAGTGTAAGGCCGACCTCCGTATCTGTGTACGAGAGGAGCAGACTCCCAGCTCCCCATGTGTCTAGTGGACCTGTTGGGGTTTACCTGAGGCCAAACCAACGGGCTGGCCATTTTCCTCAACATCTGCAGCTAGAAAAAGCTTTTCCTTCTTCCTAGATAGAATCCAGACATAAGAATCCACATAAGAATCACTACAGTTGGACCAACTTTTACTTGAAACTTCCACTGAAGGAGGTGCTGTTTAATGAGTCATCTCATAATTAAAAGGGCTGATTCCAACTTTTTTTTTAAAAAAAATTTATTCGTCTTTTAGAAAGATAATAGTACCCTCTGAACTATTTTCTAATTGACTTGCAGTTCAATGGTGTGAAGAAATTAGTGGAATTGTTACAGTAATATCACCAGTTTCTTATTATCATTGCCAAAATTTCAGCTGTGCCCTTGAAATGCCAGGCTTCCCTAAGCAAATGGCCTTGCCCCAGTGACACACAGGGCTGAAGTGGGCTTGTGAACAGAGACTGCAGTGTGGGCACTGGGCACAAGGCCAACAGCTGCCTCCTGCTTCACCCCAGGCTGCCTCTGGGGTGGCGACTCAGACTCCTATCTCTTCCCGTGAAATGGAAACAGTCACTCTCTTAGGTGTCCATGTGAGCTGCTGGACCTCAGGTGTGTATGTAAGTCCTTACAGCAGCCAATCCTCCGATCAGAACACTGGAACCAAGGTGTCCTAAAAGGGAGTGCCCATGAGGGGAGAAGATTCCTCACAAGCTCCTATGATCTGGAGGTCAGTGGGCATCGTGACCTGTCCAGGCTCTGGGATCCCCGGGGAGTACTGCATAGGAGAGTGAACACACTTGGTGCTAGGGCACAAGGGGAGCACATCTCAGCTTCAAGAGAGCACCCTGGACACCCCGGGTAAGGCTCTCCTTATAGGAGGCAGAAAGGAGGAGTTTGGATCATATCCAGGGTCATGGTTGGCATAGACATTACACAATCATAGAAGACCAGCAGCACTGGGGCTGGCCATGCCTGTGGCCTAGTGTCTGAGTCTTTAACTTTTGGTTTTATTTTGTTGTTGTTTGTTTGTTTGTTTTTTGGGGAGGTATTTGGTTCTGTGAGACAGAATGTCATTTTTTAGCCCAGGCTGGCCTCAAACTCATGGCAACTCTCTTGTGTCAGCCTTCCAAAATTATAGGTATGAGCAGCCATACTGAGTTCCCACTGGGGTCCTTACTCGCTGCCCTATGGTCCAGCAGTGTATAAAGCTAGGTAGCTGGCTATGAGGTATAGATCAGGATGGGTCACAAGAACTGGCACACAGGCAGCTCCACAAATACAGAGAACAGGCCCGTGGCCTCATTCAGCCAGTGGCAGACAGTCTAGGGAGGACGCTCAGCGTCCCACACAACCCCACGCACGGTCTCCTTGTCCTCACTAGCCAGTGGCTCAGAGATCACAATTCTCACATGCTTTGGGGTTTCCCCATACTTTCCCCCCTTAACTTCCTTCCCCTTCTGTGTGGATTGGAGAAGCTCTAATAATCATCTTTGGTTTCCATGAGAACCGGATGGGATGCTGTGCTCAGATACTTGTGCAGAAATGCCGCCTTGAACCACTGAGCTCCTCTGTACACGCCTTTACATCTCCCAACTGGAGCTGATGATTGTTCTTGGGAGATTTGTATCTTCCTGTCCCCAAAAGGACTAACAGAGGTGGTCATCAGTCTCCCTGTTGTCCATTCTCTGGTTGCTTATCAAAGAGCCAAGCAAAAGGGACAGCCAGGCAGCCAGTCTCTGGAGCACTGCTGGGGCTGGATGAGATTAGCAAGGGAGACATTCATATTCTGAGCGCAGAATGAAGGAAGTCAGGAAATAAGACTGAAGTGAGAGAATGAATGGCCTAAGTGGAAGATCCAGGAACGGAAGGATCAGGGTGGGGTGGGGCTGAGATGAAGGTAGATTGAATGAATGAGTTGGTAACTCAACAGCTGTGCTCAGACTCCTAGGTGTGGGCGTTCTGCATGGCCTGCCTTCCACCCATGCCCAGGAGGAGGCTTTGGCCAGTCCTCCGGCCCCACTTCTCCCAGCCTCAGTGCCTGTACACTTCTCCTGCTCCCAGTGGGCTAGGAAGGGCCTCCAGCAGCCAGGTCAAGAGCTTATTTTTAGCTCTTCCTTCACTCACTGCCTTCTTCCCAGCCCGCCCCTTCTCACTGCTTATAAAACAGAGCCAGGAGCAAGAGAGCCACCAGGAAGCCTTTCTGAAAACCAGCTGCCTCCATGAATATACCCATGAAGGAGCAAAGCCCCAGGTAGCCTGTGACCACTGGCAGCGTACCTACTAAAGGCCTTACTTGTGGGCACAGATAAGCAGGCCTCTGCAGGGACTAACCCTGAACACTGGGTCTGCCTTTGTCCATGTTACCCTTTCAGGGTACCCTCGCTATCTTTTAGATTACTGCTTCTGGTGAGGGTTCTACAAGCCAGAGGTTTGTCTGAGGCAGCAAAAGCAACAGGACACCATTTTAAACTATGCCTTGGCTCAGTAACTGTGGTTCTCATAATGGCCCTCTCATGGAACACCGGTAGGAGCTCATATCTAGGCACCCAGGATGAGCAGCAGCTCCAACGAAAAGGTGCTGAAGTTTTGAACCCCAAGCATGCACTGAACAGTCAGTAGGGTCCTGTTTTGGGTTGAGCTGTTACCCTCGTTTCTTATCACCTCATGTAGCCAAGGCAGCATACTCCTGTCTGCCTAGACCTGCTGCAGATCTAGAACCCCAACTCAGGATGACCCACCAAGGATGTCCCAGTCCCACCCCTGTGCAGCCAGTTGGGATTTGAAGAATTGGTTTCTAGTAGTCTGAGGACTTACTGCTGACTCCTGTGTCATAGTTATCATGGCTTCTTTGAGGCTGTGGGTTCCAAGGAGGGCCTATGTCCATCACTTCTCATTGCAGTGACCAAATTCCAGACAGAAGGAACTTAAAGGAGGAGAAGTTTGGTTTGACTGACACTTTAGAGGGGACCATGGCAGCCAGGGTAACACTGATGGTGCAATTGAGGCCTAGTCACATCTTACCGGATCAGGAAGCAGAGAATTTGATCTGGAACCAGAAGTAGGAATCGCCTTCAAAGTCCTTCCCTAGCAACCCATTACTGCTTGTTAGGATCCATGTCCAAAGGCTCCACACCCTCCCAAGCAGCACCAGCTACGGACCAAGTACCCAAACACGCAAGCCAGAACAGGAACAGTTCACATTCAAACTATAGCAGTGCTGGTCCCTGTGTGTCATTTTCATCACCACTGTGCCTTCAGCCTTTATCCCTGGTCCTGAGACTGTGGGTGACTTCTAAGAGCGGTGGCTGATGATAAACACTGATGCTGCCCCAGTTCTGGAAGGAGCCGGGCTTTAGTCACATAGTTCTCCACTAGAGGGAGCGTCCAGAGCCCTGGGCACACAAGTCCTTTCTGTGGTGTTCTTTCTAGCCCCAGACAAGGAGACTGGCTGAAAGTGTGAGCAAAGAAGGTTTCTCAAAGCTGACTCCAAACAGGGCTTTACCCAGCTAGTCTTTCCTGGCCCCAGGAGTTTGCCCCAGCTGAGCATAGCCCTTACTTGGGGAAGGAAATGGCAGGATAGTATCAGACCCCAGAACTAGGAGCCAGGGCCAGTACCTCTAGGACATTTTGCCCTCTCTCTCTGAATGCATTCCTGTTCTGCAGGGCATCTTAGCTGCTGAACCCCATACAGCCCCTGAATTGCAGATCAATCCTTGAGGTTGGGGCCCTGGTTTTCCCCTGTGTTTCATCCCAAGCCTTTATAATTTTTGTGGTTTTCTCTCCCTCTTAACTGTCCTCCTTTTCTGACCCAGTGAAAATTTCTCTATGGGTTAGAAGAAAACGTTCTTCATACCTTGTCATTTGCATTTTGATTTTGTATATGTCCTGAGAAGTTTACAATTTGGGGCAATATATCTGTCAGTTTTTTCTTTTTATGTCTTTGGTATCCTGTTCTGTAAGACTTTTCGGGCTGGGGGAATGCCTCGGCGCTAGTGTGTATCTAAATGGTACAGGGCTCACTCTGGGTTCAATCTACCAAGAGTGAGGTCTGTCTCCTCCCTAAGGTTTTGGAGAATTATAGAAATTCTCTCTGCTTACTCCTGGGTCTGTGATTTTCATGAACCTCCCTCCTGTTTCCTTACAGAAAACAGAGTGGCTCTGTCTGAACTGCCAAACTAAGCGGCTGCTGGAGGGCAGCTTGGGGGAGCCAGCCCCCCTGCCTCTGCCCACCCCACAGCAACCTCCTGCAGGAGTCCCTCACCGAGCACTGGAGCAGCCCCTCTGAAGCAGAAAGGGCCACAGGGGCTGGGCCAGCCCTCAGGCTCTCTGCCTGCCAAGGCCAGCCCTCAGGCCACCAAGGCTAGCCCTCAGGCCACCAAGGCCAGCCCTCAGGCCACCAAGGCCAGCCCTCAGGCCAAGCCTCTCAGGGCTTCTGAACCCAGCAAGACCTCTAGCAGTGCCCAGGAAAAGAAGACAGGGACCCCTGCTAAAGCTGAGCCTGTGCCGAAGCCACCTCCAGAGACTACTGTGCCTCCTGGGACTCCTAAAGCAAAAAGTGGGGTGAAGAGGACTGACCCTGCCACCCCAGTCGTCAAGCCTGTTCCAGAAGCTCCCAAGAGTGGGGAGGCTGAGGTCAGTCCTATTTAATTTCCACAGATCCTAGCTTTCAGGTGAGATAGTCTGAGGAAGGGTTCAGGATGGAAGCCTAAGACAGATCTATTGGGGCCCAGAGACACCCCAGTTGAAAGAGGGTCTAGATTAGATTTCAGTAGATCGCAGAGCTAATGGCACATTCCTTTTATCCCAGCACTTTGGAGGCAGAGGCAGTCAGATCTTTTTGAGTTCAAGGCTAGTTTGGTCTACATAGTGAGTTCTTGGACAGCCAGGGCTCTATAGAGAGATCCTGTCTCAAAAGTAACAACAAACAACTAACAAAGTTCGGCTGGTCTGGAGACTGTGAGATGGAGACATGTCCTGTGTCTGCCATTTTGCTAGTCTCCCTTTAATCTAGTAAAGTTTCTCTGAAGATCTAGATCTTGCTGTGAAATCTGTACATTATTTGGGGCCAGAGAGGTAGCCCTTGGGACATGGACGCTCCGTCCCTTCTCTTGGTCCCTGGGACTGACAGAGAAGGCTAGGAGTAAACACCTGCTTTCTACCCTATGCAGGAGCCTGTCCCCAAGCCTTACTCTCAGGACCTGTCTCGGAGCCCACAAAGCCTCAGCGACACAGGCTACTCCTCCGATGGGGTCTCCAGCTCCCAGAGTGAGATCACAGGTGTCGTACAGCAAGAAGTGGAGCAGCTCGACAGTGCGGGGGTGACAGGTCCTCGTCCACCCAGCCCCTCAGAGCTCCACAAAGTGGGCGGTAGTATGCGCCCTTCACTGGAGGCCCAGGCTGTGGCTCCCAGTGCTGAATGGAGCAAGCCACCCCGCAGCAGTGCTGCTGAAGACCAAAACGGCGTCCCCACTCCCTGTCCATCATGCCTGAGGCCTTTGACTCTGATGAGGAGCTGGGGGACATTCTAGAGGAGGATGACTCCTTGGCATGGGGGCGTCAGAGGGAACAGCAAGATACAGCTGAGTCTTCAGATGACTTTGGCAGCCAGCTGAGGCATGACTAGTGGAAGACAGCAGTGAAGGTGGCTTGTCTCCCCTTCCACCTCAGCCCCCAGCCAGGGCAGACATGACCGATGAAGAGTTCATGCGGCGGCAGATCCTAGAAATGAGTGCTGAGGAAGACAACTTGGAGGAAGACGAAGCTGCTGTCTCCGGGAGAGGCCTGGCCAAACACAGTGCCCAGAAGGCAAGTGCCAGGCCCAGGCCCGAATCTAGCCAAGAATCAGTAGCACTGCCCAAGAGACGCCTACCCCATAATGCCACCACAGGCTACGAGGAACTCCTGTCTGAGGCAGGCCCAGCAGAGCCCACTGATGGCAGCGGAGCCCTTCAGGGAGGTCTCCGTCGCTTTAAAACTATTGAGCTCAACAGCACAGGTAGCTATGGTCATGAGCTAGATCTGGCCCAAGGTCCTGACCCCAACCTGGACCGGGAGCCTGAGCTGGAGATGGAGAGCCTTACAGGCTCACCTGAAGACCGCTCTCGTGGGGAACACTCCTCTACGCTGCCGGCTTCCACGCCTAGCTATACATCTGGCACCTCACCCACCTCCCTGTCCTCACTGGAGGAGGACAGTGACAGCAGCCCCAGCCGCCGGCAGCGGCTAGAAGAAGCGAAGCAGCAGCGCAAGGCCCGGCACCGGTCCCACGGGCCCCTGCTGCCCACCATCGAGGACTCTTCCGAGGAGGAAGAGCTGCGGGAAGAAGAGGAGCTGCTGCGTGAGCAGGAGAAGATGAGGGAGGTGGAACAGCAGCGAATTCGAAGCACAGCCCGCAAGACCCGGCGTGACAAGGAAGAGCTTCGGGCTCAACGGCGGCGTGAGCGCTCCAAGACACCACCTAGTAACCTGTCACCCATTGAAGATGCGTCCCCTACAGAGGAGCTGAGGCAGGCAGCAGAGATGGAGGAGTTGCACCGCTCTTCCTGCTCTGAGTACTCCCCTCCCCCTCCCTGGACTCAGAGGCGGAAACCTTAGATGGTGGCCCCACGCGGCTCTACAAGTCGGGCAGCGAGTACAACCTGCCGGCCTTTATGTCTCTCTACTCACCAACTGAGACCCCTTCGGTCAGTTCCACCACGCCCAGTTCTGGACGGCCCCTTAAGAGTGCTGAGGAGGCCTACGAGGACATGATGCGAAAAGCTGAGCTGCTCCAGAGACAGCAGGGCCAGGTGGCAGGGGCCCGGGGACCCCATGGTGGCCCCACTCAGCCCACAGGCCCCCGCAGCCAGGGCTCCTTTGAATATCAAGACACCCAAGACCATGACTATGGCGGCAGGGCTTCTCAGCCTGCGGCAGAAGGCACGCCCGCAGGCCTCGGAGCAGCAGTGTATGAGGAGATCCTTCAGACATCCCAGAGCATAGCCCGGATGCGGCAGGCCTCCTCACGGGATCTGGCCTTCACTGAGGACAAAAAGAAGGAGAAGCAGTTTCTGGATGCCGAGAGTGCATACATGGACCCAATGAAGCAAAATGGTGGCCCACTTACCCCTGGGACTAGCCCCACCCAGCTTGCTGCCCCTGTGTCGTTTTCCACTTCCAGCTCCTCGGACAGCAGCGGGGGCCGAGTCATTCCCGATGTCCGAGTCACTCAGCATTTTGCAAAAGAGCCTCAGGATCCTCTCAAGCTACATAGCTCTCCTGTCTCCCCCAGTTTGGCCTCTAAGGAGGTAGGCACGACCTTCTCCCAGGGTCCTGGGCCTCCAGCCACCACAGCCAGCCTTCCACGAGGGTATATGACTCCAACCTCCCCAGGTGGCTCTGAGCGTAGTCCATCAACGTCTTCCACAATACACAGCTATGGACAGACCCCAACCACTGCTAACTATGGGTCTCAAACAGAGGAGCTGCCTCATGCATCCAGTGGCCCTCCTGGAAGTGGACGGGCCTCTAGAGAGAAGCCTCTGAGTGGGGGTGATGGTGAGGTTGGCGCTCCTCAGCCTTCTCGGGGATATTCTTACTTTACAGGTTCTAGCCCACCTCTCTCTCCATCTACCCCTTCCGAGAGTCCCACATTCTCACCAGGCAAGCTGGGCCCAAGGGCCACAGCAGAGTTCTCTACACAGACGCCAAGCCTGACGCCTTCCTCTGACATTCCACGGAGCCCTGGCACCCCCTCCCCCATGGTAGCCCAAGGCACACAGACACCACACCGACCTAGCACTCCTCGCTTGGTGTGGCAGCAGTCTTCCCAGGAGGCTCCTGTTATGGTCATCACTCTGGCATCAGATGCTTCTAGTCAGACCAGAATGGTACACGCCAGTGCCTCTACTTCTCCGCTGTGCTCACCTACCGACTCTCAGCCCACCTCCCATAGCTACAGCCAGACAACACCACCAAGTGCATCTCAAATGCCCTCAGAACCAGCTGGGCCACCTGGTTTCCCGCGAGCACCCAGTGCTGGTGCAGATGGGCCCCTGGCACTGTATGGCTGGGGTGCCCTCCCTGCTGAAAACATCTCATTATGCCGGATCTCCTCTGTCCCTGGGACATCTAGAGTTGAGCCAGGCCCCAGGCCCCCAGGCACTGCAGTGGTAGACCTTCGCACAGCTGTCAAACCCACCCCATTATCCTTACCGACCAGGGTATGGATCTGACTTCTCTTGCTGTGGAAGCAAGGAAGTATGGCCTTGCCCTGGATCCAGTTCCAGGACGCCAGTCAACTGCTGTGCAGCCTCTAGTTATTAACCTCAATGCCCAAGAGCAGACCCATACCTTCCTGGCCACGGCCACCACAGTGAGCATCACCATGGCCTCCTCTGTGCTCATGGCTCAGCAGAAGCAACCAGTGGTATATGGAGATCCTTTCCAGAGCCGCCTTGACTTTGGCCAGGGTTCAGGTAGCCCTGTGTGTCTAGCCCAAGTCAAACAAGTAGAGCAGGCTGTCCAGACAGCCCCGTACCGAGGTGGGCCCAGGGGAAGACCCAGGGAGGCTAAGTTTGCCAGGTATAACCTTCCCAACCAGGTAACACCTCTGGCCAGAAGGGACATTCTGATCACTCAAATGGGCACAGCCCAGATGTGAGCCTGAAGCCAAGTCCAGTGCCAGAGCCTGGTGCTGAACCCCATCGGGCTACTCCCGCAGAGCTCCGGTCACATGCTCTGCCAGGTACCAGGAAGCCACACACAGTGGTGGTGCAGATGGGAGAGGGTGCGGCCGGCACGGTGACTACCCTGCTCCCAGAAGAGCCAGCAGGTGCCCTGGACCTCACCGGAATGAGGCCTGAGAGCCAGCTGGCATGCTGTGACATGGTCTACAAGTTTCCCTTTGGCAGTAGCTGCACTGGCACCTTCCATCCTGCCCCTAGCGCACCTGACAAGAGTGTGACAGATGCTGCCCTACCAGGCCAAAGCAGTGGCCCCTTCTACAGTCCCAGAGACCCTGAGCCCCCAGAGCCCCTCACCTTCCGGGCACAGGGGGTAGTAGGACCTGGGCCCCATGAAGAACAGAGGTCCTATCCACAGGGCCTGCCGGGCAGGCTATACTCCTCCATGTCTGATACCAATTTGGCTGAAGCTGGCCTCAACTACCACGCCCAGAGGATTGGGCAGCTCTTCCAGGGCCCTGGGAGAGACTCGGCAGTGGATCTCAGCTCATTGAAGCACTCTTACAGTTTAGGCTTTGCCGATGGACGCTACTTAGGGCAGGGCTTACAGTATGGCTCGTTCACGGACCTGCGTCACCCCACAGACCTTTTGTCGCACCCACTTCCCATGCGGCGCTATAGCTCAGTGTCAAACATCTATTCAGATCACCGGTATGGTCCACGGGGAGATGCAGTTGGCTTTCAGGAGGCCAGCCTGGCCCAGTACAGTGCCACCACAGCCCGAGAGATCAGCCGCATGTGTGCGGCCCTCAACTCCATGGACCAGTATGGTGGGCGGCATGGCAGTGTAAGTGGCGGGCCTGACCTTGTGCAGTATCAGCCCCAGCATGGGCCTGGACTCAATGCTCCACAGGGTCTGGCTCCCCTTAGATCTGGCCTCCTTGGCAACCCCACCTACCCAGAAGGGCAACCAAGCCCGGGAACCTTGCTCAATATGGGCCTGCAGCAAGCCAAGGAACATCAGTCAGACAGTTGCTCCCATCCACAGCAACAGTGCGTGCAGCTGATGGCATGATCTATTCGACTATCAATACCCCAATTGCTGCAACGCTGCCCATCACCACCCAGCCTGCCTCAGTACTGCGGCCCATGGTGCGTGGTGGCATGTACAGGCCTTATGTATCTGGTGGAGTCACAGCTGTGCCCCTTACCAGCCTGACCCGTGTGCCCATGATTGCTCCTCGGGTACCTCTTGGACCAGCGGGGTTATACCGCTATCCTGCACCAAGTCGATTCCCCATAGCTTCCAGCATGCCACCTGCTGAAGGACCTGTCTATCTGGGAAAACCTGCTGCTGCCAAGGCCTCTGGGGCAGGAGGCCCGCAGAGGCCTGAGCTACCAGCAGGGGCAGCTCGTGAAGAACCTCTTTCCACAACTGCCCCTGCTGTCATCAAGGAAGCCCCAGTGGCCCCGGCCCCAGCCCCACCACCTGGTCAGAAGCCAGCAGGAGATGCTGCTGCTGGGAGTGGCAGTGGAGTCCTTGGCCGGCCTGCAGTGGAGAAGGAGGAAGCCTCTCAGGAGGACCGGCAGCGGAAGCAGCAGGAGCAGCTGCTGCAGCTGGAGCGGGAACGGGTAGAGTTGGAAAAGCTGCGACAGTTGCGGCTACAGGAGGAGCTGGAGCGGGAGAGGGTGGAGCTGCAGAGGCATCGTGAGGAGGAGCAGCTGCTGGTGCAGCGAGAGTTGCAGGAGCTCCAGACCATCAAGCACCATGTGCTGCAGCAGCAGCAAGAAGAGCGCCAGGCTCAGTTTGCACTGCAGCGTGAGCAGCTGGGCAGCAGCGGCTGCAGCTAGAACAGATCCAGCAGCTGCAGCAGCAGCTGCAGCAGCAGCTAGAGGAGCAGAAACAGAGGCAGAAGGCTCCCTTTCCTGCAACATGTGAGGCACCTAGCCGAGGGCCTCCCCCTGCTGCTACTGAGCTGGCCCAGAATGGCCAATATTGGCCACCTTTGACCCACACAGCCTTCATTGCCGTGGCAGGGACTGAAGGGCCCGGGCAACCACGTGAGCCTGTGCTGCACAGGGGCCTCCCCAGCTCCGCCTCAGACATGTCACTGCAAACTGAGGAGCAGTGGGAGGCTGGCCGTAGTGGCATCAAGAAACGTCACTCTATGCCACGCCTGAGAGATGCCTGTGAGCCAGAGTCGGGACCTGATCCCAGCACGGTCAGGAGAATTGCAGACAGCAGTGTTCAGACAGATGATGAGGAGGGTGAGGGCCGCTACCTTCTGACCCGCAGGCGCAGGACACGGCGCAGTGCCGACTGCAGCGTGCAGACAGATGATGAGGACAATGCCGAATGGGAGCAGCCTGTCCGCCGCCGCAGGTCTCGTCTTTCCCGTCACTCCGACTCAGGCTCTGACAGCAAGCACGAGGCCGCTGCCTCCTCATCCACTGCCGCTGCTACTGCGAGGGCCATGAGCAGCGTGGGCATCCAGACTATCAGTGACTGCTCTGTACAGACGGAGCCTGAGCAGCTGCCCAGGGTCTCTCCAGCCATCCACATCACAGCTGCCACTGACCCAAAGGTGGAGATCGTCAGATACATATCAGCACCAGAAAAGACTGGGCGAGGGGAGAGCCTGGCCTGCCAGACAGAACCGGATGGGCAGGCTCAGGGTGTGGCTGGGCCACAGCTCGTAGGACCAACTGCCATCAGCCCTTACCTACCTGGCATCCAGATAGTCACCCCAGGAGCCCTGGGCAGATTTGAAAAGAAGAAGCCAGATCCTCTAGAGATCGGGTACCAGGCCCACCTGCCCCCGGAGTCCCTGTCGCAGCTTGTGAGCCGCCAGCCTCCTAAGTCTCCACAAGTGCTCTACTCACCAGTGTCACCACTGTCCCCACACCGGCTCCTGGACACCTCGTTTGCTTCCAGTGACAGGCTGAACAAGGCTCACGTGAGTCCCCAGAAGCAATTCATAGCTGACAGCACTCCTCGCCAGCAGACCCTGCCTCGTCCCATGAAGACCCTGCAGCGGTCCCTGTCCGACCCTAAGCCCCTGAGCCCCACCGCCGAGGAGTCTGCCAAAGAGAGATTCTCCCTCTACCAGCACCAGGGGGGACTAGGTAGCCAGGTATGGGCACAGGGGCTGGTCCAGGGTGGGATGGGGGTCTATTTCTAGCTTGAGGGGCCCCAGAGGGGGGGGTCCTTCTGGGGTGGGAACGAAGTCACCTCTGGCTCCAAAGGCCCAGGGGAAGGAGTTGAGGAACAAAGCTCCTCAATGTACATCTGACAGAGCTCGTAGCCCAGCAAGGCCAGCCTGAACAAATTCAGACACACATGGGGCTCCACATCCCCCTGCCCAGACACTAACAGAAACCTTAGCCTCTCCATAGCCCTGTCCCGTCACTGTACCCGGTCTATCTCTGTCTCCTCCGTTCAGGCCTCTTCACTTCTCACCTCCAGTCTAGGCACCTTCCACTCCAAGCCTTACTTAACCCACTTCCCATCTCTAGATGGGCTTCACTGCCTATAGCAGGCCCAAGCCTGCGGCCTAGCACTCGAGACCACCCTGGAGGGCTGTAGGTACTCTCTCTGCTTCATTGTGTCCCGCCCACCTTCCTCAGTAACTCTACTTCCAAACCCATCTGTTCCCCTAGTGCAGTGCAGGCTCCTTGTCTATGGCTTCTTACCAGTGTGTATTAGAATCGTGAGAGACAGCCTGGTCATGGCGACATCTGTGGGAAGACTTAGAGATTGGGAAGGGTGAATGCTAGCCACTTTCAGTGCAAAGTTGAGGAAGGTTGGCTTTTCCTGAAGTCTCTGGAAGGTTTTGGGAGGTGAAACAGAACAAGACTGGTGTTTCAGAGTTCCCAGAATACAGTGTGGATTGATAGGCCAAAGGAGAGATCCCAGGGAGAGAAGTAGGAGCCAGAAGCACGGAGGTGTATTTGCCCGTTTTCTGGGTATGTATAGAGAAAAGTGGAGCATTGGGGATGGGTTTGTAGAGGTGACGGTTGTGGAGGTGCATAGTGAGCAGCCCTGGAGGTAAAGGAACATCATCAGCTCGGGCCTCCCAGAACGCAGAGCCTCTGTGGTGAGCACAGCAGGGGAACCTGGGCAGGAAGCTGGGCTGCTGGAAAGAGGTCTAGCTAGAAAGAAGAGGTTGTCTGATAGAGAGACTCAGGGGGAGGGGGAGCTGGGCCACCAGCAGGGCTTAGGTGTGGCAGAGGGCAGTGCAGGGCAGTTAGAGAAGAAGGTGGGGGCAGCTGAGCAGCACGCTGCTCTGGAGAGGAGCGAAGGAGGAAGCTTAGACTCTGAGCCTGTCTGTAATCAGCTGGCACAGTTAGCATGTGCCCCTTCCTGTGACCCTGTTCTTAAAGGAGCCTGGTGGGTCTCGCAAGCTCTGCTACGTTCCTTCTTTCTCTGACTCCCCCACTGCCTTCAGCCTCTACAGGCTGCTAGGTCTCAAACTTAGAGCCAGACTCATCTTCCCTCAACTCAGTGGCAGGCAAGCCCATTGGAGATGTGCAGGGCTTTTGAAAGCCACTGAACACAGCACACAAAACAGTCTGACCCTCACCTCCTTCCTGTTGCCCAGAGCTTTGGAAAGGACTGGAAAATGACCACAGGCTTTTCCCTTCATGGCAAAGAAGCCAAGACCAGAGGGTGGGCAGGGTAAACCCCAAGGCTGCTTGGCAAAGCAGGGCATCAACAATGTGGAGCCCAGCTCCTGCCTTGAAGAACCTCCAGACCTGGGTTCTTCTACCCCATGCCTCAGCAAAGTCACCCACACCTTGGGTCTCAGTGCTGCCCACCCTTCCCTCTGTCTCAGGTGTCGGCGCTGCCACCCAACGGCCTGGTCCGCAAGGTGAAGCGGACACTGCCCAGCCCCCCTCCAGAGGAAGCTCACCTTCCCCTGGCTGGCCAGGTGCCCTCACAGCTGTATGCAGCCAGTCTGCTGCAGCGAGGGTTGGCGGGACCCACCACCGTCCCTGCTACCAAGGCCAGCCTGCTCCGGGAGCTGGACCGGGACCTGCGGCTGGTGGAGCATGAGTCCACCAAGCTGCGCAAGAAGCAGGCGGAGTTGGACGAGGAGGAGAAGGAGATTGATGCCAAGCTCAAGTACCTGGAGCTGGGCATCACCCAGCGCAAAGAGTCATTGGCCAAAGACCGGGGTGGCCGTGACTACCCACCTTTACGTGGCCTTGGTGAGCATCGTGACTACCTGTCTGACAGCGAGCTCAACCAGCTGCGGCTCCAGGGTTGTACCACACCCGCTGGCCAGTATGTGGACTACCCTGCCTCAGCTGCTGTGCCTGCTACCCCCTCTGGCCCCACTGCCTTCCAACAGCCCCAGTTCCCACCTGCAGCCCCACAGTATACTACAGGCAGTAGTGGACCAACTCAGAATGGATTTCCAGCCCACCAGGCACCTACCTACACTGGCCCTAGCGCATACCCAGCACCTACCTACCCTCCTGGGACTAGTTATCCAGCTGAGCCTGGCCTGCCAAGCCAACCGGCTTTCCACCCCACAGGCCATTATGCAGCCCCAACACCCATACCAACCACGCAGAGCACCCTTTTCCAGTCCAAGCCGACAGTCGCGCTGCCCATCAGAAGCCACGTCAGACTTCACTGGCTGATCTGGAACAGAAGGTCCCCACCAATTACGAGGTGATTAGCAGCCCTGCTGTAACCATGTCGTCAGCCCCCTCGGAAACTGGCTACAGTGGTCCAGCTGTGAGCAGCAGCTATGAGCAGGGTAAAGCCCCCGAGCATCCCCGGGGCAGTGACCGAAGCAGTGTGAGCCAGAGCCCAGCCCCTACTTATCCCTCTGACTCCCACTACACCAGTCTGGAGCAGAATGTTCCTCGAAACTATGTGATGATCGATGACATTAGTGAGCTGACGAAGGACAGCACCCCCACTGCCTCAGACAGCCAAAGGCTGGAGCCTTTGGGGCCAGGTGGAGTCAGTGGGCGCCCTGGGAAGGATCCTGGAGAACCAGCTGTCCTTGAGGGACCCACTCTGCCCTGCTGCTATGGCAGAGGCGAGGAAGAATCTGAGGAGGACTCCTATGACCCCCGTGGGAAATCTGGTCATCACCGGAGCATGGAGAGCAATGGCCGACCAGCCAGCACCCACTATTACAGTGACAGTGACTATAGACATGGGGCTCGAGCAGACAAGTACGGTCCAGGACCCATGGGGCCAAAGCATCCCTCTAAGAGCCTGGCCCCAGCTGCCATCTCCTCAAAGCGCAGCAAGCACCGGAAGCAAGGCATGGAGCAAAAGATCTCCAAGTTCTCACCTATCGAGGAGGCCAAGGATGTGGAATCAGACCTGGCCTCCTATCCCTCACCCACCGTCAGCAGCAGCCTGACCTCTCGGGGCAGAAAGTTCCAGGATGAAATCACCTATGGGCTCAAGAAGAATGTGTATGAACAGCAGAGGTACTATGGGGTGTCTAGCCGGGATACAGCAGAGGAGGATGACCGCATGTACGGTGGCAGCAGCCGGTCCCGAATGGCATCGGCATACAGTGGGGAGAAGCTGTCCAGCCATGACTTTAGTAGCCGAGGCAAAGGGTATGAACGGGAACGGGAGAACCGCAGAGCGACTTCAAAAGGCGGGCCCCAAGCCCTCATCCCTGAGCATGGCCCATAGCCGGGCACGGCCCCCCATGAGGAGCCAGGCCTCTGAAGAGGAGAGCCCTGTCAGCCCCTTAGGGCGGCCCCGTCCCGCAGGGGGCACTCTCCCTCCTGGGGATACCTGCCCACAGTTCTGCTCCAGCCACTCCATGCCTGATGTCCAGGAGCATGTCAAGGACGGACCACGGGCCCACGCATATAAGCGTGAGGAGGGCTACATCTTGGATGATTCCCACTGCGTGGTTTCTGACAGCGAAGGTAATGGCAGCTGGGGGTGATTGCTGCTAATGCCCAGCACCTGGGGGTCTGCCTGCCTACCCTGGTCCCCAAGATGTCCCAGCAGGGTCTGTCTTGGCATCTCATCAGTGGGCCTGCTGCAGGCGGCCCTTGCCTGATCTGCCTGTGCCCTGGTTCCTGGTTGCTGGAGGGTGGGGACCTAGTGACCTGCTTGTGGCTGTGGTATCCACTCTGGTTCCCTTGCATGGCTTCAGCTAGGTCTCCTCTATGGCTAGCCAGGGGTTGATGGTGTTCTGTTTTTGGTCTCTGAAGCGTATCACCTGGGCCAGGAGGAGACAGACTGGTTTGATAAGCCCCGAGATGCCCGCTCCGACCGGTTCAGGCACCATGGGGGCCATACAGTCTCCTCCTCCCAGAAGCGAGGCCCTGCCAGGCACAGCTACCATGACTACGATGAGCCCCCTGACGAGGGCCTATGGCCTCATGATGAGGGTGGTCCAGGCCGGCATACCTCAGCCAAGGAACACCGGCACCACAGTGACCACGGGAGGCACTCAGGCCGCCATGCTGGTGAGGAGCCAGGACGGCGTGCTGCCAAACCACATGCTCGGGACATGGGTCGCCACGAGACCCGGCCTCACCCTCAGGCCAGCCCTGCCCCGGCCATGCAGAAGAAGGGTCAGCCTGGGTACCCCAGCTCAGCTGATTATTCACAGCCATCCCGTGCTCCGTCAGCATACCACCATGCCTCTGACAGCAAAAAGGGCTCCCGGCAGGCCCACACTGGGCCTTCTGCACTGCAGCCAAAGCCAGAAGCCCAAACACAGCCACAGATGCAAGGTCGGCAGGCGGACTCCAGGACCCAGCAATCACAGCCACCATCATCCAGGCAGATGCCCTCAGGCACAGCATCACGCCAGCCACAGACACAGCAGCAGCAGCAACAGCAGCAGCAGCAGCAACAGCAAGGTCTTGGGCAACAAGCTCCCCAGCAGGCCCCATCACAGCAGGCTCGGCTACAGCAACAGAACCAGCCAACCCCCGGGGCACAGGCCCTGCTGCCAGCCAGCCAGCGGGGAAACCTCAGCCAGGCCCCACCACAGCCCCAGGGCCCCAGCCAGCAGGACTGGTGAGTTAAGCTGCTCTTGTTCATGGGTCCCCCACTCCCCTAGGGCAGATGCAACAGTTGAAGTTTGGATGTCCTGTGGTTTCAGGGTGGGGGTGGGGGTGAGCAGGATCTCAGCTGCAGGTTCTGTGTTACAGCCACGTGCAGAACAGGCAAGCAGTTCCAAACCTGCAGCCAAAGCGCCCCAGCAGGGGCGGGCTCCTCAGGCCCAGTCAACTCCAGGACCTGGACCTGCAGGTGAGCTGTGCCCAGAACACTCAGAGCAATCTTTCCCTATACCACTGTACTCACCTCCCGCCCCTGCCCTGTGTGCACGTTCTCATTAATTCCCCATAAACACCCAGTAGGCTGCAGGCCTCCCACCAGAAAATGAGCCTGGGCCAGTAAGGGCCCAGGAAACTATCCTAGGTGAACAAGGGCCAGAACCTTTTCTTTTCTTTTCATTTATTTATTTTATTTATTTATTTACTTACTATTTACTTATTTATTTATTTTTGAGAGAGGGTCTTACTGTGTAGCCTTGGCTGGCCTGGAACTCACTGTGTAGACCGACCAACCTTGAACTCACAGAGATCCACCTGCCTCTGACTCTAGAGTGGTGGGATTAAAGGCAGTGGGCCACAGTGCCCAGCTGAGCCACAGTTCTTTCCTTCCTTCCTTCCTTCCTTCCTTCCTTCCTTCCTTCCTTCCTTCCTTCCTCTTCCCTCCTTTTTCCTGCCCCTCATCTCTTCTCCTCTCTTCCCTTTAGCCTTCTTCATCTCCTGCTTCCTCCCAGCCTTTCTCCTCTTGTTCTCCTCTTGCTATTTTTATTTCTCTAGCCCCAACCTCCTTCTACCTCACAGGCTACCTGAGTTTCAGGTTCCCTCTTCCCCTCATACCTCAAATGACTAAGCATAGTGTTGTTCATAATGGTGCTTTCTTTTCTATAGGGGTGAAGCCTGGAGCCAGGCCTGGGGCGACCCCAGGAGCTCCCGCCAGTCAGCCAGGGGCAGAAGGAGAGAGTGTGTTCTCTAAGATCCTCCCTGGTGGGGCAGCAGAGCAAGCTGGAAAGCTGACAGAAGGTATTCACTGCCTAGGGTCAGGTCCACACTGGGTGGACGCTTCTCTGGTGGAGGCTGGGGATATGGGGTGGTTCTAGGACCAGTCATCAGGACACAGACCGTCTGCTGGTACCCAGTGTTTCTAGGTTCCTTGTCCCTTTAGCCTTACCTTGACCAGTGGCCCTAACTAGGAAGAATCTGACCCCGTCTCTGACATCCCTCTCTCTGTTTCCTATGTCACAGCTGTCTCTGCTTTGGCAAAAAATTTTCCTCGTTCTGGTGATTGTGTCCAGAAGGGTGAGTACCTGAGCCTGCCATGTTGGAGAGGCTTGAGTTACTTGTGGTTGGGGGAAGTCCTCTGGGAGGGTCCAGTCTTCTAGACAGCACAGTGAGAGCTACAACGTACTCTGCTGGTTGTGTAGAGAAAGAGTGAAGACACTGCACAGAGCCTAAAACACGGCCTGCTCAGGAGAGCAGTCACTGTGTAGACCAGGCCAGCCTTGACCTCCAGGCATGGGCCACATTGTCCCCAGCAAGAGAAAGCCAGGGCTGATGCCCCTCTTGCCTTTCTCTCCACCCCAGTCTTCCGCCGTGCTCTTGGAGTGATGGGACATCTTGAGTTACATGCAGGGGCGATGCTGCAGCAACTCATTGCCTTCCTCTGTAACGTTCCACAGGCTCCTGAAGACCTGAAGAAAGACAATCTCATTGCTGTGGAAAAATCTCTGGAGTCAAAGGTCTGGGCGCAGCTCTGGACTCTGCGTATAACGGTGAGTGCCGGAACCAGGTTAAGGTAAACCAGAGAAGTGGGTGAAGGGACCCCGTTCCTGGAAGCATGAACTAAAAAGGACCTGGTATGCTTCTTTCAGCTGGGAAGGGCCTAGCAGCCCCCCTCAGAGGCAGTGTGCTGGCTGGCATGATGGTAAATGAGTCAGCTATCCTTGGGAAAGGGCCCAGTGAAGCCAATTGTACCCCTACAACTTCAGGTCTGTATTCTGGACACTGAGTTCAAAGTTGTCCTGTCCTCCAGGACTATGGCTCTATTTGGAGACACTGATGTCTGGTGCCACTGGATCCAAACCCAGCAGAATGTAGAGCTTTGGGCATGAAGTGAAAAGACTCTTGGATTCACAGGTTGCACTTGTGGCTCACAAGGTGAAAGGGTGAACTAGGTAGAGAGGCACACAGAAAAGGGACACAGGAAAAGCAGTCACTGTCAGCTAGTCTCAGCCCAGGTCCAGGGCAGCCCAGTAAGAAAACAGGATAGGAGCCTTCTCTACCTAGACTGTAGTGGCCAAGGAAGGTGGGATGCTCCCTCTTGGGGCTGTCCTGGTCCTGGCCTTTAGCCTTGGCTCTGTGGACACAAGAGGACATATCTCATCTAGAATTGGGGAGAGAGCCTAGTTATTGAAGTTGTTCCTCGCACAGCCAAAATGACCTATCAGGCCATCTCCCCGAGGTCTCTCATCTCCTGTTCTTTTTCCTACTCCAGAGTTAAGCATATGAAGATATGTGGGCAGTCATAAAATCTCAGGTGGTACTCAGGGGAGATAGGGAGGGACAGCCCATGGCCCAGGTCCAGAACAGCAATCAGTAAGCAGGTCTCTTTAAGGGAACCTTAGAGCAGCAAGTGCCCCTACTTAGATCAGGCCTGCTTGTGGTAGAGAGGAAGCCGTGTATGGGTGCCAAGGACTGCCAGTCTTTTCAGGAGCGTGGAGGTGCTGAAAAGGCTCAGTCTCTCATCCATTTATTCAACAAATACTGATCAAGCCCCAGATATGTGCCCAACCCTGTTTTAGACATTGGGGACACACTAGAAATCAAAACCGAGTTCCTGTCCTTTCAAGTCAATGGTCCATTAAGGGAGACAAAGAGTAAATAAGTTTCAAAATGAAAAATCTAGCCATGAATGGCAATATACATCTTTGATCCCAGCACTTGAAGGCAGAGGCAGGTGGATCTCTGTGAATTTAAGGCCAACCTTGTCTACAGAACAAGTTCCAGGACACCAGGCTACAGAGAGACCCTGTCTCAAAAAAATAAAAACAAAATAAAACAACTCTCCACAAAAGTAAGTCAATAAATAAATAATTAAAAACCAATTTGAAAGGATTTCTCGATGGCAAATGTGCAGCAGGGTTTCTGCAGCAGCAGGAGCTGCCCTAGAGAAAGTAGTCAGAGCTGGAGGTGCGAGAAGACACCGAGCCAGCTGCGCCTCTGATGCTGAGTGGAACTGGTCCGCCTCAGAGACAAGCAGAGAGGAGCACAGCTAAGCCGTGGCAGAGGAGCGGTGGCCGGAGACATTTTGGGTGGGCATTGTAGGCCAAAGTGAAGACCTTGGGCTTTCTGCTAGTGATAGCCATCCCAATGTTGACAACACGCCCCCTGCCTTTGCCATAGGGCAGTGGACCTCAGCCACCCTCCCTCTCAGCAGGATGTTTTCTTGGAGTCCCTGGCACATACATAAAATCTCAAGTGGTACTCAGTGGAGGTGGGGAGGGATGGAACAGCACCCAGCCCAACTTTGGGGCCAGAGAACTACTAGGAAGAAGAGGCAGCACCCCTGTGCTTTAGTCTACACCTTACCATAGTGTGGGCAGGCCACTGAGACCATGACTCTGTAATTAAGAGTTCCCTGATTCTAGCACTTGGCCAACAGTTGGGCTAAGTGGTCAAAGCTGCTCCATATGTCCATCTCCTGGTGTCTTTTATGTCAGTTTCAGAGATGAGCTAGGAGATGCTTGTCTTTTGAAACAAAATCCCACTTCCCTCACTCTTCCTGTTTGTTTTTTTGAGACCGGGTTTCATTTGTAGGACTGACCAGTCTGTAACTCAATATATAGAGATCAAGCTGATGGTGAACTTGTAGTGAGTCTCCTGCCTCCATTGCTTAAGGCTAGGGTTATGGATGTACACTATCCTACCTGGCTTCCTACACTGTTACAAAATAAATGTCAAGGACCAGCAAGATCATTCAGTGGGTAAAGACGTTTGCTGCCAAAACCCGACAGCCTGAGTTTAAATCCTAGAATACAAATAGTAAAAGGAGAGAACCAACTCCTGCGGGTTACCCTCTGACCTCTAAGCACAGGTAATACACACAAGCAAACATAAAAAAAAAGTTGGACGTGGTGGCACATGCCTGTGCTGTAGGCTGAAGCAGAAGGGTCACTCTAGTGTCACTTTGGGTGATGTAATGAGACACTGTTGTCTCAAATGGGAGAGAAAGAAGGGAGGTCCTTTCCTGGAGATCTGATTCTTCCGTCTCCCAGTCTGTCTGTGATATTTAACTTGCACAAATACTAACCTCTTTATGCCTTGATAGAATGGAATCCTCTGGGTGAAGCAGAACCTGCCCATTGCACACGACAATGCCTAAGAGTAATGTAAGGAGGGTGGCAAACTATGTCCAGGGTTCTTGACAAAAAAAAAAAAAAAAAAATTCCTTCTTTCTTCTCTCCCTCTCTCCTTCTCTTTTCAAAGCATCTACAAGCTGGCAAACCTTTGGCCCAAAGATTCACACCAGGCGGGCCCCAGCAGGCAGGCCTCAGCTGAGCATGAGAATAAAATGTTTTCTAACAGCAGCGGCCTAGGTGAAGCATCGGCTGGACCAATGGGACCATTGGCTTGGGGGACCTTTCATGTGTTTCAAGAGACCCTGCCTTACTCAGGCCAGCTGTCCTTGGGAGAGAGGAGCCCTCCTCACCTGAATTCGGTTACTGCTGTGTCTGTCTGCTGCTCTTCCCGCGGCCTCCTGCGGCCTGGCCAGCCAGGCTTCCAATGCGTTATACACAGAGTTTGGGTGCACACTGCCCTCCCTCTAAGATGCCAGAAGTTTTTTCCACAGCCTTGGAGAGGGGCTTTGACTGAGGGCTGGGGCCCTGGGCTCCGATTCCTTCACATTCCAGTTGGCCCGGATCCCTCTGTGGCCATAAGGCCTTGCCCCTTTCACCCTGCCCTATGGGTGACACTGGAGCAGACCTCCGCATGGCCAGCATGGGTTTGGGAAAACTTTACAAACATTAGGACCTAACACTGTCTCATCGCTGAAATAAGAGGCCATAGCACCGAAAAGTAGCGTGGGCACCGGCTGAGGCTTCTCCCAGCCCGTGGATGGCAGCGTCACTAGGCATGCCTGCCATCACCTTAAAGCCATCCCCCCAGCCATTGTGAGCATCCCAACAGCATCGCCACTGTCTCGACCAGCCGGCTCTCCGGCTCCTCATCTGTACACCTGGGGATTTCTTTTGATTTCAAGAACAGCCTTAATCATTCCAGTTTGATTTACATGTATACCTCATGAACATTTTTTTTGTTTTATTTTTCTTTCTCTCCCTTTCTTTTCTTTGCTTTTATCCCTCTGTCTCTCTCCCCCCTTCTCCCACCTCGTCGTGACTGATGGTTTGGTTTCCTCTCTGCTCTGCCCCTGCTCAGCACAGGGAGAAATGTTGATTTAGAAGCAATAGTGGGCAGCAGGCCACCAAGAGCACAAACCCAGGGCGAGGTCTCGGGAGGCTCCTCAGCCCACCTGTTTACTGTGCAATTCCAGTCTTCTTAAGCCATCAGCAGTGGGTGTGCTCAGAGCAGAGGAGCCAAGGGAAAGGTTCAGAGCCCTGTGAGGTAAGGGGAGTATGACACCGTCCATTCACCTGGTGGACTGGGCTACATGCCTCCCCAAAGCCCTTCCCTTGGAGGCCTCCCATCATCTCGGGCCCAGCCACAAGTCTCATCTCTAATGTTCTATGCAATGAAATATAAACCCTCAAAGACAACTGTTAATATTTAATAAATTCCATGTTACATATAAGGAGTTAATTGCAAACACGCAGTTGAGAAACTGGATAGCTCTATCTGCTCATTCCACCACCCCAACCCGATCCTTGTCCCCACTTTCTGTCTGTGTGTGTTTGCGCGTGCGAGTGTGTGTGTGCAGGCGTGCGTGTGTAAATTCTAAGTCTGTGGCATGTTTGACCTGTGGCAGGACTCACTGCTTGCCAGGTGAGTCCCGCCTGTCTTGCAGTGGAGCATGCACAGCTCCAAGCTTCTTTGCACGATTTCATTCATTTTTAAATGCTCGACCTCTTGCTTGGAGTTCTTTTTGCCTCCAAACCTCTCCTTTCGGAGTGCTTCTCCCTGACTTTGGCACACGCTAGTAAGGACCTGCCAGAACTGCCTGAACATGCCAGGCCATGGAGCAGGCCATGAGGCCCATACACCTTGCAGTTTTTATCTGTGTACAATAGCAGATAAAAACAAACCTTAGAACAGACAGAGAGGAGTCTGCACAGGATGCATGTGTATGAACATTCTGTGGGTTTGCTGTAGGATTTCTACTTGTATATCATTTTTCCCTCCTATCCCAGGCCTGCGCCAAAAGAATCTGGTCACACCTTGCCAGTGGGGTACTGCTCAAGGGCAAAGCTGGGGTACATCTGTGGAGAGGCAGAAGCCAAGGGATCCTGGCTGTGCCCTATGATCCCGAGATTTTGACTGATTCTGCTCTATGTCTCTCCTTTGTGATGAAGAACTTCAAAGGACCAAGAGATCTGGAATGGAGCCAGGGGTCATAGGGTGCCCAGGAAGAGCTGGCTATGGCTGAAAATATCATTCAGAAAAAAACTGTTCACATAAATAACAGCTTCAAGCTGAGCTCAGAAGGTTTCTCAAAAGCAAAGCTTACTGAAGGGTCGGTGTGACCCTCTCCACATCTGCCCCAGGACTTGCCTCCTCTGAAGCATAAGTATTACACTGTTGTCAGTATCTCCTTCACTGGTCCAGGACTAGGGCAGACAGTACCTGCCTGACCCCTAAAGTCTGGCCTGCCTCCAGAGAGCTTCAGTGTATACCATGCATTTCTCAGGGGTTCACATTTCTCATGTTTTTTTACAATGCTTATAAATCCTTTAGAGTGAGATCCTGTCCCACCATTGGCAGCTGTGGGTGGGACACTTCAAACTGTGTTGGACTTAAAAGCCTGAGTTCCCCGAGATTTAACTTTCTTCATGCTATGGAATATCTCAGAGATCAAACTTGGGCTATATGGGGCCATCTCTATAAGGGCTGCAGAAGGCCCTCACTGAGGGACTCACAGGCCCAGGTGTGTACAGGGCGTGCCCAGTGTCTAGGTACTTGGGATCATGGCAGTATCCCATTCCACCCATTGTCAAGGAACTGAACTAGGAGATGAGAGCAGGCAGGGTATCCCCAGGTCAACCTCTGGCAGCCCCCCTAGGCTCTAAAGTATTAACTTACAGCAAATTTCTTTTCTGACTAAACTCTGAGTTTGACATTTCTGATATCTGCTACTCTATCCCTGGCTGTGCCCACCAGACAGATCTTTGCTCCTTTGTGAATATGATTGCAATAGTCTTCTAGGTCATAGGTGTCCTGGCCCTTGTGTTGACTCTGGGGCTCGGGGACCAGTGTTTGCTGCTGTGGGACACGGTAAGCAATGGGTGCATCCCCAAATGCCTAAGAAGTCTCTGGGTAGAGTCCAGACCTTCTCCATCTTCCCCTGTCAGTGTCATAAGCAAGGGTACCCTCCTCTGCCCACCCAAGGCCTCAACACACTCACTTCATAGTGATGGTCTTCCTACCATCTTCTTCCTATTCTTTGGGCAGGGTGATTAGTCTCAGGGCCCACAATGAGAGAACAGCCAGGGCAGCAATTCTGGCCTGTAATCCTGGAGCCTCTGGGGAGTTTTCCAGGTGGGTCCTTTGCCATGAGAGTACAGTCCTGCCCAATAGCCCTCCTCCTCCCATGCTGTAAATAATTTGTCATCATGGACTCCAACAGGGTCGGAGGGACAGATATAATCAACTGAAACTCTCTGGAGATGCCATCTCTGTCTCCCTGGGTGTCAGCACCCTGCTACCATGTGCACCGGGTGGCACTAGAGAGCCATAGAAGTCGTGAGATACTGTATGTGTAAGCACATGTACATGAGTGTGTATGTGTGTGGTTGTGTGTGTGTGTGTGTGTATGTTTGTGCGTGTGTGCACGGGTCTTATTCAGCCTCTGGGGTCAAATCAGCTCCTCTCCCAGTGTGGTACCCTGGAGAGTGGTGGCCATCTACATTTTTTTCCTCTAGCTTCTATGTCTTGTTTTTGCTTTCCCTCCCCTCCTCCTCCCCCTCCTTCCCTCTCTCCTTCTTTCTGTGAGGGGGTAAGAGTGCTGTACAAAGTCAGACAAACAAGTTTACATTGTAAGTGCAATGACCCGAGTCCTCCACATGACCTTGTGAATTGTGTGCCGTCCTCCTGTGCTCTGTGAGAACTCGTGGTACTTCAGTGTCCCTCCCCTGTACTGTGACAAGGTATTTCTGTGGTATCAGAATAAAAGGACTTGATATAAACAACCTCCAGACTGTCTTGGGGATGATTTCTGAAGTGGGAACCTTAGGCAAACTAGTAGATGCCAACGCTTGTGACAATATTCTTCATGATTAAAGAAAAAAAATGAGAATGAGCAAAATTTCAGAAATGTTGGCACAACTGAGGCTGAGTCAACACCAAGTCATTTAAAAATGATTCTCCAGGAGGTTAAAAGGCCTGTCCCAAGCCAATAGGTTTCCACCAGTTTTCAGGATCCTGGTTCCCTGGAGCTAGATGGGCAAGTGCTGCCCCCTGGTGCTCTCAAGCAGGCTTTACATCTGCTTGTTTTGTGCCAACCTCAGATTTTTTTTTTTTTTTCAGGGCTGAGACCTTAATCCCCACATACAGTCAAGAATAGTTCAAGCCGGGTGTGGTAGCCCACACTTTTAATTCCAGATCTTGGGAGGCAGAGATAGTTGGTTCTTTGTGAGTTTGAGGCCAGGACTATGTAGAGAAACTAAACAAAATCAAACATCACTAGAAAATAGGAAACAGGGATTAAACAAAGAGTATCAATTTTTCCTCAGATAAGAAGGAAAGCACCATTCAAGGGGACCCATAGCTGGTCTGAAAGACCAGCCAGTCTCAAGTTATATGCCCGCAACCGCTCTTGTCCTCTGCTGTCACCTAAGTCAACCTAGTCCTGTGTCCTGTGCAGGAGACTGTCTGCCTAGGCTCTTTCCACAGCACGCTCGCTGCTCTTAGGTGAAGTCTGACCCCACATCTGCCCTTGGAGTAGGCTGAGACCCAGTCTACTCACGTTCCGCAGCAATGAGCCACTGAGAAGGGAGGGTGAAGGCTGTGGCAAAAGATAGCTTTGGGGGTAAGTCTGGTGATTGATAAACCGGGGTGGCACCCAGAGAGTTCAGCACCGCCCTTTGCCGGGCGCCCCAGGGCTCCGCCCGAGAACTTGCGTTTCCCACTCCTAATCGCCTGACTTGCAGTAGATGGGGAGAGAGCTGAAAGAGATCCCTGAGAGTGCGGCACCCCGCAACGTTCCGGTTTCACGGACCCGCTAGTCTCAGTGTTCGGTTCCACCCTTCCCCTCATCCTTAAGGATCATTGGTGTTCCTCCGAAGTCCCGCCCTTCGAACGCCCAGGGCTTGCTTTCTGACCTCGCAGCTTTCAGCTCACAGTCGGTTGGAGTCCGGGCCTATGTCCTTCACTCTCCCCAGACCCCCCTATCCCGAACACCAGCTCTGTATTCTGCTGCTATACGTCCGCCCTCACTCCTCTCTAAAAGTCCCAGGACTCGACTCCCAGGCTCTGCCTCCCATTTGCCTAGTCAGTCCTCGGCTGCATTTTACTAGGTTCCCGCTCCTCCCCTCCGGGCGGCTCCTTCGTAGGCCCCGCCTCCTTACCATCCAGGCCCCGCCCCCTGCCGTCTGGCCAGAGCTTACACAAGGCCCTGCGGGTCCCAGGTCGCCACTGAGTGTAGCGGAAACTGGGGACCGCCTTAGGCCCCGCCCCCGAAGCTTCACTTCCGGGACTTAGCTGCTACCGAAAGACCGACTATGGAGCGTCAGGTGAGGGCTCGGCCCGTGGCCCCCGTGGCCTCCGTAGCCCGGGCTGAGCCTGACCCTGGTGTGTCCCCTGCGCAGGTGCTGCTGAGTGAGCCCCAGGAGGCGGCAGCGCTGTACCGGGGCCTTAGCCGTCAGCCTTCGCTGAGCGCCGCTTGCCTGGGCCCGGAGGTCACCACGCAGTATGGGGGCCTCTATCGGACGGTGCACACTGGTGTGTAGACCGAGGGAACTGGGTGGCGACGGGCCGTGCATCCAGGTGGAGAGGTGGGGACTGTGGAGGGCACGCTGCTTGACACGACCCAACTGTAGTTCCTGCGCACAGGTGTTTTGGCGGCTGTGCTAGCCAATTAATAATGCCTGTGAATGAGTTGAAGGTGTGGGAGTAAAATTCAGACCTGAGTGCAAGGTGTGAACCTCGCAGGACTCTCCAGCCCAACAACAGCTATGTTGCCCTTAAAATTCTGTGGTTGGTAGTGGGTTCTCTCTGACTGTCAGCTCTGGAAGCCTAGGCTTAGGTTATAGTAAGTGTTGTCCAGGCTTTTCTCAGGATGTCCGGAGACAGATTAGGAAAGGTAGGCCTTGATTGGTGGGCAGTGGTCCAAACTGGCCCAGACAAGTTGAGCAGCCTCCTGCCTCCCTTGCAGAGTGGACTCAGAGGGACTTGGAGCGAATGGAGAACATCCGATTCTGCCGCCAGTACCTCGTGTTCCACGATGGAGACTCGGTGGTGTTTGCCGGGCCTGCAGGCAACAGTGTGGAAACCCGGGGGGAGTAAGTGTGACAGGAGTCTGTAGACAAAACCACAGCCACCTGCTGTGCTAGCCTTTCATAAGTGTCACCATGTGTCCTTAGGGTGTCCAGCTCTGTGCCTGTCCCCTTCAGGGACAACTTTGGGTGGCTTCAGGGGAGGAAAGAGCCAGGTGCCTGCTCCTTGAGAACTACTTTGGTCTCTGGAGACATGGCCTGATAAATACTAGAAGCTTCTTCCAAACTATGTCCTAGGTCCCTGGGAATCTGGGAGAGTCAAGTCAGTAACCTAAGGAAGAGAGACAAGGCCAGCTAGCATGAGGCTGGAGGTGCTTTATGGGCTGGTATAAGATCAGAGTCCCAGTTGGCTGGGAGATAGTCTCCTGTGCTGCTTCTTTGGATTTTGTAACGCCAGACCAAAAAAAGCTTATAAAGAAAGGAAGGAGAGAGAGAGAGAGAGAGAGAGAGAGAGAGAGAGAGAGAGAGAGAGAGACTCATCTAAGAGGTTGTGACCAGTAGGGGAGCTCCAAGGCCAAGGCTGTTTTGGGGTTTGGCACAATCCTGACCTGCACCCCTGTTCTCAGGCTGCTGAGCAGAGAGTCTCCTTCAGGCACCATGAAAGCCGTGCTGCGCAAAGCGGGAGGCACAGTCTCAGGAGAGGAAAAACAGTTCTTGGAGGTGAGTCTGCAAGGATGAGGTAGCAGGCAGAAGCTTGCTTAGCGCCGCAGGTGAGGATCTGTGGAGGGGCAGGCAGCCTGATGCCCAAGTATCCTCAGGTCTGGGAGAAGAACCGGAAGCTCAAGAGTTTCAACCTGTCAGCACTGGAGAAGCACGGGCCTGTTTATGAGGACGGTGAGGCGCCTGGCTGGTAGGCAGGCAGGGTGGGAAGAAGGGGCGACCACAGCTTTGGGTTCCCCCTAATCGTCCCTCCCTGCATGCAGACTGCTTTGGCTGCCTTTCCTGGTCACACTCAGAGACACACTTGTTGTATGTGGCGGAGAAGAAGCGTCCCAAGGCTGAGTCCTTCTTTCAAACCAAAGCCTTGGACATCAGTGCCAGCGATGATGAGATGGCCAGGCCGAAAAAGCCAGATCAGGCTATCAAGGTGCTTGTGGTGTGGCTGGGCCATGACGGCCCTGCCGGGCAGTCCTGCATTGCATCCAGTGGATCTGGGAGGCACTAGTGTCTAGGAGGCAGGGCAGGGTTCTGTAGGCACCCTGGGCATTGAGTGTCCTCTGTTCTCAGGGGGACCAGTTTGTATTTTATGAAGACTGGGGAGAAACTATGGTTTCCAAAAGCATCCCTGTGCTCTGCGTGCTGGATATCGAGAGTGGCAACATCTCAGTGCTCGAGGGCGTCCCTGAAAATGTGTCCCCTGGTCAGGTCAGCAGCAACTTGGCCTGTGCTCCTCCTGGAGTGGGGGTCCCCTGCTTGAGCAGTTACCTCTAGCTCATACCTACTCTGTGGGCTTGTTTACAGGCTTTCTGGGCCCCTGGAGACACAGGTGTGGTGTTTGTGGGCTGGTGGCATGAACCCTTCCGGCTAGGTATCCGCTACTGCACCAATCGCAGGTGAGGAAGTGGGTGGACCAGAGGGCCCTTATGGGCCAGCTGACGGTGGAGCTGAGTGTCTCTCTGACCTTTCCAGATCAGCTCTGTACTATGTGGACCTGAGCGGGGGGAAGTGTGGTAAGTGTCTGGCGTCCACATGTGCTGTCCTGTTAGTCTTCCCTGGTCTATGTGATACTCATATTTCTGTGGCCTAGAACTACTCTCGGATGAGTCCCAGGCCGTCTGTTCTCCTCGGCTGAGCCCAGACCAGTGTCGCATCGTCTACCTGCAGTACCCGTCTCTAGGCCCTCATCACCAGTGCAGCCAGCTCTGCCTGGTGAGCTGAAGGGGGATGGGTGGGAGGACAGTTAGCTTGTTGGGGAATGAGGGCTAAAGGGACAGCATCATCTCCCCCCTCGGGGCCCTCTCCTGTTCTCTAGATCAGTGGCCTAACCCTTCAAGGTAGGACCAGAAGGCTTGAGTACTCTCAGGGCTCAGCACTCAAGGGTCTCCTCCAGCCACAGAGATGCTTGTCTCTTACTTCACATCTCCAAGTTGCCAGGCTCTGCAAGGAGCAGGGGCAGAGTTGGGGGTTATACAGAGTCCATCCTCTGCACAAGGAGAGCTCTGGGTAGAAGTCCAAGGGACATGCCTATCTGAGACAAGTCCAGGCTACCATAAAGGAGATAAACTAGCCCCCATCTCTTCTTAAGTTGTCACCCAAAGGGATAGATAACAGAGCTCTATGCCCTGAGTCCATGGCCTGGTGGGTTTGACCAATGTGTTCTCTTGCAGTATGACTGGTACACCAAGGTCACCTCAGTGGTGGTGGACATTGTACCTCGGCAGCTGGGAGGTAAGAGGTGCCTGGCTGGGGACATCAGTAGGGCCCATACTAGTGCTTTCTGTCCCTCCTTCCTGGGTTCCTGTGGAGGACTCTATCCTTGCTACTGCAGCCCTGTGCCCAGGCCCAACAGAGATAGAAGATGCTACTATGGGTAATAGCCTGATAAAAAGTTGTTGATTAGACCAAAACTAAGATCAGAGTAGCCCAAGTTGGCTTAGGATGAGGCTCAGAAAATATATTAGTTTGGATGTTACACTTGAGAAGCACTGGGCCTGCGGGTTCTGTGTTACTCTGTGTTCAATCCCACCCCAGCAATCTTTGTCCAGTCTTAAGTCTCTGGAAAGGTGGCTCGTAGCCGTGAGGCTCCCCTCTCAACATCGGGTGCTTACAGCTCTGCCTCAACTGTGGGGCATCCCAAGGATGCAGGGATGAAAGCCCTTAGCCGTGTGTTCACGCCAGTGCACTGGCCTCCATGAGCTTGTCTTTCTTCATCTGTGGACAGGGTGGTTATGCCCACCTTCTGAGCTCCTGCGTGAGCTGCTGGACTCTGCACTCTGATAGACAAACACGTTATCTTAATAAGGTTAAGGCACTTAATGTTGCCAAAAGGGAAAACCAATAGGAAAGCATTGAGTTTGCCACATGAGCTTGCCAACACTGCTTCTTTGGGTCCTCAGAAGTCTCTCCCCCTCCCCCTTCACCTTCTACTCAGTAAACTCCTCATGTCTAGGACTGTGATTCTACCACAAATTTCAGGGGCCCTGGGTGAATTCCCCAACTTCATATTCTCAATCTCCCAGACCTCCACTCTTAGATACAGCCTTCCCGCCTTTGCAGAGCACTTCTCTGGGGTCTACTGCAGCCTTCTTCCTTTGGGATGCTGGTCAGCTGACAGCCAGAGAGTGGTCTTTGACTCTGCCCAGCGCAGTCGGCAGGTAAAGGCCCCTGATTGTGTGGAGGGGTAGCATCAACATCTGCCCTCTGATCATCTGCCGAGTTTAGGACCTGGGGCAGGGTTAGGATAAGGCCCTAGAGGAGTGCAGAGCCCGAAAGTCTTTTTTTTTTTTAAATAAAAAGATTTTACTTATTTTATGTATATGAGTACACTGTCACTGTCTTCAGACAAACCAGAAGAGGGCATCAGATCCCATCACAGATGGCTGTGAGCCACCATGTGGTTGCTGGGAATTGAACTTGGGGCCTCTGGAAGAGCAGATGATGCTCTTAATCACTGAGCCATCTCTCCAGCCCTAGCCCAAAAGTCTTAACTGTCCCCTTGAAGCCCTTTCTGCCTTCTGCTGGACTTCCTTTTCCTTAAGGGGACCAAATGTTCTGGTGCTCCACAGAAGAGCCCTAAGCCTGGAGCTGGCTCTGAGATGGGTCCTTGAACACTTTATAATGGCAGTTGATGGAGTCTGGAAGTGTCCTTGAGGGTGATGTGCTGGAATGTGCCATGGTCCTTTGGGTGTGATATTATTTGTTCTCATATCCTTCCATTCCTTGCCTGAGTGGATCCAGTTGTGAAGTTGTGAAGGAACTGAATCTAGATCCAGGCTTCTCCCCTTACACAGGTAGCCATCACCATAGGCCTACGTGTCCCTAAGACAGTAGAAAGGAAATAGGGACAGGCCCCATAGGGCTGTTGGATGTGGTGCTACAAGTGGTCTCCCCTCTGTTTAAGGACCTGTTTGCTGTGGACACCCAGACAGGCAGTGTCACCTCCCTGACAGCTGGTGAGCAGGACCTCTGCAGTGGGGTGATGGCATGGCGGGAGGGTGGGGTGGGGGTGGGGGTGGGGGAGATGGGCAGCCAGCTTAGGAAGGAGCTAGAGCTTGACCCAGGGCAGCAGTGGTCAGCTTGGTAACGATCACCATGGATGCTCCAAAGCCCTTGCCAACAGTGTCCTGAGGAGCTAGCCAGGGCACTATCTCTTTTTTCCGCTGCACTATTACCTCCACACGCCCTGGCCCCATAGCCCCACCCCTGTCCTAAGGTCTACAGACCTTTCTTGCCAAGCTATTACAGCTATCTACCTCCTGCCCAAACCCTGGAGAAACCTTTGCTGGACTCTGGCTTTCCCACACTCACCCTATGGTCTGCCTCTGAAACAGCCTTTGAGTTCTCCATCCCCTTAACTCTGCACACATCTGCTTCCCCTGGGTTGGGGGTGGGGGTCAGCAAGATGCTGCCTTAGGGTTTCTATTGCTGTGAAGAGACACCATGATCATAGCCACTCTTAATAAGGAGACATTTAATGGGGGCTGGCTTATAGTTTCAGAGGTTTAGTCCATTATTGTCATGGCAGGGGAGCATGGCAGCACTCAGGCAGATGTGGTGTTGGAGAAGGAGCCCAGAGTTCTACATCTGGATTGACTGGCAGCAGGAAGAGAATAACAGGGACCTGGCATGAGCTTCTGAAACCTCAAAGTCTACCCTCAATGGCACACTTTAACAGGGCCACAGCTACTCCAACAAACCCACACCTCTTAATAGCGCCACTCCCTGTGGGGCTATCACTCCCTGTGAGGCTATTGGGGGCATTTTTATTCAAACTGCTACAGGTGCCAAAGTTCTAATTCTGATCTCTGGCTTGAGACATAGGTCATTACTAGGGTGTTCCCTAGCATATACAAAGCACATAAGTAAATAGTAATAATAACAACAACAATAAAAATAAAAATAAAAAATTAATAGTAATTGACAAATTTTAGACCAGTCCCCTTTCCTCTACCCAGTTCTTTGGCTGGGCTACCATTCTTTTTATGCTGCAGTCATTGGAATAGGTAGAGTACCTTGGTAGCTTTCTGTGTCCCTAGGTCTGGCAATTCTTGAGCATAACCATTGTCTGTCAGATGAACAGGAGGCTTACCTAGGACATGTGCAGTTTAGGTGTTTGTAAGACGTACATCTCAGGGTTGAAGGTTGAAAAGTGGTGGCCCCTGCTGGGAACTTACACCATCTGCTTCCTCTAGCGGGGTCAGCAGGAAGCTGGAAGCTGCTGACAGTTGACCAAGACCTTATGGTTGCCCAGTTCTCTACGCCCAGTCTGCCCCCGAGCCTGGTGAGTACTGTAGGTCCCAGGCAAGAAGACAGGAATCACAAGCTTCCATGCCACAGAACTGGCCCCAAAGACTGACCATGGTAGGTCAGCAAGTATAAGGGCAGAGACGACTGGCTCCAGCCTAGTCCTATGGTTGTTTGGGCTTGGCACTCATGAGTAGGAACTAGTGGCTAACATCTGCACCATCCTGAACAATGTGCCTACAGAAGTGCCCAGTCATTTATTATTAGAGTCAGGGAAACAGGAAAACCTAGAAGCCAAGAAATGTGGTAGGGCTAGGGGTGGTTCATATGTGGATGTCTATTGGCAAATGCCACTCAACAAGAATTTATGCTGTGCTCTTTAGAGATGGGTTCCTGAGAGCTGGCCCATCTGTGACACCTTCCTTCCCCTTGACAGAAAGTTGGGTTCCTGCCTCCTGCTGGGAAGGAGCAGTCTGTGTCATGGGTGTCCCTGGAGGAGGCTGAACCTATTCCTGACATCCACTGGGGCATCCGTGTTCTACACCCACCTCCAGACCAAGAGAATGTACACTATGGTGAGCTGGGCCAATGGCAGATGAACACCTTCTCCAGATCCCCAGCACACAGCATCTGTGCGGTCCTCCCTAGATCACATTGTAGGCTTTCTAGGATTTCCTCTAAATTTTTTTCTGATCTTATGGTCACGGGGAACAGCTTCCAGAGATCTGAGTACCTGCTGTGGTTATCAGCACCAAGTCCTGCCAGCCCACATCATCTGTGCGGGGAAATGAAGGTTTAAAGGAGTAGGCCGCACAAAAGGCTTGTGTGACTAGACCAGAGTGTTATCCTTCCAGACAACGGGCTCTCTGACTAGGCAGAAAAGCACACAAGCTTTAGGGGGCTGCATGTGTCATGGTGTGAGCTACCTTGGCTAGGCCTCTGTTTTACTTGGTCAGCCCATGCCATAGCTGCAGATGGGGCCTTGGCTGAGGAAGCCTTTGTGCAGTAGGACTGGTCTTGCTGACTACTGCCTTCTGCCTGCAGCCGGCCTGGACTTTGAAGCAATCCTTCTGCAGCCCAGCAACCCTGCAGACAAGACCCAGATCCCCATGGTAGTCATGCCCCATGGTAGGTACTTACCTGAGAGCCCTTGCCTCCCTACTGCCCCTCCCAGCTGGCCTTTCATCCTCTGCTTCCTGTCTGCAGGGGGACCCCATTCATCCTTTGTCACTGCCTGGATGCTGTTCCCAGCCATGCTTTGCAAGATGGGCTTTGCAGTACTACTGGGTAAGTGAGAAAGGATCTGCAGTTCCACTGGGGTTCCCTGAAGTGATGGAGTGGCCTTGGTTTGTATATTCTTTTCTACGGTGTGCTTACTCTTCAGAAACCACTACTGGGGCTGGGCAATGGCGGCCACGCCTTTAATCCCAGCACTTGGGAGGCAGAGGCAGGTGGAGCTTTGAAGTCTAAGATCAGCCAGGGCTACACAGAAAAACCCTGTCTTGAAAAAAACAAAAAAGAAACTACTACTAGAAATTTCCATGACCTAGCCTCTGGCTTCATAACCTGGTAATCATGTGGATTAACTTGAAGCTTCCGTGGAAAGGCTGCTGTGGTCTCTGGGTAGCAGCTTCATATCTCTTGGCTACCTCCCCTTACAGCATGTGATGCTGCTGGCCCTAGGGCCTACTTCACAGATACATGAAAGGGGTGAGGGCTGAGAACATTGCCTGACTATCTTGTCTCACTTTTAGTGAACTATCGTGGTTCCACTGGCTTTGGCCAAGACAGCATCCTTTCTCTCCCGGGCAATGTGGGCCACCAGGATGTGAAGGATGTCCAGGTAGCAGGGTGCTGGGCTCCTAGATAGGGAGGGTGGATTCATGGCTCTCAGCTGGCAACGAGCGAGCTGTAGCGTGCTCCACCCACACTTTAGTTCGCAGTGGAGCAGGTGCTTCAGGAGGAACACTTTGATGCAAGACGCGTGGCCCTTATGGGTGGTTCCCATGGTGGGTTTCTCTCCTGTCACCTGATTGGTCAATACCCAGAGACCTACAGTGCCTGTATAGCCCGAAACCCAGTAGTCAACATTGCCTCCATGATGGGCTCCACCGACATCCCTGATTGGTGAGTGTGCACAAAGGTCCCTGCCCTTCCACCCCATATTCCCATGAAGATCCTGCTGTCTGTATCTTGTGGTCTTTTATAGGTGTATGGTGGAGACTGGCTTCCCTTATAGCAACGACTGCCTGCCAGACCTGAATGTGTGGGAGGAGATGCTGGATAAATCGCCCATCAAGTACATCCCTCAGGTAGCCAGGTATCCTTGTGTGTGCCACCCATTCCTCCGGAATCCAGAGCTCAGCTCACCACAGTTCCTTGCCTCCCATACACCTAGGTAAAGACACCAGTGTTACTGATGCTGGGCCAGGAGGACCGGCGTGTACCCTTCAAGCAGGGTATGGAGTATTACCGTGCCCTCAAGGCCCGGAACGTGCCTGTCCGGTGAGTGTCACAGGATAGTTCGGGCAGCTGGTGGCAGGTAAACAGGACAGGAACATCCAATCCATCATGTGTTGCTGTTATATAGGCTCCTGCTGTATCCCAAGAGCACCCATGCGCTATCAGAGGTGGAGGTGGAATCAGACAGCTTCATGAATACTGTGCTTTGGCTGCACACACACTTGGGCAGCTGAAGCCCTGTCATTCCTTGTGAGCTGGGCAGTCCATCTTGCACGTTGCTGTTGGGAAGCTCCAGGATCTGGCAGAACAGCCAAGAGGTTTCCTGGGCTCTGGACTCTGAGTGAGTGAGCAGAGGACTGTGGACTCCGTAATCATAATAAAGAAGGACACACAGCCTGTTTTTTGCTGGTACTTTGTACCAAGCCATCCCCAACCCCAGACTCTACCTTGGGGTTCAGAAACCCAGGTCTTGGGGTTGATATCCACAGTGGATTCATCTCTGTCATCTGACAGGGAGAAGCCATAAGAGACTCAGCCCTTGCCTGTCCTGGCCAAATGGGACTGGTGCAGACCAACACAGTGCTTTCTGCTCTGGTCCCATGTGCTGGCAACTGTTATGCACTATCCTTGCATTCCCAGGAGTGCCTCTGGAAGATGGTGGCACCCTGCCCACCCATGGTACACACCTTTTGAAGTTGTTCCGGGACCAGAACACCTAGCCTAGAGTGTGCTGGTCTTAAGCCACACAGCCTCTTGCAAGGAGAGGCCCATTCCCTAGAAACCGAGAGTAAGAAAGAAGCACTCTATACAGACATAGAGAAAAGATTGCTTTATGTTTGATAAGAAGTCTTGTCGTCTCTAGAGGATCAAACACAGGCCTACTCCAGCTGCATGACCTTGTTAATCCAGTCCACAAACACAGACACACGTGTGAAAATAGCTGGCCAGCGGGGCCGTGCACACACTCTGTTGGGGATGATAAGTCCTGTAGGACCCAGCAGTCATGGGTATAGCAGGCAAGTGGGCCCCCGTAGTCACCCTGGCAGGTAGAAGAACTGATGGAGGCTCTGGACCTTGGCAATGACTGGCCTCCCCTGACATCCTGCCCTCCTTGGTAATCAAGTAGTATAGTTCCAGGTTCCAACCCCTTCCCATGCTGGCACAGGAGCTCTCCTACTGACCTCACAAGCCCCAGTAGGGACCAGCAATCCCTCAGTGCATATCTCATTCTCTTGTATGCGTCCTCGGTACTTCACGTTACATTCCTGGTTGGAAATGATCTTCATCAAGGCCACGTGAAGGACTGTGTTATTGCTTGTACCTGGAATGCAGACAATGATGATGAGAGGACCCTTGAGCCAAAACCAGTGCTGGGCCTCCTGGCCTGTAGCAGTCGGTGTCTGTGCACTGTGCTCTTACCTTTGGAATCACCCCACCCTGCAATCTCACACTTGGTCCCTGGAGGTACCACATACTGTTCAGGAGGCAGGCAAATCCGGGCCACATGATGGTTCAGGGTCGCGGGTCTTTAGCGGGAATGAGAGTATTCAGAACCTATGACCACAAGGCCAGCCCTGCCTCACACCCTCTCAATTTGTCCACATACCTCTCAGCTTGAGCAGAACAAGTTGAGAGCCTGCAGGTCCGCATACTGCCTTGGCCACTGGGATCTTCTGCAGGTTTGCCTCTCCAGGCTGTGGGTTCTGATTAATTGTACCCAACCATACCTCATATCCTGTGAGAGGTTCGTGGCTGGGAGAAAGAGACTCTGCTAGATCATTCTTGACTCCTAATCAGCACGATTTAGTTTGCTTGCTGGCTTGCCTAAGGAAAGTGGCTAGGGAGGTGGAGACAGACAGTGGCAGGGAGAGATAGGATGAAGGTAGCTAGGAGTCCCAGTTCCTAAACCCAAGGGAGGCTCACCATGACCAGATGCATTGTCGGGCCGTCAGTACCCACTGCTCCTTCACTAGGGAACCCCCACAGAAATGCTGGCCCTGTCTAGAGAAGTAGAAATTAGGAGAAGCCACACTGAGTCCTAGGACATATGCTAGACCTGTCATTTTTGGCAAGGATCTTTTGGTACAGGGCCAGGTATCCATCTTCTACTGATAGAACCACAGAGTTTACAGCCTCAGCTCCTTCCTTGAGATAAGCATTTAGGCCTCACCGATTCCGCAAGCTGACCGTCCATGGTGAGTTCCCAGGATGGCCCCCCACCACACGAAGTTTGTTACTCTTGTCAACTCTCTTGCCACACTTTTCAAACTGCACCTGGTCTGGGGTTGGGGGAATGAAACCTTCAGTGACTGTCAAGGTCAAGGAAGGTGTACCCACAACTGGCCCAACCCCATACCTGGGGGGTCCAGAATGGATGGTGGCTGGTCATCATCTGCAAGACCAAGTTCACTCAGGTTAAAAGAGCCAGTCTATGGAGCTGAGGTCTGAAACCCAGCCAAGGGGATGTCTTAAGCACTCACCACAGCGTTGTAGGGCACAGTAGTCAAACAGGGTCTCTGGGTCCAAAGTATAACACCAGGGCCCATGGCTGTCCCCATCCGGATTCCGGCAGAAGTTTGCCTCCAGTCCTGCCTGCAGTGCCGAGGTGGGGGTGAATCTAGATGTAAGGGCAGGAGATAGGGGGACACAGCAGGCCAGTCAGACCCTCTTCAAACTCACAAGAACTTAAGGCATTCTGCCCTAGAGTTAAGGCCCTATCTGGCTCTGCACACACTCACTGCGGCTTGTGTGGTGTCTCTGAGGACCAATGCTGACACTGAACGCCCTTGCGGGTCTTGCTGACTGAGCCTCGATACTGTTCACCTGAGCCATGGTAGCACCCTGTGGTGGGCAGGCAAGAGCGGTGGTCAGCCCTGGGTTGACTCTTGCCCAGGCAATGTATCCCCTGCTCCAGCCTCACCCTCTGGCACCACTTCTTCTGTGCAGCGTGGGATCTGGTAGCAGAAGGCCACACGTAAACCAGGTCGAGATGTGAAGCACCAAGGAGCCTCGGAGCCATCAGGATTCCGGCAGTAATTCTCTCGAAGGTCCCTGAGTAGTAGTGGGGTCCCACCTAGCCCACCAGCCAACCCGCAGTAGGCTGGAACCTCTGGCTCCGTCCCCAGGTCCCACCTTCCCATAAGTTCTGCCTCCACCCACAGGTGCACTCTCCCTGCTCTGGCCTGTCACCTCACTTGCAAGCATATTTCTCTGGCGCAAAGCGATGCTGGTGTGGAGTTTGCGCATCCCACCGCTGGCAGGGCACGCCCGCAGAGGTGGTATTGGTTGTGCCTCGATAGTCTTCACCTTTTCCGCGGAAGCAGTTAAAAGCCTTGTTCTTGTTGCGCTGCTGTGACTTGGCTCCTGTGATGGTCGGAGGCAGGTTGGGCCCTGCCCGAAAGCTGGAATTGGTCTCTGGTATTCTACAGAGTTTGCTCTGTACCCACACCTAACTTCCCTAGTACCTCTCCCAGTTGAACCACTCCTGCCAGTTTTTTCCAAGTTCCTTCCTAGGCCCTGTCCCTGCAGCCTACCGCAACTGGGCAGATCACAGAATTCTCGCTCAACATTCGGGTCTGTGGTGTAGCACCAGGGCCGCTCAGATCCATCCGGATTACGGCAATAGTTGTCTTTCAGAGCTTTGTCTAGGAACCTGGGAGCAGTAACAAGACTCTTGGGACTCAGGCCTCGTCCCAGTAGAGCTGAACCCCACCCTCAGCATAAGGATTCTACCTACATACTTTTCAGGCTGGAAAGGATGGGAGTGGGGGTGCTGTAGGTCCCAGCGTTGACACTCCCGTCCTGATTCTGTGACATCTACCTCACCACGGTAATCCTCGCCATTGCACCAAACACAAACAGCTGGAAACAGGGACAATGCATGTCCAGGTGGGGGCAGGCCTATCACTCCTTCCTTAGGTTTGATTGACCCCAGCTGCTTACCCTCCTGCAAGATTTGATGCCACAGCTTTGGAAACGCACACTGCGGTTTGTTGTGTAGCACCAGGGACCTCCAGGGTCCCTGTCAGGGTTCCTACAGAAGTTCTCTTCCAGGCCATTCTTTGGTGTGGGCGTATACCTGTAGACAGAGAGCCTTACTACAGTGCATGCTGGGGGAATTCTGCATCAGGCCTAACGGTCTGACCTAAGTGTCTGGCTCACTTGTGGTCATTGGGGAACCTGTGGCTCCAGGCTTGGCAGGGCAGGCCATCAGCTGTCCTGGCCACAGTGCCCGGTAGCTGACTCCATTGTCCATAATGCAGGTCCGTACATAGTCTGGAAGCAATAGAGGAAGGTCAACAGGGACTGAGGCTTTGTGGCCCCTGTTTCTCACCCTGTTTCTCCCCCTCACTACCACGTGCCTTTCTTCTGGAAGAGATCACACAGACTCGAATGGTATAGCTGTGTGTGCAGTGAGTGCTGAGTCCATGGCAGCAGCTGGCACCCATGGCTGCTCATATTGTAGTGGAAGGCTCTGGGGAGCAGACACAAGGTTAACTGGCAACCCAGATTCTCATATCCTCAGCCATACCTAGGCTGCTTAGCCACTCACCGACAGTCCAGAAGGGGCCCGCAGCGCCTAGCACACTCCTCGGCATCTGCCACATCCTCCTGCCATGGCCCTGGCACCACTGTGTGTAGCAGGTTCCTTAACTCTGTGCCCCGGAGCAACTGGAAGTCATTCAGTGGTGAGCGCTGCCCTGTATGACAGGTGTGGGAGAATGATTGATTGTGCATATTAGTACATGTATTTGAACATACCCTATCTTTTGCTTATTTAGGGGATCCAACACAAAGTCCTTGGGTGGGCCTTGTGTATATTTTCAAGAGTCAAGCTAATCGAGTCAAGCTAATCCCTTCATACCCAGTGAGCTGGGGAGGCAGGTCCAGATACAGTGATTATTATTAGTCTGCTAGGAGGCCTGGCATTGGGCTCTGATCTAATATATCCACTCCATGAGAATTTGGGGGATGGTGTTGGCCCTATGATGACATTTCCCCTTTCTCACCCTCAGATGAGAATGCTTGGACTTTGAGCTAAGATACTTTCTGGAGAAGGCCTCAGCTTCAGCATTCTGACTCCAAGTCTAGCCTCTGACCAGAATAAAGGCACAAGTTATAGTGATGCATTAGGCTTAGGAACCATGCCTTCTGGATTTTATAGTTTCTCTTGTTGAAAGATTGCCTCTGTGCTACAGTATGTTCTAATGTAGTCCTGATTAGACTGTGTATATTTGAATTCCCAAGTCTTCTCAGCTCTGCTCAACAGGCCAAGGTCACTGATCCCTGCCCAAAAGAAAAGTAAACTCTCAATGAGAACAGTGATACAGGCCCGGGGTGAACTCCCTCCTGAAGGCAAATTGGGATCAGGGTGGGTGACACTCACCAAGAGCCCTTGAACACTGTGCCAGGAGCAGCAGAAGTGGGAGCCACCCCATTCTCCTAAGCTGGAGGCTGCACTGTGACCCACCACAGCCCCATCCCGGAAGTTGTGAAATCTGTCCCTTCAGGATTGGGTGACTCTGGCTCCACACCCCCTCTCTGAACCTGCTTGGACCTGACTGACACCAGGTGACAATTGCTAGGTGGAGCCTAGGCTTGAGGCCCTTGAGTCAAGTAGTGTTAGGCCCATCTCACTGCAGCTAGACCCCTGAGAGGCCTCTCTGTGTAGTGCATCCCGGAGGCAGAGCCCGTCTGCTCTATGCAATCACCAGTCTAGCCAAGATCACTACATTGGTTTTCCCATCACCATCTATCCATCCCTTAGATAACATGCTGTTGCTTCATGTGCTCCAGAAATTGCATGAAGTCCCTGGTGCCTGCTTTACTGTAGAGGTGTGGTGCACATCACAGTAGTCAGACTTCATGTGATTAAGTTTACAAAGTTAAAAACTGAAATTTTCAGTTACACTGGTCGCATGTCAAGAGTTTTGTTATCCACAGTGGCTGCCATCAACACTGACACCTCTATGCTAAAAGACTCTGCTAGTAGAGGTTGCCAAGATTTTTCCAGCCCCTGGATTATATTTTTCTGGGCCTTAGTTTCTTCCTGTAAAGTGAGGAACATAATTTCCCCAGCCCCAATGCTGCCTCTCCCTATTCAAACTGCCTTATCAGTTAAGTCCCAGCTGTAGGTCAGTCAGCCCACACCCCTAGCAGCACATCCTAAGGGCATTCATCGCCTCTCAGAAGTGTCATCCCGGGTAAGCTGAGCAACCCTTCCCATTGGATCTGGAGGAGGCGTGCGCGGATGTGACAGGTAGCAAATTTGCTGACAGAAGTGGCCTTTCAGGCTGTGTGTGGATCAGAGTTCCAAGCAAGGTAGGAGTTGAGACAGGTGGACCTAGGTACGGATTAGAACATAGTCCCTGCTAAGGTTGGGCTAGGAAAGGCAGGGGTCGAAGCAGGTGGACCATCAGGCAAAACAAGTAAACACTTTGGTAGGAGTCGGGGGGGGGGGGGGGGGGGGGTTCTGCCTGCAATGGCCTGTTGCAGTCTGTGCATATGCGCGTGCGCGGCTGGAGCGGCGCGCGAGCGGGCACGCGGTTTGGCCCTGGACGGGTGCCGTAGCCGAAAAGCTGGGCGGATGTTGTGAGCCGGTCGCGGAGGCTGAGGCCGGGGGTGAGTGAGAGGCGGCCTGGCTATGAGCCGGGCGGGTCCAGTGACTCCCCTCGAGGCCCCTGGCCGACCCAGTGCGACAGCGCCGCGGCCTGCGGTATAGGACTCCCAGCGGGAGCTGGCCTGACAGGTCCTATGGACCTTGGGGCCAAGCAGGGGCGACCCTGGGGGAGCATGCGCTGCCCTTGACATCCTTGGCCACCCAGACTTAGTCCGTTCGGTTCCGAGCCTGGATCTCTTAGAAAGGCTGGGCAATAATGGAGTGGCAGGGAGCCCTGGGGCAGGCGCAGGTTCCGCCTCTAAATCCCCTACACCTGACACCCAGAGTGTGTGTCTGGAAGGTTGGCTTCCAGATCTTACTAACTGCGTCCAATAAGTCCTGCAGTTGTTCCGATATAAGAGGGACTGGTTGTGGATGTCCATCGAGGGCCCCCAGAGGGCGTCACAGCGGCAGAATCACCTTCCCGAGCCTGGTATGATGCAGGCAGGCAAGGGTTTGTGGCGGGAGCTCAGGGCCCCTTTGGATTGTGATAAGAGTAGGCTGCAGAAAAATAAGTGCTGCCTCAGGCCGTAACTGAAGGCCAAGCTCTGGACAGGCGCTAATAGAACTTTCTGAGCTGGTGGTGGTGATGGCACACCCGTGCCTTGCAGTTTAGTACAGTCATGTGTGATCGCTGAACTCTCGAAGCTGAAAGTTCTGTTTTTAACTTTGTACACTTAACCACCCTTGATGCCTGCCCACCCTGTTGTGCGGCACACTCCTATAGTGAGACTGGCATCAGAGACTTAGTGCAGTTTCTGTAGCAGCTGCAGCAATAACATGCTACCTAGGTATAGACAGCAGTAGGAAGACCGATAGAGTGATCTTGGCTAGGGCGATGTTTGCATAGTACCCTATGCAAGGGTATGTGGGGTGTGTGTATGTGTGTGTGTGTGTGTACAAGAAAGCCAATGAGACTAAAAATAAGAAAAGAGAGGAAACTTGGACTAAGTGTGACATCTCTTACCCTGGGGGAGTAAGAGGGACTAGAGGCTACAGGGAACATGGCAGAAGGTCTTGCTTTTTGAATATGAGCTAGACTCTATGATCAAGGTGTAAATATAGGAGTTTTTACTCTGGGCCACTTCACTTTCTACATGTTGATCTGATTTTCCCAGAGCAATGGCTTTTAGTTATGGTTCAGCAAGTATACTTTGCACCAGGTCTCTGCTAGGGCACTGAGACAGCATGGGACATGGTGTCCCATTCAACATCCCTGTGTGGAAAGCTCAGAGCCCTTGCTTACCCCGGCCCTAGGTTAGTATGTGTGTGAATATGCATGGTTCAGTCTCACCCACTCCCAAGCCTTCCTACTCTATTGCAGGACTGAGGTCTGTATAGGCCTTTGACTAGTCTGGAGTAGACACTCTGCATCTGGCTCAGCCTCCAGGACCATTGACTGCCCATGAGTGAGGAAAGATGGCATCCAAGGGGGCTGGCATGTCTTTCTCCGAAAGAGCTATAGGCTAACCTCAGATGCCGAGAAGTCCAGGGTCACAGGTAAGGGCTGGCCTGGCTGGGAGGATGTGCTTTGTGTTGGGGGAAGGAAAAGGAAGGGACAGATTCAACAAGGGCCCAGGTCCAGTGAAACATGGGACTTTCCACTGTGGCTGCTCTTCTGACCCTTGTGGCTGGCCTAAGATGAGCTGTCTGTGGGATCAGTAGAGACCAAGAGCTATTCCAACCACCTGCCTCTTTTCTCTTCTGATTGGTGACCCAGGCATTGTGCAAGAGAAACTACTGAGCGACTACCTGTACCGCATCTTTTCCTCTCCTGACCATGGGACCCCTGCAGCCACCAGCAGGTATAGTTGGGTGTGTAGCCCCATTCCTCTCTGTTGGGCCTGACCAGATGCTGTTCATGGTGTTCTGTTCTCACTCAGCTCACAGCTGTGAGGGCTGTGCCTGCAGCTGCTCTCGGGACTCTGTTTCTCTCTCCAGACAGCAGTAGCTCCTTTCCAGGGATCCAGGGAGGGGTTCATGTGCCCTTGGCCTCTGTCAGCATCTGGCCTTATGTGCACTTTTCTGTACCTCTACTCTGCCCTGGCCCCTGTAGTCTCTGCCTGGCTTTTTGCATAATAGAAAGCTCAGTTGAATACATTTATGTTTAACCTGCAAAAAGTTACAAGTAACAGAAACTTCAAAACAATGCGAAGCAAGCCTCCTCTTCTGTTGTTAGTTAGATGTGACTTATTTGGGTGTGATTTCTTTCTGGTTTCTTTATCTCACAATGTACATAATTTAGACGTATAGTATATAATTCAGACTTTAAAAGAAAGACTGTAGCCGGGCGGTGGTGGCGCACGCCTTTAATCCCAGCACTTGGGAGGCAGAGGCAGGCGGATTTCTGAGTTTGAGGCCAGCCTGGTCTCCAGAGTGAGTTCCAGGACAGCCAGGACTACACAGAGAAACCCTGTCTTGAAAAACCAAAAAAAAAAAAAAAAAAAAAAGAAAGACTGTAGAACACTTTTGGAAAAAAATGATCTGAAGGGTGGTGGCTCATAACTGGAACCCCGACACCTGGGACTGGGAAAGGCAAGAGGACTGAAGTTCAAGACTGATCTATTCAGGGAAAGAAGACACTGTCTCAAAAAAAGCTTCCTTGCTGTTGTGTAATAATTGAAACAAAGTAAACACACACTCTTAAATATTCAAAGTTGCTTTTGAAACTGTGTAAAACAGGCTGGCCTGGAACTCTTCAATTTAGACCAAGGTACCCTGGAGCCCATAGGTGATGTGAGAGTCACCTGCCTCTGGCACCTCTGTGTTCAGATTGTAGTGCCACCAGGTCTAGCCCTTTCCTTCTGCCTGTCTGCCTGCCTTCCTTCCTTCCTTCCTTCCTTCCTTCCTTCCTTCCTTCCTTCCTTCTTTTCTTTCTTTCTTTTCTGGTGTGTGTCTGGGGTCTTTGCTTGCCACACAGTTCACTTTTGGAAGTCAAAGGACAAAGTGTAGGGAGTGAGCTCGGGTCATGAAACTTGAATGGCAAGTGCCTTTCTTGATGAGCCGGCTTGTTAGCTCCACGGCCAGTAGTTTTAAGTCTTTTATTTAGTCTTTGACAATTTTATATATACATGGAATTTTTTTGTGTGTGGGGGGGAGGTGTTTCAAGACAGGGTTTCTCTGTGTGGGCCCTGGCTGTCCTGCAACTAGCTCTGTAGACCAGGCTGGCCTCAAACATCAGCCTGCCCCCCTAGTGCTGGGACTAAAGGTGTGTGGGAATACAATGTATCTTGATCTTATCCTTCCCTGAGGTTCCCCTTGCACTCTCCTTGGAAAGGCCCAGCTTTTTAAGATAGCAAGTCTTTGTGCGTATCCGTGTGTGTGTGTGTGTGTGTGTGTGTGTGTGTGTGTGTGTGTGTGTAAAACCTATGAAACAATGACTAGCATCAATCTAATGAACATATTAATCACTTTTAAATATTTTTGGAAATTAGAATTCTTTTTCTTCTTTCTTTCCTTCCTTCTTTCTTTCTTTATTGAGGTAGGGTCTCATTATATATTGTTGGCTGTCTTGGAACTTACTATGTAGACCAGGTTGGCCCTGAATTCACAAACATCTACCTGCCTCTGGCCAGCTTTAGAATTCTGTTTTTATTTCATGAATATTTTTTATGGTATGAATTGATTTTGATGGATATTTTTTAGGGCCAGGGTTCTGCCATGGCCCATACCACTGTGTACACTTCAGAGGCTCTTTTGCTTGTGTAAACATGGTGTGAGGGTGCCCAGGGCTGACTAAACTATTTGACTTGCAACTACTTTAAAAAAAAGGGGGGGGGGGACTGGAGAGATGGCTCAGCTGTCAAGAGCACTGACTGCTCTTCCAGAGGTCCTGAGTTCAATTCCCAGCAACCACATGGTGGCTCACAACCATCTGTAATGGAATATGATGCCATCTTATGGGGTATCTGAAGACAGTGACAGTGTACTCATATACATAAAATGAATCTTTTAAAAAAATGATTTTTGCCCAAGTGGTGGCACACGCCTTTAATCCCAGCAGTCAGCAGGCAGAAGAAGGCAAATCTCTGTGAGTTTAAGACCAGCTTCATCTACAAAATGAGTTCCAGGACAGCCAGGGCTACACAGAGAAACCCGGTCTTGAGAAAGAAAAACAATCGATTTTGCTATATAGCCCAGGCTGGTCCTGAATTGATAAGCTTCTTGCCATAGCTAACCTGGTGGATGGAAATACACCCACCATGCCTATTCTGCAAGCTCTTTTGAGACTGTTGCCAACTTAATTTGTCTGTGAGGGGTCACATAGGTTTTTCCTGCAGTGAAGCCAAATGTCCCTGTATGTTCCCTGGATCATGTAATTTTTATTGTTCACTATCACTACTCTTTGGGAAGCCCCCAAAGACAGCCTTATTAGCTGTTCTATTTAAGTAACAGGGTGGTCAGCCTGCCCTGGAGGGCTGCTATCCACCCTCAACCCCCCCCCCCCCCCTCATCCCCTACCTTCCCACCCCCATCTAATTCTGGCTCCTTCTCAGGGCCATCTGATTCCTACCCGATGTGACCACTAGCAGATGCTACTGCTAGTGCTGTGGCCACCAGGAGGCAGGGCCATCAGTCGCTGGTTGTGGAAATGTCAGATTCTAGGCCAGGACCTGGGAATTCCCAGAAAGGGCAGGCAAGTGTTTGGCAAACTGCAGTGCCTCTGTGAGGGCCGTCTCAGAGCACCTGCCCACCACTGGGTATTATGTGCTGCTGGGATAGGCACAGAGCATACTGCTCCTACGTCATAGGCCCACAAGGATGGCTTTTGAGGAAGCTTCCTTTTGCCTTTGGACTTCTGGGATATTCCGAGAGAGGGTTGCCTTCAGCCTTCCTCGCTACTAGCTGGGTAATGGTATTGCTGGCTCCTGACTTCAGCCTGGGGCTCCTTAGGACCGAGGAGGGGGCTTTGCACAATCTACCTCCTGCAGTTTGGATTCAGCCCTGCCTTACAGCAGGAAGCATATGGTTCATGAACCTGAGGATTAATTGCCTTGTGGGAGCTGGTGTTCTGATCATGTATAACCCTTCCAGAGCCTGCTAGTTTTAGGCAGATGAGTAGAACAGGTACTGAGATTAGAGAAAGAACAGGTGCTGGTAGTCTATGAACTGGATTTGGATGGGCATCAGGCCTCTGCTCTGCCAAGTCCTGCTGCCTGTTAATACTGCCTGCTATTCTTAGGAGCTGAGCTGAGGTCAGTCCCCTCTCCCTCTCTCTCTCCCTCTCTCCCTTTCTCCCTTTTTCCCCTCTCCCCTCTCCCTTCCCCCCTCCCACATCTTGTTGTGTAGCCCAGTTAGGCTTCAAACTTGATTTTTTTTTTCCTGCCTCAGCCTCCTGAGTGCTGGGATTAAAGGTATGTGCAGCCATGCCCAGCCTGACAGGCCCTTTTTACTCAGTGCTTGAATGCTGAGAGGATTAGGCAGCCACCCAGACAAACTTGTCCAGCCCTTTTGGCTTTGGCTGCAAAAGATTGTGGGTAGATGGGCCATGCATTCTGCTGACCACCCAAAAACTGGAAGGTGTAGGATAGAGCCAGCCAGCTTCTCGAGGGCCAAGCCCTTCATACTGCCAGATCATGTCCGATCAGCCTAGTCTCCCTGACTGAGTAGTGGGGAAGGTTGCTGCCAGAAGAACCATAGGTTTAGGGTTAAGGACTAGATTAGATAATCCTGGTGCTGGCCAACTTGGCAGCTGGCATTCCTCCCAGCCTTGTCTCTCCGCCTCACTTTCTCACCCAGAATCAATTCAGATTCGTCTGAGAGAAGACAGGTTGTGAGCTACAACAAGAGGTGCACATGCTGTTCCCTGGGTCTTCATCTGACATCTAGCTATTTTGTTTGTTTGTTTGTTTACGGATAAGGGGATTAAGACTTAGAAGGGTGGTATGAGCACTCACTATGGGGAGTGAAGGAACATGGGGTGCAAGTGGAGGCAGGAGGAAAACATTGTCTATCAACCCTCAGTGTCCTCTTTTTGCTCGCTTGTTTGATATTTTGAAGCAGGCTCTCCTACTGGCCTGGAACTTGCTAAGTAGACCAGTTGGCTCACCAGTAAGACCCAGATATCCGCCTGTCTCCTCTTCCCCGTGCTGAAATTATACACACAGGCCATCACGTCCAACTTTTTTTTTTTTAACATGGGTTCTTGGGATTGAACTCTGGTCCTTTTGCTTGTAAGACAAACACCGAGACCAATGAGTTTTTATTTTTAAGCAGCCTGAGGTACAAGAGCCAAATTGGGCTGCTTGTATGTTTTAGTCTGGTGGCTAACCCAGTATGCTGGCTTGCCAGACAAGTCCTTTTTCTAGAGCAGTGGTTCTCACCCTGTGGGTTGTGCTCTCTCTGGGAATCGAATATCAGATATATACAGTACAATTCATAGCAGTAGCAAAATTACAGTTACGAAGTAACAATGGAAATCATTTTTTAAAATATTTATTTTATGTATGTGAGTACACTGTCACTCTTTTTTGACACACCAAAAGAGGGCATTGGATCCCATTACAAATGATTGTGAACCACCATATGGTTGCTGGGAACTGAACTCAGGACCTCTGGAAGAGCAGTCAGTGCTCTTGATGGCTGAGTCATCTCTCCAGGCCCAGAAATCATTTTATCATTGGGGGTCACCACATGAGAAACTGCGTCAAAGGGCCATAGTGTAAGGAAGGTTTGAGACCCACTGCTCTAGAGCTTCAGCCAGCCATCCTCCAGAGCTCAAGAAGGGTGGCAGGGACTTATTGTTGTTTAGCTGAGCTCAAGGACTTGTGGGCCCCAGCATCCTCTCATTCTCTAGGAAACCACTGAACTTCCAGAATCTGCCAGAGCATGTGGACCAGCTGCTACAGGTGGACAGTGAGGACGACGAGAGCCAGGGTATGAGGTGTTCTTGGAGCAGGGTGAGGAATGTGGTGTCAAACCTGGAGTTCTCTGTACAGCTCATGTCTCCCTTGTGTCTGTCAGACCCTCTGCCATCCCTGACTTCACACATCTCCTTTCCCAGGACAAGTTGAAGGCCGACTTGGCCCATCTACTGTGGTCCTAGACCACACCGGAGGCTTTGAGGGGCTTCTCCTTGTGGATGATGACCTCCTGGGGGTGAGTGCCGATGTCATGGGCCCCTAGTGCAGCTCTTTCTGATACAGCTCCATCCTCTATATTCATCCTGATGGAGGTAGCCATTCACCCATCTTGACACCACTCCAAGCCATGGTGTCATCCCTTAACACCCCTGACATATTCCTGAAACCATGATATAGTCACTACCTCAGACCCTTTCAGCAAAGCCCAGAGTCCCATCATGCCTGTCCCAGAAGCTCTGGACATGGATACAATTTCTCCTGCCTCACCCTGACACAGTGTAGTGTTGGCCATGACAAACTTTTGTGGCACCAATGCTAACTCAGCCAGGGACAGTATATGTGCCTGGAGAGAAGTACCACGTTTTTCTACTTCCAGGTGATTGGACACAGCAACTTTGGCACTATCCGTTCTACCACATGTGTGTACAAAGGTGAGCTCACCCCACTGAGGCTCAGAGAGTTAGGAAGAGATGGAGGCAAGTGGTAGTCTTGGTTCCCCTGCTGGGCCTAACGCTGCTGTCTGTAGGGAAATGGGTCTACGAGGTGCTCATCTCCTCCCAGGGGCTCATGCAGATCGGCTGGTGTACCATCAACTGCCGCTTTAATCAGGAGGTACACAGGAGGGAAGGGGCTCTCCCACGAGGGTCTTCTGTTGTAGGCATCCTCAGAACAGGAACAGCCTCAGAGCCACTCAGGAGCCTGCCTGACCCGGGTCACCCACTGAGGATGGAGTATGCTCCATTCTGCTCAAGGGCACCCAGTATACAACCCTTCGTTCTGGCTCCTTCGCCAAGGGCTCTGACCCTCCCTTACCCATCTTCCCCAGACCTCACGAGCAGTTCCTTTCTAGGAAGGGGTTGGAGATACACATAACTCCTATGCCTATGACGGGAACCGAGTGCGCAAGTGGAACGTGACCACAACGAATTATGGCAAGGTGAGGGTCAACCTCATAACCATCCCTAGGTTGTTGTCTGGAGCCATGGGCCAGCCATGAAAAATTTTAGGTACCAGGGAAGAGTCAGAGGTTTGGAGACTCGTGTGTCCTTCCTGTGCGGTCGTAGAAATGCCACTGGATCGGGCAGGCTGCTGTGCTTCTGTGTGTCTGTAAGGCTTCCTTTCGTGGCAGGCATGGGCAGCGGGGGACATTGTGAGCTGCCTCATTGATCTGGATGATGGTACTCTGTCCTTTTGCCTGTGAGTTTCCTCCCTCTGTCTACAGACCCAGCCAGACTGCCCCAGTTTCCTGCTCCCTCTAAGGGAACCAGGCCAAGTTCAGTAGCCCAGGTGGGCAGTCATACCCTTCTAGCACTTGTTGATCTACCATCTTTCTCTCCCAGGAATGGTGTGTCACTGGGCACTGCATTTGAGAACCTTTCCAGAGGCCTAGGAATGGCGTACTTCCCAGCCATCAGCCTGTCGTTCAAGGAGTCTGTGGCATTCAACTTTGGCAGCCGTCCTTTGCGATATCATTTTGGGAAGGTGGCTGTGGGTGGCTTGGCATCTATATGAGGGTCTCCCTACCTCAGGAGCACTGTGGGCTGGTGGCAGGCCTAGCTGCTGCAATACATACACAAGATGCAGCTTAGTTAGGTTGGTCCAAGAACAAAAGTCCTTTTAAGGTGGGTGCTATTAGCTGTCTCCATTGAGCAGGTAAGCATGAAATGACAAAGGAGTTCCCCCCCTCCCTTCCATCCCCCCACCCCTCACCCCTGCTACAGAGCCCCCCACCAGGCAGAGAATTGTAATGCAGATGGGGGGGTGCCCTGCAACTTGCACCTCTGATTAAGCTCTGGTTAGGAGAGAGGGAGGGAACAAAGGAGAGGAACCACGTATCTAAGCCCCAGGTGGAGCATTGCTGGCTTAACTCAGTGGCACCTACCCAGTTGCCGGCTTCCGGCCCCTTCAGGACCCTCCGTTTGCTGATCTGGTCCGCGCACAGAGGTTGCTGGGCTGCTTCCAGGCAGTGCTACGTGTGGAGCTGGACCCTGTGGTGAGCGAGGGTCTGGGCTGGGTGAACTGGGGTCTTACCCTAGCCCGCCTCCCCTCATTCTTTCTCCCACCCAACAGGAAGGGCGATTGGTGGAGAAGGAGAGCTCTGAGTGGCAGCTGCAAGGGCAGCCCACCGTCCTCCTCACGCTGGCCCACGTCTTCCATCACTTCGCACCGTTACTGGTGAGGAGATGGTGGGGAAAGGAAGAGGGAGACATGCTAAACGTGTCTGTGGTAGATACATGCATCCGCCAGGGCTTCAGGTGCTCAGATGCATGAGACCCAGTATGTTACCTGCCAGGGTTCTGTATGACCACAGCCCTCAGACCTTAAGCATCCTGGGGAGGAAGTGTCGTGATGTCACAGGCTAAGGGAACAAAGCCATGAACAAAGCCCTAGAGAGATCATGGGCCAGGAGCCCCTCTTGTCCCTCAGTCAGACTCTGGAAGGAGCCCAACTTGAAGGACTCAAGACTTGATGTCTGAGGCCTGCTTCTTCAGTATGAGAAGAGGTCTCCTGAGTAGAGCAGGAGGCCACAACTTTATTAGTGTCTGCCCTTTGCTGCAGCGCAAGGTATACCTAGTGGAGGCTGTGCTAATGAGCTTCCTGCTGGGCGTTGTGGAGAAGGGCACACCTGAGCAGGCACAGTCTGTGGTACACCAGATCTTGGACCTCTTGTGGCTCTTCATGGAGGTAAGATTTCTGACTCCGGCTCAGGAAAGGCTGTTAGAGTCCATCATGGTAAGGGAGGTATGGTAGGGTCTTTGAAAAGGCCCCCATCATGGCTGCCCTAGCATCTTTTCCCAGGACTATGAAGTACAGGATTGCCTCAAGCAGTTGATGATGTCTCTGCTACGTCTCTACCGATTCTCGCCCATTGTTCCAGACCTGGGTTTACAGGTGGGAACATCTGTCCCTGCCCTGAACCCCCTGAGCCTTGCCTGCCTATTCTGAGTACCCCTTCTCCACAGATCCACTACCTGCACCTCACTATGTCCATCCTGAGACATGAGAAGTCCCGCAAGTTCCTGCTTAGCAATGTCCTGTATCCTACTGCCAGGCTGACCTGCCATGTAGTATCTCCTAACATCAGCAGAGGGCAGTGTTCATCAGGCCAGGAGTTTTGAGAAAGGTTCAGAAGGCCACAGCTAAGTCCCAACTCCTTTACAGAGCAGAGAAGGCCAAAGGGAGGAGGAGGAAGCTGCAGGACTGCCCACACCGGGCTCTTCTTCACTGTGACTGTGGAGGTGTGGGAAAGCTCCGTAGCCTCTCTTCAGCTCATCTCTGTACCTTTGTCTGTGTGCCACAGACAAAATCTTCTCTGAAGAGGCAGCCTCTGCTTCTCCAGTGTTGTGAGCTGTCTTGAGAAAGAGAAAGAGGCTAGCTGACCAGGAAGCAAAGCAGAAACCATCATAATCTGGTCTCTTTCAGCTTCTAGTAGGCAAAAAACAATGGAAACACAGGAACTAAAGCTGGGGCATGAGATAGAACCATCTATTCTGTTGACAAGTTTTTATCATACCCTTGCTGGGCATGGGTCTTGCTGATTTGATAACCATAGATCTTTGTTAATGTTCACAATCTAGGAGACAGTTACATAGTGAATGAAACCAGTACCTTTTTGGTGGGAGAACTGTGGTGGGTATATCAGGGTGGGCTTCTGAGAGAGGGCTCATGAGGGTGTGTGGCAGGTTCTTTGGAGATCCAAGTTCTTCCTTGACAACCAACAGTTTTGACATGCTCCGGTCCGTGGTCTTCTTTTATATTAAGAGTCCTCTGCGTGTAGAGGAGGCTGGTCTGAAGGAACTCATTCCCACCACCTGGTGGCCCCATCGCTCCAGCAGGGAGGTGGGCAGACCTGGAGTGGGATGGGAGCTGGCACAGTGAGGGCCTGCCCAGCATACCTGGGCATCTGGCACCGGGCACCTGAGGCCTCTTCTGCCCTGGTTCTTGAAGTCCTTGGGGTGAGAGGTCTTCTGTGAGAAGTAGTCCCATGTAAGTCAGTCCCTAGGAAACCCCACTTTTTCCCATTCTCTGCCCCTGTGTAGGGCAGAGATGGTCAGGAAGCAAAGGAGGAGACCACGGAAGAGCGGCAGCGAAGGCGAGCCTATGAGCGTGGCTGCCAGAGACTCAAGAAACGCATTGAAGGTCAGCCCCTGTCTCAGGCCTTGGGTAGGGACGGGATTTGTGAGTGTACGTAAGAGGAACAGTTGGTGGTGACCATACCTAGGGTAGGCTTGGGGTACCCTAGTGTTGGAGATCTGACAAAATTTCTGCCTGCTACCATTCCTGGGAGCCTAAGGGCCATATTTCTTGTCCCATCCCAGTGGTGGAAGAACTGCAGGTCCAGATCCTGAAGCTACTGTTGGACAATAAAGATGACAATGGGGTAAGTGACCCAAGACTCCCGTGTGGGTCTGTGGTGTGGCTTGGAGGTGTGCTGTTTTGGGCCCTTACCCCAGATACCAGGGCCAGTTTATGTTCGTCTGGTAGGGCGCAGGGTAATGTGCAGAATTCTCAGCTCAGCACAGCCTTGTCTTCCCACCCTTGAAGGGTGAAGCATCTAGGTACATCTTTCTGACAAAATTCCGAAAGTTTCTGCAGGAGAACGCCAGCGGCCGGGGGGTAGGTATCCTCCAGGGTAGTCCCTGTGGGCTTCCCGCTGTGTCACAGGGGCTGCACACTGGGCATCCGGCACCTTAGCCTGCCACACAGCTGTTTCACCTGCCTCTGTCCTCTGCTCCCCATCCCTCCTGGGATCCTAGGGCATGGCCTTGGATGAGGAGTGAGCTGGGCTCGGGGCTGGCACCAGTACATGTTCTCTGTCCTATGCCCCTAGAACACACCTGTGCTCTGCCCCCCTGAGTACATGGTGTGCTTCCTGCACCGGCTGGTGTCTGCCTTGCGCTTCTATTGGGATGAATACAAAGCTTCCAACCCCATGCTTCCTTCAGTGAGGGTAAGTAACAGCAAACCCGGGTTGGCAAGGCTGGACTGAAGCAGCCTGGAGATAGCCCCTGGGTTGTAGAGAGCTGAGCTGGATGTGAGGGCTATTGGGTCTTCTGCCCAGTTATGTCCATTTCAGGAGCCCCACACTCTGGGGCCTTAGGCCTCCATTGTCTGACCGCCTCCAAACATTCCTGCCCATGACAGGCTTCGTTCCTCAGACCCGGCACCCAGATCTCTGTGCAGTCCTTTGTACAGCTGCTTTGATTGGGTTACTGGGGATCCTGTGTTTGGGCAGACAGTGTCCTCAGGGGTCAGTAAGAGACGGGATATGCACTCAGGGTTAGGGGTTATCTCATGGTTTATCCTTCTGTTTTCTTGAGTAACCAGCTGCCAAGAATTCCCTCCACCCCAAGTTCTACAGTTGTTGACATTAACCTAAAACAGCAAGGAGTGGGAGAGACAAGGAGGTCTGGGTTCTGGCTCTGTTGTCTGTTTGGGCTTGTAGATGACCAGGGTCAGAATGCTAGAGGAGAGGCTATGGCTCTGGATAGTTCTTCGGCTGAGCCTCCATCCCTGACTCCTTGCAGAGGCTTATATCCCACCCCAGATCTTCTATAATGGCAAGGTAGACTACTTCGACCTTCAGCGCCTTGGGGGCCTCCTCTCCCACCTTCGAAAGACCCTTAAAGGTGAGTGGAGCTTGGGAATAAGCAGTCTCTGAGTCTGCTGTCCTGTGGTGCTGAGCCATCTTGTGTCCACCAGAGGGTGCCCAAGTCTTTCCTAACTGTTCAGACAGGGTGACCTGCTAGGCTGTGTATGATCTCCAGTTTAGCCTGCAGTGCCTTCCCCGGCACAAGAGACAGGCTAGGCATGCACTGATGGAATTGTGGCCAGGTATGTCAGCCTGAGATTAGGAGCCTGGTAAGGGGAGTGTACCACTATCTGAGCGGCCTTCATTGGTGAACACAGTTCACTTCCAGTGCAAAGGGCCTGTGGTACTGTAAACCCAAGGGCAAGAATGCAAATATGGGAGGATTGTAGTGGCACACACTGTTAATCCCAGCACTCAGAAGGGTAGAGGCAGGAGAATCTCCATTAGTTCAAGGTCAACCGGTCTACATAGTGAGTTCCAGGCCAGCCGGGACTAGGTAGTGAGACCCTTACTTCAAAAAGCAACACACAGGGCCAGAGAGTTGGCTCAGCAATTATGAGCACTTGCTACTTTTGCAGAGGGCCAGGGCTTGCTTCCCGCCTCCCACATAGCAGCTCACAATGATCTGCAACTCCAGTGTCAGGGAACCCAGCGCCCTCTTCTGATCTCTGTGGAATCAGGCATGCATGTGGTGCATGTACAGAAAACATTCATACAAGTAAAAGAATAAAATAAATCTAAAAACACTGTGTTAAAAATTAGCAACAACAAGGCATAGAAGCATCCCACTGTGGTCTACAGACAGGCTGGGAGGTGAAGTCTGGGGCAGGAAACTGTGGGGAGTGAGGCCACACAGAAGGTGCAAACCCTCCATGGACAGCTTTGGAAGACCTGACTGAGGTTGGGGAGTCAAGTCGAGTCTATGTTATGAGAAGCTCCTTCTGTCTGCTGAAGTGGGGAGGATGGCCTGCAGGGGAACAGTTGAAAGGGGGTATAGTTATCCAGCTGATGGAGGATAGGGGCCTGCACTGGGGAAGCAGGGGTGGTAAGCACTGGATAGTCTTGACTTTGCTATGTGCCTGGGTGGTCAGGGCAAGGGGCTGCCAGAGGGTGAGACAGCAAATTCAGTATGTTGGAGATGCCTACAGACCCAGTGAGAAGCAAAGGAGAGGTGTGCAGGGCTCCAGGCAGCCTGTGCCCTCCCATATGGAACAGTCAGGAAAAGAGGAGCTGGAAGGGACAGGAAATCCTAGATCCACGGGCCTGCTCTAATGAGGGGTGCCTCCTGCTGTTAGTTGCAGCTGGAGCAGGGGTCCCCTGACCTGTAGACAGGAGGCTGGGTTGGAGTTATAGGGGAAAGGGTAGAGAAGCCCACTGGGAGTAAGATGTGCAAGCTCCCCTGCCCAGCCTGCCCGTGCCGTCCCCACTCAGAGCCGTTCCTCTGTGGTCCCTCTTGTGTCATTGGCCTAAGCCTCCCATCCTGCCATGTCTCTCAGATGACCTTGCTTCCAAAGCCAATATCGTGATTGACCCCCTGGAGCTCCAGGCAGCCACCATGGACGACCTGGATGAGGATGAGGAGCGTGCCCCCGCAGCGGCCCAGGTGCGGCAGTGCGGACAGGCAGTGGACTTGTCCTTCATCTTGTAGGCAGGGGTATGACACAGGTCTGGCTTCTCTCCATGTAGGCAAGGACCTTCTCACCAGGGAAGTTCCCTGGCTACAGGTGGAGGCATGACCCCTCCCTGTCCCATCCCCCAACCCTGCGCAGCGAGAGAGTTCTACATAGGCCCTAGTCTTGGAAGCCAGATTAGCTTCTGACCCCCTTTCTCTACCACAGCGTCCCATGCAAGCCCTGGCCATAGGAGGGGCACTGCCCCTGCCCCGGCCAGGCTGGCTCAGTTCTCCAACTCTGGGCCGAGCCAACCGATTCCTTAGCACGGCAGCTGTGAGCCTCATGACCCCACGGCGGCTTCTGAACACCATGGAGAAAGTGAAAGTCCGCTCACTGAATGTGGAACAGAGGACTCGTGAGGACAGTAGGTGCTGGGCAGAGCTGCTAAGGGACCTTCTGCTGTGTGCAACCCCTTATCTCTGGCCAAGCCCAAATACTCCCCTCCTCCCCCCACTCCCTACCACCTTGAGGTCTGGCCACATCCCAAGGGCACAGGAAGCACAATCTGAAGATATGAAATCAATACTACAAAAATAGGTCCTGGTGCTGCAGGGCCTTGCCCTGCACCCCACCCTCTCTTGACCCATTCTCCCTGAAGCTCCCCTCCTGGACAAGGAAGAGAGAGGGAATTCCCTCTCCTGGAAGGCCCAGGTGCTTGTGAGTACTTAAGAGAAAACGGAAGCTGGGTGTGATTTTAATCCTAGCCCTAGTGAAACAGAGATCATCAGACCTGAGTTTAAGGTCAGCCTGGTCACACAGTGAGACTCTGTCTTAACCACAACCAAATACCAGAGCCTGGCTCTCATCCAGTATTCTGCTCCCCAGTTGAGGGCAGCCACTGGAATGAGGGCCTGCTGTTGGGGAGGCCCCCTGAAGAGCCTGAGCAGCCGCTTACTGAGAACTCGCTGTTGGAAGTCCTGGATGGCACAGTCATGATGTATAATCTCAGCGTTCACCAGCAGCTGGGCAAGGTTTGCACTGTCCATCCTTGCATGGTGGGGTGCACGAATACTTCCACACTTGCCTGTGGGGTGCTGGTGCACACAGACATGTTACTACTTGACCCTGACATGTATTGTATCTGTAGGAACAGGCCCAATTTTGGGAACTTTGCAGGCTGGGTCCACACTAGGGTTTTAAAAGCCTGGTTAAGGCACCCAAGGGTCACCCTGGATATTTGGTGTTCAATTCTCTAGATGGTGGGTGTGTCTGATGATGTCAACGAGTATGCAATGGCCCTGAGAGACACAGAGGACAAACTCCGTCGGTGCCCTAAGAGGGTAAGACTGGGACCAGCAGGTGGGTATTGGGACAGAAGTGTGTTGCACAGGGACAGCATACTTGGAGGGTCCTAAAAACACTTAGAGGGACGCTGGGGCATCCCACAAAGGAAATCTGGGCTTGGGGTTGCCCAACATTTTCCCTTGTCCCTGCCCTGACTGCATTGAGTGTTAAGAGCAAGGTTGGCTGAGGGGCCTGTATAACCTGAGCCCCATCGACCAGCTGCAGCCGGTGCCAAGGTTCCCCCACCCCTGCCCACTAAGTGCTGATGCAGACCCATCATCCTCGTTAATAATGGATGGACCCTGAGTGCCTCCTTCGCCACTGAGTCAGCAGGAAGCAGGCCTGGCTCTCCCAGTCCCTGGAGCCCCTCTGCCACAGCATGCCTACTAGACTGGGCTAGGCCTCCCTAACAGGCCTTCTGGTCCTATTGTCAGCAAAGCCATGGGCCTAGCTAGCTGTTGATGTTGCAGTCTGACCCTGTGTCCTGGATGCTCACACCGCTCACAGACCCCTCACTTGTACAAACCGAGGGGTTCATTAGGGCCGTGTTCTGGAGCTTGCTCAGGGTCAGCACTGGTCAGCACTGGCAGAAATGAGTTTGGGAAGCAGAGCCCCACCCTAATCTGCCTCGGGTACTAGTTGGGGTACTAGTAGAGCCTGTACCAGACTGTCTGGTGAGAGATGTGGACATGAGGCCATATTCTGATTGTTTTTTTCCTCCTTGGGGATCAGAGGAAGGATATCCTTGCAGAGCTGACCAAGAGCCAGAAGGTTTTCTCAGAAAAGCTGGACCACCTGAGCCGTAGGCTTGCCTGGGTCCACGCCACCGTTACTCACAGGTGAGTAGCATAGCCCTCTCCGGCATGAGCTGTTCTCAGCCTCTATGTTTGACTGTTGGCCAAGGCAAGGTTGCACCAGGACCCTTAAGGACCCCTGCCTTCTTGGGGCAGGCCATTCCCTTGTGCCTGTGACTTAAGTAAGGGTCATTTCTGCCCCTCCTGCCTCCTCTCCTTACCCTCCTCTCAGGCATTGACCACTCTACCTATGCTGCTGGGCTAGTCTTGGCCTTCCCTGAACCTGACTTTCTCTACATCTGCTTCTGGCTAACTCACCTGCCGCCTCTTGAGTTCTGGCTGCTTCTCATTTTCTTTCACCTGTTCATTCATTCATAAAGGCTGAGATACATGTTCAGGTGCTATCCCATGTGAGCCATTATGTGAATGCTGGGAATCGAACCTGGGTCCTCTGAAAGAGCAGCAAGTACTCTTAACCACTGAGGCACCTCTCTAGTCCCAGTTCTCCATTTCTTCAACAATATTTTGGAAGTGGTGGATTCCTTTGGTCAGCATCAATATTGTACCAATATTATGCCAACAACCCATGAATGAAGATGTCTCTGATGGTGTTCTTAATTTTTTCCAGGAAGATTTAGTTGTTTTCATTTTGTATCCTACAACTTCACAGAATTTGTTTCTAATTGTCCCTGTGTGTGTGACCTTTGGGATTTCTAACCCTAAGACAGTGTTGTGAACAGAGGTGGCTTTTCTCTTCCCATCCCAGTTTGGACGCCTTGTATCTGTCTTTCTTGCCTAATTTTCCTGGCTGTGATTCCCAGTGCTATGTTGAATAGAAGTGGCAACAATGGATATCTTTGTCTTGTTCTGAATCTCAGACCGAGAGTGGCTCCAGTCTTTGGCTACTGAGATATCAGCGACAGGCTTTTCATAAGCAGCCCTCAGTGCTCGCTCCCTCCCCTGCCTGTCATTAAAATGTGAGTGCTTTCCTGGACTACAGCTGCCCACAGCATTCTCTCCTCTCTGCTGTCTTCGCTTCCCCCCTTCCCCCACTCTTGGTCAAGCACAGGCTCCTCCACCTCTCTGAGGTAGTGCTCACAACTTGTCTGTCTTGTCCCCAGCCTCAGTGGCACGTCTCTGTCACTGGCCCCTTGGCTGCACCGGTTGCACTCTTCATCCCGCCTCAGACTCGTCTTCCCAGGTCTTCTGTGGTGGTGGTATGCCCACTGCCCATGAGTGGGCCAGGCCCATTCCTCACTCCTCTGTGTATTTTCTCAGGTCCTGGGATGGGGAACACCTCAGAGAGCTACTGTCAAGTGCAGACTGTGGCTCTGAGTTGGGTTGTGGCACCTTCTTGTGTCTTATATCCCTTCACTTAATCCTGATAGAGACTCTTAAAGCCACACTGTGGGAACAGGGCCTTTTTTATGACTGTCCCCCTTTCCACCAGCTTCTTCTTGGAGTTCCAGACCAGATTTGCCTGCCGCCTCCACATAGACTCTTGGGTAGCGCACAGGTGTCTCATGTTCAGTGTGCTGAGCCCCACTCCTTCCTCCCCGCTCGTCCTGCGTCTCTGCTCCATGACCTCCAGCTTCAGAAATGGGGACGCCATTCTGGGCGTGTGGGCAACACAGCCTGTCAATGGCTCCTTAGTCCTGCACATCCAGTCCTCTCTTCTACCGTCTTAGGCCTGGACACTGTCGTGGCTCCCTCACAATCCCGTTTCCACTTGTCTCTACAGTCTTTCTCTGCTGGAAAGTCTCTCTCTCATAGTGAGAACTGGCTGGGTTCTTGCCTGCCAAGAACTCCATTCTTCCACCTTAGACTGACTGTTCACACTTCCTGCAGTCCAGGTCTCAGCTGTGATGCCACTGTCCTGGGTAGCACTTCCTGAGCCCCAGACCAGCCTGTGTTCCTGTGACCCTCTCAGTAAATGCATCCTTTGTGCCTCCTGCAGGAGAAAATGCTGGATATCTACTGGTTATTGCGTGTCTGCCTTCGGACCATCGAGCATGGGGATCGCACGGGGTCTCTTTTCGCCTTCATGCCTGAGTTCTACCTAAGTGTGGCTATCAACAGCTACAGTGCCCTTAAGAATTATTTTGGCCCTGTGCACAGCATGGAGGAGCTCCCAGGTGATGGGGCCATTGATGATTTGGGGAGTGGGGGCTGTGCAGAAAGAGACCTGCAGACTGAGTTTGGCAAGCCCAGGTTCTTTGTCATGACCCACCACGCACACATCAAACTTTTGTACTGAATTAGTGCCTGCAGGCTTCCAAGGACAGTCACCGGGTGTGGCCCCTAGCTCTTTCCTTTGCTGGTGTTGGTGATGGCTGCTCTGGTACTGGTCACAGAGTGGCAGTGAGATAAGCATAGTAGCTTGTCTTTGTAAAGCATAACAAGGAGGAGTCTTGCTGGGGCTCAGTAAGAGCCTCTGTTTTGTTAGGATCACTGATCCAAGCTGGGCCTAGCAATGGGGCTTCAGAGTAGGCTGTAAGCTGGCAGGCCCTCACTTGTCTTGTGCTTGACCCAGTCCTTGCTATTACTTTTGTCTTTGAAGACTGAGCTATGGGGACCAAGGGACTTTGACTCTTGAGTCACCAGGCATATTCCAGAATGAGTTAGAGCCCAGGTCAGGCTCTGATTTGGATCTGTCCACTCCCAACAGTGGATCTATCCCTTAATCAAGCCCCTTCCCAATTGCTGTTGTATTGTACACTTGTCCAAAGTCTTCAGATGCTAACATGGGTCCAGACTGGCTTCCACTGCCAGCTCTGGGGTCTGCTACATAAGCCTGCCCACCCTGACAAAGGACCTGCCTTCTCTGGAACCTTCACTCTTCCCCAAGTCCTCACCGCCCTCTTTTGCAGGCTATGAAGAGACCCTGACCCGCTTAGCTGCCATCCTCGCCAAACACTTTGCTGACCCTCGAATAGTAGGCACTGGTGAGATGTCTTCCAGAGGGCCATGGGATGGGAGTGGGATGGCATGGCTGGAAAGCTGCTTTCTACCTAAATGGTGACCATGTGGGCATTAGGCTTGGGGTCCTCAGCCCATGCCAGAGACTCGCTGAGGCATAGCATATCCTGACAGACATTCGAGACTCACTGATGCAGGCCCTGGCCAGCTATGTGTGCTACCCACACTCCCTGCGGGCTGTGGAACGGATCCCCGAGGAGCAGTAAGTAGCTTGGAGGGATACATACCCCACTCTGTACAGCACCATGCCCAGCCTCGCGCCATGCTTGCCATCTGTTACTTTCACAGGCGCATCGCCATGGTGAGGAACCTTTTGGCACCCTATGAGCAACGGCCCTGGGCCCAGACCAACTGGATCCTGGTGCGACTTTGGAGGGTAAGTCTGACCTGAGGGGAGCAGCTAAGGCTGGCTGGAAGGAAATGTTACCCTGCCCCTCTGACTCCTGCTGTTTCTCCCCAGGGCTGTGGGTTTGGGTACCGCTATACACGGCTGCCACATCTGCTGAAAACCAAGCCAGAGGATGCCAATTTGCCCAGCCTCCAAAGTGAGTATTCAGGTTAGACCAGCCCTGGTGACGGCCCCAGAGAGGCTGGTGGCCCTTCCCTGCTACCTGCAGCATCTTTGAGTCTCCTGCTTCTCCAAGTCTTCCGCTGGGCTTGCGTCAGGCTCTAACTGGTCCCTCGGGCTCCCATTTTCCTCCCTTATACTAGGATGCTCCAGGATAAGATCCTTTGTTCCCTTGGGGCTTGTAGTGAAGGGTTAACAATGAAAGGACCCTCCAGCTTGGTGGACGCTCTGGAGGGTAGGGACATACTCTATTTCCTGCCCTCTGCCTGCCTCCTTACTCCCAGCCATAGCCCTGAAGTGTATCTGCCTTCTTTGTTATCTTCTGGCCTTGGACCCTTGACTCAAGAGGGGACACAAGCTAGAAACTGATCAGGACTCAGAGGGGGCTATAAATGTGGCTAGAAACCGGGGCTTTCAAAGTCTTCTTCGCCCAAGGGCCTTCATCTGGCCTGGACATGACCTTGGGCTGTGCAGCTTGCAGAGGGCTTGCCACATTCCTTACCTTGCTCACCAGGGTTTCTGGCCTTGCAGCCTGTGTCTTGGTCTCTGGATATTTCCAGAGAGGCTAAAAGTCTTGTGCAGACTCACACAGCAAGTCCTTCCTTGTTAAATACCTTCACCCGGACTCTAGGACGGAACTGAGCTGCAAGTGGGGAGGAGCAGTGGGGCCCGACACCATCCCTGTGTGCAGGAACTATTGATTTGCACCAGAGGGGTGGAGAGGTATGTCGGGCCAGCTGCAGCTGAGAGCTCTGGTTACTGCTGCCCTTCTAGCCAGACTTGGCGCTCAACACCTAAGCCAAATGCCAAGGCCAGACCAAGGGCAGCAGAGGACAGCAGGGCACAGTCTGGGCTCTTCATGAAGCTGTCCTTGACACTAGTGGGAACAGTCTAAGTTGTCTGACGATGTCTATCTGACATCTGCCCGGCAGGCATGTGATTCCGAACTTGCTTTAGATCAGGTCGACAGCTCTCTGGCCCATGGGGTATGATGGCACTGGAAACACCTGCAGCCTGTGGCTTACCTAGCAAGAGGGAGACAGACTTGCTCCTAAACTCCCAAGCAGTACTGTTGTGCTCTCTTCCTCTGCCTTTGTGATCTGAGTGTTCTTAGGCAGGCATCTTTTTGTTTTTAAAGCAGTGGTCTAGGTGGACAGGCAGGAGTCCTGTCTGGGAGTCCCTGGTAACACTGCTTTCCTCTGCCCCCAGAGCCCTGCCCTTCAACCTTGCTGCAACAGCACATGGCAGACCTGCTGCGACAAGGTTCTGATGTAGCACCTAGCTTTCTCAACAGCGTCCTTAACCAGCTCAACTGGGCCTTCTCTGAGTTCATTGGCATGATCCAGGAGGTGGGCTGTGGTGGGACTCAGTGTGTTGGGGAAGGGGTGGGCAGGGACCAAGGCTCACCAGTGTTGCAAGGCCTCTGACTGCTACCTGGCTACCTGTATGTGGTTTAGATTCAACAGGCTGCTGAACGCCTAGAGCGGAACTTTGTGGATAGCCGGCAGCTCAAAGTCTGTGCCACCTGCTTCGACCTGTCAGTCAGCTTGTTGCGTGTCTTGGAAATGACCATCACACTGGTACCTGAAATATTCCTTGACTGGTCCCGCCCTACCTCTGAGATGCTGCTTCGGCGTCTTGCACAGGTGTGTCCCTCTGGACAAGGAGGGTAGGACCCTGGGGATAACTCAGGTGGTGCGCTTGCCCATCCACCAATAGGCTTCTGCCTTCACAGCTGCTGAGCCAGGTGCTGAACCGGGTGACAGCTGAGAGGAACCTGTTTGACCGTGTAGTTACCCTACGGCTGCCTGGTAAGATCTAGATGCCCCGCACCTCAGCACACCCAGGCCTTAGTGTCTCTGCTAGGACACTAAGTGCAGTGCTAGATGCTCCAGTACCAGGACAGCCATGCTGTGCACTCCAGCCTTAGCTTGCCTTAAGTAGGAAAATAGTGGGAAAGGTCAGTGGTGTCAGCCAGGCCTGAAGCTTCTGCCACAGAACCAACTACATGCGTGGTTTATCTTCCTTCCCTCCCTGTAGGGCTGGAGAGTGTGGACCACTACCCTATCCTGGTGGCAGTGACCGGCATCCTGGTACGCCTCCTGGTGCACGGTCCAACCTCAGAGTGAGTGTTGGGGACTGTTGGCTGTCATGGGAACTGGGTGTGCACTTTGAGGAGGGGCTGGTAGAGCAGAGCCGCATGGTACCTGTTGCCTTGTCTCAAAATGAACTTCAGAATCTAGTTTGGGACACTGAGGCAAAGAATAGCTGGGGATGTGTAAACTGCTTAAACAGGTGTCAACAGCAACTGCTTTGGCTGGGTAGGAGGTCTTAGCCTTCAGCCACGCCTCCTGCAGGGGCATAAATCTCCAAACTTGGAAGATGTGCTATTCTCTGATGGTCAGGACCATCTTACTGGATCAAGAGCTGAGCACACAAAGCTACCCCATCTGGGAAGGCTCAGCAATGAACATGTACCACTTTTATTACAAAATGCCTTAGTAGTCATCTAGGACAGAGCTGTCAGCTCATCATGGGAGAGACACTGGCCATGTTCCATACCGGTCTGCAGTGGGAGTGCCGGAGGCATGAACTGAGGGCTCTGGTTAGCCATTAGGTTGTGATGAGTGCCAGTCCTTGAGAGGCCTCCTGCTCTCCAGAGACATGAGGCCCAGATCAGTCACCTATCTCTGCTTTTTCCTGCTGGGGGTATGAGCCTGAGGGATTGGATCTGCCTGTAGCTGAAGACAGCAGGGCTATCCTTACAGGAGTGTCCTGTAGGAGGTGTGCATGCCCACCAGACTCCACAGGAGTTGCAAAGGTTTCAGGAGGCTGGATGGCAGTAGACTGGGTCCTCTTTCAGCAGAGAGGGGTTAATTCCTCCTTCCATCTTAGAGTGGGAGCTGGACCTTCTAAGCTGTCATCTCCCGCCTTGGGCAGGGCAGGGGAAGGTGGTATGCTTGACCCTACTATACCACACCTTGACATCTGCATTAACTCCTGGAGGTGGTCCCAGGACTCTGATGCAAGGACTTTTTTACCAGATTGGCTTGGTCTGTAGTCTCAATGGGACATTTGGCCACTCAGAGGTCCTAGGGGAAGCAGGCTCTAGTTATCTGAGGCCTTGTCCTGAGCTAGGCAGAGCAAGAAGCAAGTGAGGGGGTCTCAACCCCTTTACCAGTGTGTAGGACTGTTACAGTAAGGTCAAGGCTCACATGCAGTTGTGGGACCAGGCACACAGTACATCCCACCAGCGTGTCAGTTCTCTAGACTGCAGCAGCAAACAGGGCAAGCAGCAGGAGGCCTACGGCCCGCGTGGGGACTCCCAGGCAATCTAGCTCATCATGAGACCCTCTGAGCCCGTAGAACTGGCTGACTCAGAGCCAGCCTTGAGTTGCAGGCCCATGGGGTTGCACAAATCGAAGTCCTCAGCTACTGCTAGCTGCACACGGCCATTGAGGCCTTTCTTGCCTGGCTCCAGGAAGACCACATGTTTGTGGACACTGGCCTTGCGGCTGGGTGCATCTGGCGGCGTACTGCTGAGCACTGAAGACTGTGCACTCAGCTCCTGGAGTGGACTGGATGCCCGGGGCCAGCAACGGTTGCGACAGGCCCGCCGACAACAGTGACAGCAGCCACGACAGGGTGGTGCAAACAAGTAGAGCAACACCAGCACCAGGCCCACAATACAGCCCAACAGTGTGGTGAAGCCCGTGTTGAAAGCCTCTGGCTCGGGGCGAGGCTTTTGCACACTCACATTGTACTCAAGCGTCTGGTTGTGGTGCAGGCGGGGCCCACTTGCCAGGCACACAAAGATGCCTGCGTGCTGTTCTTGTACCCTGCCTATGGCCAGGCTGCCGTCAGCCAACACAGTGATGCTGCCGTCTTGAGAGCCTGGTGCCACAAGCAGCTCGTTTTTCGGGGACACCCAGGCCACTCGTGCAGCAGGCACACTGGTGTTGCAGACGAGCCGCAGGGACTGGCCCACCTGCGCGTGCAGCTGCTCTTCAGGCAGCTCCAAGCCTGGAGCCACAGCCACTGAGCAGTTCTTGAAGACCTGGCCGTGCTCAAAGAAGCGCACTCGAGATTCTGATACCTTAAAGATCAAGCATGTGTACTCACGTTCAAAATCGTGCAGAGCACTTAGGCCCCGCTGGTGCCAGCGCTGGAGCAGGTGGTAGAGGCTGCAGTCACAGGGCAGTGGGTTGTTGTGCAGGTAGAGCCTGTTCTTGAGATAAGTTGGCAGTGCAGCCAATTCAGGGATGGAGATATGTTTCAGCCAGTTGGAGGAGAGGTCTAGAGTACGCAGGTGGGTTAACCCCAGACCGTGCAAGTGGTGGAAAGAAAAAGAGGAGAGTTCATTGCAGCTCAGATAGAGGTCGCGGAGCATGCGCAAGCCCTGGAAGGCATCCAGGTCCAAGTGCACCAGCCGGTTATTGAACAGAAGTAACTTCTCCAGCTCTTCCAGTCCATCCAGGTCATGGGTATGGAGTATCCTCAACATATTAGATGAGAGATCAAGTATCCTCAGGCCACTGGCATTGGTGAACACACCACGACCCAGGACATCCAATTTATTGTAGCCTAGGTGCAAGGCACGCAGCCGGGAGAGGGGCGCTAACCACCCTGGGTGCAGGCGTTTGAGTGCATTATGGCTCAAATCAAGTTCTGCAGCAGTGGCCGGCAGCGCTACCGGCAAGTCCTGTAACCCACGGCCCGCACAGCTCAACACATCGGCAGCACAGATGCATTTATTGGGGCAGTTGTGGGGAGCAGGAGGCAGAACATCCTCCAAATCTGAAGTGCCTGATCCAGCACCCAGCATGCACAGTAGTATGCCTGATAGCACCAGCCGGGCCATGGCAGTGACCACCAGGGAAGAGGTGGGGACAACTCAGTGCAGGTCAACCGCTCCAAGACTCACCTACTTCTGTACAGGCTTGCTGATTGTGGTTCGCTATGGCCCATGGCTTGAGAGGTACAGTGCTGGCTCCACCTGCCCAGGCGGCAGAGAAGCAGCCCTGCTCTCCTGGTCTGGGGTTGTAAGGTGGGCTGCAGCCCTTCTTCCAGCTCCCGCTGGCTTCTCCAAGAGCTTTCTGACTGGATTCTAAGTACTAGCTAGGAAACGACCGCCCAGGGGCGGGGACCCAAGTTCCCATTGGCTCCTGCTGTTAAGAGGCGGAGCAACCATATCCCTTGGCACTTGAGAAGCCAGTGTGGCCACTAGAGGGCCCCAGTGTCCCAGTTTGCTGGCTGGAAGCCTGACTTCCCTCTTGAAGAGCAAAAGGACTTAGGGGAGAATGTCTTCAGTCCTTGAAGGATTAGTGTATAATGGGTTAGGCGGAGGCCTCACCCTCTCCTTTTAGATTTACTTATTTGTGTGTATGTGAGTGCTCATGCAGAAGTCAGACAACTTATGAGGGTGGGTTTTCTCCTATTCTGGGAATCAGACTCAGGTTGTCATTGGGTAGCAAGCACCTTTATCCTCCAAGCCATCAACAGCACCCTTCTCTTTAAACTGGTATACAGGTCATGTGGGTTCCAGAACTTGAGAGGGTTGGTAAGCAATAAGGTGGAAAGAATGAAGGCGTGATAATGAGCAAGGCCTCTGGATGCTCCCCTATCCCCATGTGGAGGTAATGTTCACACAGGCTCACAGCCTTCCTGCTACTTATGCGCCCTCCCCTATCTAGGACAGAGCAAGCCACCACTGTGCTCCTGGCTGATCCCTGCTTCCAGCTTCGTTCTATAGGCTATCTCCTGGGCAGCCCGAGCCCCTAGCACCTGGCACTGCCTTGCCTGCCCCTGACCGGAAACGCTTCTCTCTACAGAGTTGTAAGTGAACCAGGGGTGGGTCAGGGAAGAGTTTCAGGGTCCTCAATTGCAAATTCCCAGCGTGGGAGTATTCAAGAGGCACTGAGTTCTAGGACTCCAGGGCCCTGACACTACCCACTACTACTAATCCAGACACGGATTACATCAGTGCTGAGGAGCTGGCCCAGGTGGAACAGATGCTGGCTCACCTGACCGCTGCATCCGCCCAGGCAGCAGCCGCCTCCCTGGTGAGTGGGGTAGAACAGAGGCACATGCTGTTTTAATAATCTGTAAACACCAGGACAGGTGTAAGTATCCTGCCCCAACTCTCCACTCTCTCCCCTGTAGCCCACCAATGAAGAAGACCTCTGCCCGATCTGCTATGCCCACCCCATCTCTGCTGTGTTCCAGCCTTGTGGTCACAAATCCTGCAAGTAAGTGGGCCCCATGGACTTGGGGAGGCAAGTTAAGGACACATAGGGTAGCACTCCTTCCACTCCACTCCCCTCCCCTCTTACAGAGCCTGCATCAACCAGCACCTGATGAACAACAAGGACTGCTTCTTTTGCAAAGCCACCATCGTATCTGTTGAGGACTGGGACAAGGCATCCAACACAAGTGCCACGTCCTCAGCTGCCTAGGCCACGTCAGCTGCGACCGTGCCCTGTTTATGAGCTCCTCCGCCATCTCCCCATCACCTCGCTCTTACCACTTGTACCCATCTGCCTGTGTAGCCTCACTGTGGGAGCCTGAGCTTGACTTTCAGTCCAGGCCACAGTGAGCATTAAATTATTATTCCATACAGCCCTGGCCCAGCTCTTCTTGAGGGAGTGGGGGCTTGTGGGTTGCGCCCAGCAGGATCCTGTCCCCATCAGAAGGTAGATGTCCAACAGCTTCAGACTCATCCACTCCTCCCTAGACAGGGCCTTCTGAAGTACTGAATCCTACCCTGCTGATGGTAGAGTGAGGGGCTCGGCCAGCCCTACATATCCTTCACATGATAATACGAGGTTCTGGCACCGACTCCCCAATAGACTTGTGGGCAGCACGCTGGCTCCATTGAGGTAAAGTTCATCATTAACTATGACGTCCTCACCCAGCACTGTCACATTCTCCATGCGCACCTGGAGGTGGGGGATACGCCTTGTTAATGGGGCATATGTATTTCCCCGCTCCTGTGCCCGCCCAGCCCAGCTCAGAGACCTACCCATTGGCCCACACGGCAGCGCCAGCCCACGATGCATGACTCAAGCCAGGAATGGGAGCGAATGTGTGCATCACGAAGCACCGTGCACCGCCGGATGCACACGCCATCCTCCACCACCACACCAGGACCCAGGCTCACATTGGGGCCAATGCTGCAGTTCTGACCGATACGGGCACTTGGGTCCTGAGAGTGTTGAGGAAAGCAAGAGTGGGTCATTTGTCTCCCAAATCTGAAATCACCTTAGCGACAGGCTGGGCAAGGGCCTCACCACAAGTACATTCCCCACAATGCCAGGGCCTGAGTATAATCTCTCTGGATGCTTCTGTCTCAGTGACTGCAGGAAGAGGCACATGCCAGTGAGGAAATCCTTGGGCTGTCCAATGTCCATCCAGAAGCCTGTACAGAGAGATGAATCAGAGGGCTCTGCCTAGCCAGACTGACTGCCCCTCTCACCCTATGGCCTCTGCCTCACCCTGCAGCTCCATGGCATATAGCTGCCCCTCCTTGGCCATAACTGGGAAGATCTCCTTCTCAATGGATGTAGGCTTCAGCTGTGGAAGTGGGCAATCTGTAAGCAGGCCACACAATGAAGGCCTGCTCCACCCTAGCCCGCCCGGTGGTTCTCTTCTACACACCTGGATGCGCTGCAGCACAGCAGGGCTCAGGATGTACATGCCTGCATTGATCTTATTGGACACAAATACCTGCGGCTTCTCAACAAATCGGTGAATGCGGCCTGTGTCAGCCTCACATACCACCACACCATACTTGGAAGGCTCTTCCACCTTGGTTACCTGAATATAGAGGTGGAGGGTACCTTAGGCCTAGTCCAGTGGGTTTTTTTACCCTTGATACATATGCCTATCCCACATCTCAAAGGCATTCCCCCAAAGACATTCTGCACAGCTTTGCAGCAAAACAGTTTACGACTGGGGGTCAAGCAAGACTCGATCTGAGAGTGGGGATGTCAGAGAAAGAAGTCTTCTTCTCTTACCAAGATGGAGCCCTCTTGGCCATGGTGTCGATGGAACTGCACCATGGCTTGGAAGGGGAAATCACATATCACATCACTGTTGAGGACGAAGAAAGGGTCGGCAGTCTCAGATAGTAGGTCTCGGGCCAACGCCAGAGGCCCAGCTAGGGAAGAGGACAAGTCATGTTACCACCTTGCTGGAGACCTAGGTCCTTGAGTCCAGACTCCAGAGGCCCCTCCCATCCACCCAGATTGGATAATACCCCTTTACTGACCCTAAACTTTGCCCAAGGGCCTTCCTTTTACCGACCTGTCCCCAAAGGCTCCTCTTCATGAGACATAGAGATTCGGATTCCAAGCTGGAAAGAGTAAGTCATCTAGTTATGTTCTTCCTCCAATAGTAAGAGCCCAAAGGACCTAAAGAAAGGGCTAAGTCCATGCCTCACCCTTTGCTCTTGTGCCTTCATTTCCTTCTCCAACATCTGTGACATGTAGCTCACTGCCAGGATCACATGGTCCACACCTGCCTGTCAGAGACAATAAGGTGTGCTAACTGACTGGCTCGGTCCCAACGTATGACTGACTACCCCTTGCCTCCCAGTCACTATGCATCCCTCTTCCCGCCATAGCAGACCCACGATCTTACCGCGGCAAGAGCCTCCACTTGATGCAGCAAAATGGGCTTATTGCAGAAGTCCACCAATGGCTTCGGAGTGCTCAGCGTCAGCGGCCGCAACCGTGTCCCATACCCACCCACCAAGATCAGTGCCTTCATGGCGTCTGCAGACGGACCTATTAATCTAAAGTACTTACAGGCCGCCTGACCGACCCCTGCGGCGCACTCCTGCCGCCGTGCCCTGACCTGCACCCTTCACCAGCTAGACTGACCAACTCTGGTGTCACCTCGTCCCCCTGCTCTACCTTGATGTGGGGTCTAGGGACAGGCGGAACACAAGAGGAGGAACTGGTTGGAAACCGGCTGGCCCGGGAGTTCCGGCCGGAGGCGGCGCAGCTAGTGACGTAACAGGGGAGAGCCAATCGACTGCCATCTACGTGGCAGGGCCGCCCGCAGCCGAACGCCAGGATTTACGCTGCGGTAGACGTAGCCAATTAGATTTCCAACGCGTTGGGCTGCCATGGGGACCCGGAGAACTTGCGAGTCAAATGCCCATTGGTGGATCTAAAGGCGGAACTGATAGAGGACGCCTAGCTTCCTATCGGAACTCGGTCCGCCACGCGGCAGCGGCCATCCGCCCCACCCCGTCGTTGCCGCCTCTCCAGGTCCGCCCTGATGACTCCTCAACACTTGCTCTGACCCCCATCTCCAATCCCTCCCGTGCTGCCTCCCGCGAGCCCTCACCCCCAGCCACGGCAGTGTCCCTGTCCCGTAGCTCCTGTCGGGACCTAGTTCATCCGGGTCCCTCAGTTGGGACCTGGGCACCTTCCCCTCAGGTGGATGGTATCAAGACGCCTAGATTAGCCAGTCGGTCCAACCGGAGGCTATGAAGTTTTCAAATAGACTTGGACAGAGTTCAGTTTCTAGAGGCTTTATTTTGACGTATACGACCGGACACAAGCGGGCGGGTAGCGCTGGGTGTACAGAAAAGGGCCGGCTTGGGCCAAGCACTCCTCTCCACCACACAGAAGACCCGGGGAAACGCAAGTGCGCCTAAGCGCCAGTGGAGCCAAGTATGTATCCGGGCGCAGGTCTTAGGGTGTGTAGCTTCCAGGAGAGGAGCAGATAATTTCCAGAATTCGATGTCTTACATTTCCTCTACAAAAGCAAAGGAACTTTCCCCAGGTTCTCCTTTTTCCTCATTAAAATGTAGTTTTTAAAATGAGCACACACACACACACAACCAACTTATACAGCTGTAAAGTTCAAAGCAGTTTGCATCTAGGGAACGTGCACGTGGCCAAATGTGAGGGAATGAACAGCGGATACTGAAGGAGCCCAGGTCCCTTGCCCCTAGGAATCCCCACACCACTACACAGGCCCACAGCTGACAGGGTGGGGTCCCAGGCAAGGAAGTTGCTTTACTGGTCCTTTCCTCTTTAAACAGCACCCATCCCATTTCACCCCCACCCATCTTCCCCGGGAGCTGTGGGCTTGGCCCGGGAAATACAATGGAGAGGGGTAATGTGAGCTCCCCAACCCATGATCCCCGAGTTGCACTTTGGTCCCAAATCGAGGCTAGGAAGGCAGGACCTGTCAGGAAAAGGACAGGGCTCTAGCCTGGGGCAGGCAGAAGAGTAGTGGTAAAAGTGTGTGCACACACTTGCCACCACCTATCAGATAACGGAGCTGGGCCTCCAGATACCAAAAGTACTGAAAAGTGAGGCCCTGCTCTTAAACAGCAGCAAACCTAGCCTTTCCATGCTGTAGAGGCAGGAGCAGTATAAGTGCCTACCACCTCCCTTGCTACTTGAGAAGCAGCAGAATGGGGGCAACATCCCCCAAAATCTGGTAAATTGGGAAGCACAGCACATTCCTAGTAGGTCTCTGCTGGCCCCAAACTCCTCTCTTGACCTCTATCCTGCCAGAGGAAAGGCGTCCACACTAATGAACACGTGCTGCCTGCGTGGCTGAAACACTACTACTGGACAGAAGACAGTTGTTAGTAACCAGAAATGGGCAAAGCTGTGCCTCCCGGCCCTAAGGAATGGGAACCTGCCCACCACCGGCACCAGGGTCAGAAGACTGACTTGGATATGTCACGGAACCCTTTCAGAGGCTGCATCTCTAAGAACCTGGAAATTATGCCATTCGTTACCAGTTTCTCTCAAAGGCTGGCAGGATTACCTTCAAATGCCAAAATAGAGACATGTTAGAAGTGACAGACTTGGAGACTTGCTCATCTTGGCAATGATGAGTGTAGTGTAACCTGTCGGACACCTATGTTACAGGCAGCAGGTCTCTACAAAGGACTGGTAGCAAAAATAAAAGCACTGGATCAGGATCACCCCCGAGCCTTCACCACCCACTGTTGGTGCTGAAGGCCATACTCCAGGCCCACACGAAGGCCACCGGGCCAGCAGGTAACCACCACTGTGAGTTATCTGGCTACCAGGTTTGTAACAGCAGAACCTGCTGAGGAAGGGCACAGGAGCAAAGACTCCCCTTAGAAAAGGGATCGAGAATACTCTGCTGAGGAAAGCATGAAGGAATCAATAGGTACTAATCAACAAGGCTATACTCCAGAAAGCTCATCACAAAGTAGGGGCTAGCAGGTGGACAAATGGACTTACTGACAAACCCCAGGATTAATCAGACAAAGCTCTCAGCAGACTCTGGGCACCTGTACCCAGGACCCTATGTCCCTAAAAGCAAACAAGTTTAAAGTTCTCCCTCCAAGCCTAGAGCCTGGAACACCACATAATGGGCTGCTGCCTTGAGCTTGGCCTGGAGAAGACAAGACCCTGAGCGGACCACGGTTCCTGAGCCCTGGGAGGAGCAGCCCATCCAAAGGCAGCACGGCTGCCCAAGCTAAAGGGATACCAGCCAAAGCCCAAGAACTGCAAATACTGTCTGGGCCAGAGCCACTAAGGCCCTTTGGCCTCCTGGGACACTGACTCTCCTCAGCAAACAGAGCTGTGCCCATCTTAGTGGGACAGGAGGATATGAGGCCTCCTTAGGCAAGGATCATTGGCGAGAGGCTGGCTGGGGATGTGGAGAGGAACAGGATTACATGCCAGTGGGTGCCTAGGGAGCCCAGGGCCTGCCCTCTGCTGTGAGTTGGCCTTAGCTCAGTTTCACAAATCTAGCCCCATACCAAAATCAGACCCAAGGATGAGTCCATCTGTGCAGTTAGCCCTCTAATGCCCTGAGGGCATCTGCTAAAGCACTGGCACAAAACTAGAAAGGCCCTCAGGATGTGGGCACTTAACCTTCCCCAATTCTGGGAAATAAGGGATGATTAGGCATGGAAAGACCCTGTGCCAGCCAAGGGCTTCACCTCACAATCAGCAGAGCCCCACAGCCACAGATCCCAAAAGCCTTAGGCAAGGGAAACCAAAGTTCAAGGCATTCTCTTTGCTGTCAAGCCCCCTGGGGCTCCCTCTTCCTTCCTGAGTCAGCCTGGACACAGCAGTCACAGCCACAGAGGTAAGGAGCCTGGCTGAGGGGAGGAATGTTCTGCCCTCCTCTATTTTATATATATGGATTCCAGGCTACAGCTAAAAACATTTCTTTTAGTTTACACCAAAGAGAAATATAACCCTTTAAAAGCAAGTCTGTGTGTCCTCACAGCAAGTTCAGAGCAATGGTCCCTGCCTGTGGGTGGAGAGGAAGGGGTCCTAGGGCCCAAAACTGGGCCTACTGGTTCTCATCCCGCATCTGCTCCATGATGCTGATAAGATTCTCCAAGCCAAACACATAGCCTCTGTCTGGCCCATCGTGAACAGTGGGGTCATCCCGGAAGCCCTTGAATGTGCTGTGTGCAAAGTCAATCATGCGGACATCCACCTTGGGCGGAGAAGAGGGGCCAGCCTCAAGACTGGTGTTGCTAGGGCTGGTGCTGGGGCCACAGAGTGGTGACACCTCAGGGAGCCCCATGTCCACGTGCTTGAGCCGTAGCTCAGAGCGGCACTCCTTGCCATCATAGATGACAAGCAGGGAACTGGAATAGAAGCGGTAGGAGGCCTGCCGCTCCAGCACAGCTTTGAGGCCCCGCAGTTTGCTCAGGATAGGCTCAAAAAGGTCACGTCGCAGGTCCAAGCCATTGTGCAGATACTGATAGAGGGCATTGCGGAAGCCTTCAATGGAGAGTCCACGACCATAGTACTTATTCCTGCAGAGGTAATGTCCTGTGTCCAGCTGGTACACCTGAAACCCCAGGAGACAAGACAAGGTTGAGAACCAGGAAGGTCTGATGGCCAAAGTGCCCCCAACCAAAAGAAAACAAAAAACAACCCCAACCAACCAAACAACCGAACCAGTCTGGAAGGCACTCTGACCCACCTGAGCTCTTCAGCTCCTCCTACTGGAGCAGGGAGGCCACATTCACCCCAGGTTTTCCAGTCCTGGAGCTGTGAAAGCCAACACCAGGCCTACTGCCATCACTCTAGAAGTCTGCCTCCAAGCTAGACTCTAACTGGGAACACACTGCTGACAGACAAGTCTTACTCTGCCCATGACAGGGCAGCAGGCTCTCTCAGTGCGCCTGCACATGGAGCGAGGAAGCAGGGCTCAGTGAACCCACCTGCAAACCACACTCAGCACCCGTGGGTGACTCACCTTCAAGAGGAGATTCTGGAACAGTGCAGGCCAGAAGAACACAGGTGTCAGGCAGGTATGGGCACAACCTAAACCATGCACTCGGCAGCACCCGGGCTCTCAGCAGTGCTGACTCACCTGCATGCCACAGACCCTGACCCCCAGCGTGGCCGATGTGCTCTGCTCACACTTCCTCATCTGCCGGGCTGCCTTCTCAGCTGAAGCATCATCCCCATGCTGCCGGGTACCCATCTTCAAGTCCAGCACACACGGGTACTTGAAGTGGTGTACCACATTCTCAAGCAGGAGGAACTCTGGGCCAGAGTCAAGAAGAATGGCAACCATACTCAAGAGTCAGCTTCACCCAGAAAAGCACAATTAAAATTCTGGTCCACTGTAAACTGTACATGTCTCACAAATTCTTTTGTTTTTGTTTTGTCTTGTTTTTTTGAAACAGGGTTTCTCTGTGTAACCCTGACTGTCCTGGAACTTGCTTTGTAGACCAGGCTGGCCTCGAACTCAGACATCTACCTGTCTGTCTCTGGAGTACTGAGATTAAAGGCATGTTGCACCATTGCTCCACTCCCTCACAAGTTCTTAAACAGCAGGTGTTTTTTTTTTTTTTTTTTTTTTTTTTGTTTTGTTTTGTTTTTTCAAGACAGGGTTTCTCTGTGTAGCCCGAGCTGTCCTGGAACTCACACTGTAGACCAGGCTGGCCTCAAACTCAGAAATCCGCCTGCCTCTGCCTCCCAAGTGCTGGGATTAAAGGCGTGTGCCACTACCGCCCGGTTAAACAGCAGTTTCAAACTACTGACTTTAACAAATTTTAGAATATACATCCCATAAAATCTTAAGAGTCAGGGGTTGGTGGCACACACCTTTTAATCTCAGCTTTCATAGAAGACAGGCAGGTAGATCTCTGTGAGTCTAAAGCCAGCTTGTTCTACATATAGTGAGTTCTAGGCTAGCTTAGAACTACATATTCAAATCCTGTCTCCAAAATATAAAAATTAAAGATGGGGCTGGGCACTGTGGCACACACCCTTAACAGCAGCACTCTGGAGGCAGAGGCATGCAGACCTCTGTGAGGTCAGCCTGGGCTAGAGTGAAAGCCTGCCTCCTGGAAAATAAGCAGAAGGAAACTGCCATTTTACCACACAAGCATGCCAGTCAGGGGCATCGGCACACCTGCACTACTGTGCAGCCGTCGGCACTGTCTGCCTCCTTAAGCTGAAGCTAGACCCACTGAGTGCGCACATCCCATGAGTGCACACATCCCATCCGCCCTTTCTACTCTACTTTCTGTGTCTAAAAACCAGTCTATTGGAGGCAGCTCATCTTATTGGACTTTTCCAGCATTAATCCTTTTATTTCAGGCTTAGTAAAATGCTTTCAAGATTCATTCAAGTCATAAAATAAATTAGAATCTTATTCCTCGGGGCTGGAGAATACCTAAGCAGTTTAGAACACTTGTTTCTTTTGGATTCAATTCCTGGATTCAACTGCTAGTACCAACATGGTGGCTCACAGCCATCTCTAATGCCAGTTCCAGGAGACCCTCTTCTGGACTCCAAAGGCACCTGGCATGCATACGGTACACATACAGGCAAAACATTCATACATGTAAAATCACATTAAAAAAAAAAAAGTCAGCTGGGCATGGTGCAGACCTTTGATCCTGGCACCTGGAAGGCAAAGGCAGGCAGACTTCTGTTGAGTTTAGAGCCAGCAAGGTCTACAAAGTGAGTTCCAGGATAACCAGGGCTATGGAGATAGAGAAAAAAAAGAATTCCTGTATAGCCTATGGTCTTTATAATTTTCCATAATATGTATACAAGATACCTACTGATCTGTATTTTTAAATTTTGGGGTGTGCGTGTTATGTTCTATGTGTAGTGTATATACTTGTAGTGGGTGTGGATACACACGTGTGAGGCAGAGGGCAACATCAGCTAACTCTCCTTCATTTGCACCCTATCTTTATTTTTTGGGACAGTGAGCTTCAGGGACCTGTCTATCTTTGTCTCTACCCTCTCAGTACTGTGGTTGCAGGCATAGCCTGGCTTTTCTTGAGTTCTGCAGATCTGAACTCAGGTCTCCAGGCTTGCATAGGAGGCACATTACTGACTCAGGTACCTCCACAGTCTTTATTTTGACAGTCTCATGATCCCAGGATAGTCTTCAACAGCCTGGAGAACACAAGGGTGACACTGACCTACTGGTTCCTGTCCCCAGAGAGAGAGAGCAGAGACAGCGGGCACACCTGGTTTTATTATTGCTGATGCTTTAGATCTACCATGCACACAATAGCCCAGAGAATAGTTGGCCACGTCTCTGCCACCATTAGTAAGCCAAGGCCTTATTTAGGCTAGTAACTCACCCAGACTTAAGAAATAAGAAAGGCATCTTTGCAGCATTATTACAAAAAAAAAAAAAAAAAAAAAAAAAAAAAAGAGGAAATCAAATTCTAACATTCTTAACAGACTGGAATTAAAATCTATCTTGGAAAGAATAAATAACTGTCCAATGTCCAGCCATAAGTGGGACAGCTGTATCACTCCTTCTAAAGCTTAGGGGACAATTATGGAGGACAGGATGGAGTGTGGACAATACTGTCTCTGACCATAGCATGCTCACAACAGTTAGGCACACAGCAGCTGTGGTGATGACTTATGGCTTGCACAAGACCTGGACAAAACTGAGCATGCCAACATTCCAGCTTGGGTGAGGGAGGGGCACATGCTGTGACAGGCATGAACTCAAAGCAGCTGTGGCTTCCTACACAGGACCTGCAAAAGGCCTGGCCCATCAGCATTCCAGCATGGATGGGAGAGGAGCACATGAGGTCTTACCCTCATGTAGCTGAAAGGCTACTTGTAGTTAACATCTGCTAGGGCAGGGGGAGTCATTTTTCTTCAGGGGTATGGCTGCCACTAAGTTATCATAATTTAATTATGGCCCAAATCCACGAATACGTCAGCACTCTCCTTAAATTCTGTAGGTTTCTTTTTTTTTTTGGGGGGGGGGGGGTTCGAGACAGGGTTTCTCTGTGTAGACCAAGCTATCCTGGTACTCACTCTGTACACCAGGCTGACCTTGAACTCAGAAATCTGCCTGCCTCTGCCTCCCAAGTGCTTCTTTTGGTTTTTGTTTGTTTAGTAGGAGGGGCACAGGTTCCAGTAGGTGTGAGCACACACATATGAAACTATCAAAGAATAAAACCTCATTTTAAGGCCAGGCAATGGTGGTATACGCCTTTAATCCCAGCACTTGGGAGGCAGAGGCAGGCGGATTTCTGAGTTTGAGGCCAGCCCGGGCTACACAGAGAAACCTTGTCTCGAAACCTCCCCCTCCCCCCCCCCAAAAAAAAAAGAAAAAGAAAAACCAAACCAAAAATCAATTAAAACAACAACAACAACGTCAGAGAAAGGGCACAATCCATGACGTGGTAGCTATAATCTTGAACTTGCAAGAGCACCATTACCTGTGCAAGGCCAGTTCTATCAAGAAACATCATGTCATGGGGCTCCTAGGCCCATCCCTCCCTGAGGATTCATACATAGTCAGTGGTAGACAGGAGAGGAAGAGATCCTTTCCCCAGTGGGGTCAGGTACCCATGTCCCTGTGAATAACCTTGGTGAGATTGTCTGGGACACACAGAGAAAAGCAGAGTAGGGCTAGCCAGGAAGAGGAAAATTAGGGGACGGGACACCAGAGAGGAAGCAGCTGAATGTGATTTAAATTATATTATGTATATGTATAAAAATCTCATAATAAAACCTAATATTATATCTAATATATGGTAATAAAAAACACTTAGTCTTGAGACTAAGGGGAGAGTTCAGTGGTAGAGCAAATGCTTGGGCATGAGTGGGCCTCAGATTCAGTCCTCAGATCAAAACTACAATAAGAACCAAACTGTCTTGCCGTTTCCTCACACGATGTCACATCAGTGGACAAGGATACTGTAGAGTTTTCGGTCCTTGGACTCCGAGCGCATGCGGCTCAGCTGCTGCTTGTGGCAGCGCAGGCTCCAGGGGTTGTAGCTGATCTTCTCAGAGCTCAGACCGCTATTGCTGTCTAGCATCTGGAAAGGGACATCTGAGTGGCTCTGCAGCTCCACCTTTGGACTCTTTGCCTCCTGGGAGCTAAGAAGGAAGAACACACAATACCACTAAGAGATCAGAGATCTCACCTTTAGGGACACGGGGTAGAGAAGAATTAGAACAAGTCTTGCCTGTTACCAGAACCTGCTCACAGGTGGCAATGGCTCCAGGTAAAAATGAGTGAACGGAATGAGTGCCTTGGGCCTCTGAAAGTTTCAGAAAAACAATCTTGTCCAATTATAGCATATGATAACACTTCCCATTTGTTAATGTCAAAGGAAAAAACTCTGGTAACATTGACACTTGCTGCACAAACCTGACAACCTGAGTTTGATCCCGGGATCCATACAGTAGAAGGAAAGAACTGACTCTACAAACCTATCCTTTGACCTCTATATACATAAAAGGAGATATATACACACACCCTGCCTCCAACAATACCCAATAATAAACAGTACTTAAGGGGCTGGAGAGATGGCTCAACTGTTAAGAGCAATGGCTGCTCTTCCAAAGGTCATGAGTTCAATTCCCAGCAACCACATGGTGGCTCACAACCATCTGTAATTGGATCTGGTGCCCTCTTCTGGTGTTTCAAAGACAGTGTGCTTATATATATATAAAATAAATAAATAAATCTTTTAAAACATTTTTAAAAAATAGTACTTAAATAGTTGGGGGTTTTGTTTGTTTTAAAAAAGAGGTCAGGCTGGGTGGTGGTGGGCACACGCCTGTAATCCCAGCACTTGGGAGGCAGAGGCAGGCGGATTTCGAGACCAGTCTGGTCTACAGAGTGAGTTCCAGGACAGCCAGGGCTACACAGAGAAACCCTGTCTCGAAAAACCAAAAAAAAAAAAAAAAAAAAAAAAAAGAGGTCAGGTGTGGTAGGCTGCACACCTTTGATATCAACACTTAGGAGGCAGAGGCAGGTGAATCTCAGTGAGTTCAAGGCCATCCTGATCTACATAATGAGAGTTCAAGGACAATCAAGGTTACATAAAACCCTGTCTGAAAAATAAAACAAACAACGACCTCTCTCCAAAAAAAAACCAACCAACCAACTGAACAAACAAACAAAACCAAAACACCACCACCAACAAAAAAAAGTAAAACAGGAACAAAAACTAGGTATTAGAGAGATGGCTTAGTGGTTACCAGCACCAACGTGAGGGGACTCATAATTGACTGTACTATGGCCAGGAAGATATAATACCCTTGTGTCCTCCAACAGGCATCTGAACTCAAGCACACATACCCACATAAAGACACACACACACACACACACACACATAAAAACATTAAAATAAAATGTCAACAAGGGCTGGAGAGATGACTCAGTGGTTAAGAGCACTGACTGCTCTTCCAGAGGTCCTGAGTTCAATTCCCAGCAACCACTTGGTGGCTCACAACCATTGGGATCTGATGCCCTCTTCTGGTGTGTCTGAAGACAGCAATGGTATTCTCATTTACATAAAATAAATAAATCTTTTTAAAAATGTAAACAAATCTTAAAACAAAACCAAAAACAACTAGACCAAGAGCCATGTAGGGTATTCAGAGGCCAGTGCCCTTCCTTGCACACTGCTGGTGTGAACATAACTGACATAGGCCTGTAAATGTACTCTGGTGTCCTTACAGGATAGGTGCAGAGTGTGCCAGTAGTGCCAGATGCTCAGAAGGCTGACGGGGCAGATCACTTAAGCACAGCACATTTGAGACCAAATCAGCACGGGCAGGACAGAGGAATCCTATTTAAAAACAAACCAGGAGTGGCAGGTTTGACGAAGTGGGCAAGCAATCACCACACAAGGGTGAGAACTGGAGTCTAGCATCCCAAAGCCCATGTCACACTGTGAGTGTGGTGACTAGGCTGTAATTCCAACCTTCAGAACGCAAAGACAGGATGTGATGACTATTCTTAGTTGTCAACTTGACTGCATCTGGAATTAACTAAACCCCAAGCAGCTGGGTACACCTGTGATCGATTTTTCTTAGATCATTTAAGTGGGAAGACCTACCTCTAATCTGGCCCAGACTGCCTGCTTTGAGTTGATTTAAGAGCCACGGATGTAAGCAGCTTTTGCTCTTTGCCTGCTTGGCCTCACTCTAGCCGACAAGTCCATTCCTTCATTGGCGTTAGAGCCTACTTCAGGATTCTGGCATATACTGAAACCAGCTGAGATATCCAACCTCCTGAACTGAAAAGTACTGGATTCTCCAACTACTAAACTAGCTGAACCAGATATGGTGAGCCACTCTAACATCTAATAAATCACCTTTATTACAGACATTCATTCTATCAGTTCTGTTCCTCTAGAGAACACTGAGTGATACACGGGGAATGTGGGCAGCATGTTGAGTATGGGGCTGGCCATACTGGTGAACTGGTGAGCTCTACATTTGACTGAAACTGCCTCAATGAATAAGGTAGAAAAGTAATTTCAACTACTGACCTTCATATGCGTGTACACCCCCACACATACACAGGGAAGCGGGGGGAGGAAGGGAGCGAGCCTGAAAAAAAAATTCCCAACTGCAACTTCACATATAGGCATAAACTCAAAAGAACTATACACCAGGGTCTGAGACTGTAGTTGGTCAGTAGACTACTTGCCTACCATGCTTGGGGTCCTGGGCTCAAGCCCACCAGGCACAGTGGTACATGCCTATAATCCTGACAGGAGGATCAGAGGCTCAAGGCTACATAGTGAGGCCTAGATGAGCCTGGCAATACAACTTTTCACACTCACAAGTCCACGAAACCTCCCTGCCAGTGAAGCATACATCTTAGAGATTGTAGAGCAAGTCTGTGCACACAGCAGAGGCAGAGTACTGCTGACATCTCAAATGTTACCTTCCTTTCCAGAAACTAGTCCTTTTCTCCAGCTGTGCAGTGACACACACCACCCAGAGGTACAGTGTGTGCTGAAGATGGGACCCCTCCTCTAAGCACCAAGCACCTGGGACACCTCGCTTCTCCTAAACTAAACTTCAGGAAGCCTGTCATCCCTTCCTCCGCTTCTGAAAAGCAGATGCAAGTTCCACTTTAGGAAACACTTGCCAAGTAAACTAAACAAGTTTCAGGTCTGGATGGTGCCCCTGTAGTACTTGGCATTACTAGGCCTCTGGAGTCATAGTCCTGACCCTGGTGAATAATCTCCATCTTTGGTGTGACTCAGAATCTCTGCTAACAGGTCAGACAGGAGTATGGTCATTGTGAACAGAGCTGGCACCTCCAGAGCAGACCCTAATGTTAAATCTATATTCACTGGCTTTTTCATAAATGCTGTCACTTTGGAGAACAAAACAACTCCCACTCTAAAAATTGCTAGAAGAGAGCCATCAATTGCTAGCTACTGACTGGAATGTTCCACTCACTCATATGCCAGAGTGAGGCCCCACGGCTGTTGGTCAGGAGGAAGCCCCTTGTGGATGATGGAGATGAGGTGAAGGAAGTGCTTCTGCAGGCAGGAGCCCTCAGAACACTCAACACTAAGACTAAAGTGTGCACATGTAACCCTCTCCTTCCAACACCGTTGCAGACTTCGCTCAACAGGAGGAGAAACACATTCACAACTACACAAGGCTTCCTTAATTAACATGAACAGGACTTCTTAAAGCCTAAGTAAAAAGAGTGGACTACCCTAAGTCCTGTCAGCTCCTGTGGGCAGCATGTTTCTTTCTTTTTTTTTTTTTTTTTTTATGTTTCTTTTTTTTTTAGTTTTCGAGACAGGGTTTCTGTGTAGCCCGGGCTGTCCTCGAACTCAGAAATTTACCTGCCTCTGCCTCCCAAGTGCTGGGATTAAAGGCGGGCAGCATGTTTCAATGAAGTGATCTGACGGCTGTGCTGAAGCTTGGTTGATACATGTTCAATATGCATGAAGCCCTGAGTTCACTCAGCACTACAAAAACTAGGCATGGCTGTAAATCCAGTAATCTCGGCACTCAGGAAGTGGGACCAAGAACAACAGAAATTCAAGATTCTACTACTTTGCAACCCTTCCCACAAACAAAGTATAAGGTTCCAATTTCTCCACATCCTTGTAATCATCTGTATCTACAACTTTATATCTCTCTATCTATCTATCTATCTATCTATCTATCTATCTATCTATCTATCTATCTATCTACTATCTACTACCTACCTACCTACCTACCTACCTAGACAGTGACTTTTCAACAAGGGATTCAAGTGTCTGGTGTTCACAGGCCACTCCCACAGGTATGGCCTCCCTTATATGTTTATCACAACCTGATGAATGAATAAAACAAAGATGGTATGTTCATATGATGGGATGTTCAGCCATAGAAAGTAATACAAGGCTAGGCATGGTGGCATGCTGTGATCCTAGCATTTTGAGAGGCAGAGATGGGAAATTACTGTATGCTTCAGATTAGCCTGGTCTACATATGAATTCTATGCCAGCCACCAGAGTACACAGTGAGATCTTGTCTCACAAACAACAAAACAGAACAGATAACATGCTAACAGATCCCCCCTCTCTCTCCACACTCCACCCCCTCTATTTCTCTCCCTCCGTCCCTCCCCAACTCCCACCTCTTTTTTAAGTTTTCAAGATAAGGTTTCCTCTGTGCAGTCCTGCTTGACCTGGAACTCTCCATGTAAACCAGGCTGGCCTTGAAATCATGAAAGTCTTCCTGTTTCTGCCTCCCAAGCAGGGATTAAAGGCATGTGTCACCATGCCTGCCAACTTTCTTTCTTTTTCTTTTTTTTTTTTTTTTAAAAATATGTGCCTGGCCGGGCGGTGGTGGCGCACGCCTTTAATCCCAGCGCTTGGGAGGCAGAGGCAGGCGGATTTCTGAGTTCGAGGCCAGCCTGGTCTACAGAGTTAGTTCCAGGACAGCCAGGGCTACACAGAGAAACCCTGTCTCGAAAAACCAAAAAAAAAAAAAAATATGTGCCTGTGTATGCCAAGTATGTGGAGGTGCCTGCAGAGACCAGAAGACAACACTGAGTGCCCTGGAGCTTTTGGGAGCTGACAGATGTGGGTGCTGGAACTGAACTTAGGTCCTGTGGAAGTGCAGGAAGCATTCTTAACTCCATTCCTCCCCCAACCCCACTACAATCTCACTATGAAGTCCAAGCTATTCTGGAACTTGTTAGGCAGCACATGCTGTGTTCGTACACTCAATGATCCTCCTGCCTCAGCTTCCTGAGTGCTAGGATTACAAAGTGTGGTGCTTCATCACACTCTGAATGCCAGCACGTTATTCTCTAGCCTCTGAATTATATTTAATTTAGTAGAAGCTAACTAATGTCTGAATGGAATATCAAAGACAAAGACAAAAGACAAAATTCTGAGAAAAACCAGTGCCCAGTATAAATACAGGAGCATGGAAAGGATAACATCATCAGAGTCTCAGATTTTGAACAAAAGTCACTGGGTACCCTAGTCTGTACGGTCTATCACCACTCTCATGCTCAGACATCCTATAGGTGTGAGATTTAAAAGAAAGCTAAATAATCTATAGCCACGAACACAAGGCATCCCTGCTTCCAGAGGGCTGACAGACCTTCAGTTTCTCTTAACTGGGTTTAGCCACCCCAGAAGGCAGGAGGCAGACAGGCAGGGCCTGACACCAGGAGAGGCCACTATCGGCTTCACTTGGTTTATTTTTTATCCACCTATAGACTTATTGTATGCTTTATGTGCTTATGATTTATTTGTTCTCCCCTATTACTTTGTGAGACACTATGGGCCGGCCAGCCAGCTCCACTCTGCTGAACCTAGTCCAATTACACTCCAAGGACTTCAAATGCCTGACAGAAAAATCTAAGTTTAACTGTATGGTTGGGAAACTAACCATCTTTTGCAGGAATGAGTGGCCAGCAGTTCCACCAACTCTTGGTGACTGATGTGCATGCAGCACTATCTTTAAAACTCACTCTCTCTTCTGTGTTTAACTCCTGCACTATGGGGTATCTGGGTCTGGAGGAATCGTTGTAAGTTCATTTCTGGTTGTTTACCCTTGACTTAGTTTTAACTCATTTCAAGGGTTTTTAGAAAAAAAGTGACTGAATCAGGACAACAAAGCCTGACAAGCTGGTGCTGTTCCTGGAGCCCTGTCTCCTGCCTGGATCAAGATGGCGGTAAGTCATGGCCTTTGTGCAGAGTGCTCTTAAAGGGGCTAGCATCAGCCAGGCGGTGGTGGCGCACGCCTTTAATCCCAGCACTTGGGAGGCAGAGGCAGGCGGATTTCTGAGTTCGAGGCCAGCCTGGTCTACAGAGTGAGTTCCAGGACAGCCAGGGCTATACAGAGAAACCCTGTCTCGAAAAACAAAACAAAAACAAACAAAAAAAGTTTACTATAATCTGCATGTCTTGGTTACAAAATATTAATTTATAATTTATGATATATGGTTAATAATCACAATACAGAACAGAAAGTTGGTTAAAACAATTCAGGTTGCCAGGCAGTGTGGTGGTGCACGCCTTAAACCCAGTATTTGGAGGCAGAGGCAGGCGATTTCTGAGTCGAGCCAGCCTGGTCTACAGAGTGATTCCAGGACAGCCAGGCTATACAGAGAAACCCTGTCTCGAAAAACAAAACAAAAAACAAAAAGTTACTATAATGCATGTTTGTACAAAATTTAATTATAATTATGTATAGGTTAATAATCTACATATCATACAGAAGTTGGTTAAACAATTAGGGTGCCAGGCAGTGGTGGTGGTGAGCTTTAAACCAGTATTTGGAGCAGAGCAGGGGATTTCTGAGTTCGAGGCACTGGTCTACAGAGTGAGTTCCAGGACACCAGGGCTACACAGAGAATCTGTCTCGGAAAAAAAAAAATTTCAGGGTTAAATTATCCTGAGCGGGCGTGGCGGTGGTGCCACGCCTTTAATCCCAGCACTTGGGAGGCAGAGGCAGGTGGATTTCTGAGTTCGAGGCCAGTCTGGTCTACAGAGTGAGTGCCAGGACAGCCAGGGCTACACAGAGAAACCCTGTCTCGAAAAAAAAAAAAAAAATTATCCTGAGCAACAAAACATGTCATGAGCCAACCGAGGTCTCTAAAGATACTTTTAAATTGGGATTTTTTTTTTTTTAATGCAATTCCTGCCCTAAAAAATTAAGGCGTATAAAAGATGAGATTTAAAAATGTTTCTTTAATGAGGTACTGAAGCTGCAACTCCATGTGGTCATATATGGGAAATTTTCTTGTTGGCAGCCAAACTTTATGGCATAAAGTTATTACACTTGATCTTATAGACACAGAACTGTTTAAACTGTCACAAAGCTATGGGACATTTTAAAATTTGCTAGATGTTTTATTGGCATGTCTTTGTTGGTACATGATGGGTACAATGAAGGAGGAAATTTCGTTGTACAACAGCAATCAAGTTATAAACCCATGGAGAAAAATAATTATAACAAAAAGGGTTCAGGCAACCCCTATTATAATAGCTATACATCTTATGACAAAATAAATATAACAGAAGGTTTTCATTTAAAAAATACAGCTACTGATGCAATGTAATGTCAATTAGGCATACATTCTTGAGGTCTTTTTATCAGTTGTAGCTGTCTTCTTATTGTATCAAAATATAATATACTGTAAATTATGATAAGAATACCAGCCGGGCGGTGGTGGCGCACACCTTTAATCCCAGAGCTTGGGAGGCAGAGGCAGGTGGATTTCTGAGTTTGAGGCCAGCCTGGTCTACAGAGTTAGTTCCAGGAGAGTCAGGGCTACACAGAGAAACCCTGTCTCGAAAAACCAAAAAAAAAAAAAAAAAAAAAATACCAGGAATAAAAAATAAGAAATTTGTTAATTTAAAAAGTTTGAGAGGTTTACAACATGAAAAAGTTTAAGAACCACGCCCCTTTTGCCTGAGCTCTACAAGACTCACAGGCCCCTTCCAAGAGCAGCCTCCCTTCTTTCAGTCCAAGTAGCAGATAAGGAGCTCCCTCAGCCAAGGTCAGAAAAGTATCTAGTCTCCTTATGAAATATGTTTATGGGCTAAAAATGTTTTATTTTGATACTGGAAGAAGGTCAATTAAATACTATGATCATTAAGGCTCAAACTCAATAGGCTTTAGTCTCATAAAATTGCTATAATTAAAAATAAAGTTGATAATCAGTAACCTTATAAATGATCATATCCTTTAATATATTCAGAAATATATTGAAGTCATGCTAAGTAGATACAATTAACAATACCGTTAGAGCTTTATTCAGTTTCTTGTTTATATTTGCAAGGTACAGTTTAAAACAGATGACAGCAGTCGAAGGTTGTTTAACTCAGGTATGCTAAATAGGTATTAGCCCTCAAACCAGTCAGAGATCTGCTGAATATGATATTTAATATACTATGACAGACAGAGACTCCAAATCCTAACAGTGATGCCCCCACCCCCAAGGTCTCCAAGAAGAGAAGGGCCCAACAACAAAGGATACCACCTGGATTGTGGTACAGAAACCCCTAGATATAGAGCCAACCAATCAGGATAAAGGTCACTTACCCCTCCCTGGAATTCCCCTAATTCCTTCAGTGATTGTTGGACCCTAACAAGGACTCCACCACTGTCCTGAATGTTGGTATCATTAGGACTCAGCATGTGCCACCAAGCTCTGTCCAATACCCTCTTACCTCTCAGAGGTCTCAAAGGACAGGCTGGCTTTCTCTTCCTTGTGGTCACTACCACTGCCAGACCGATGCAGGCTCCGGCGGGAGTGTTTGCGGCGTGGTTGCTCCCGCTCTGGTGTGTCATCTTGCTCTACAGTTTCACTCTCCACATAAGGGTAGGCTACCAAGTTGATGTAACCATCACTGTCTCCCTCAAAACAGACAGAAACCACGCCTGTTGGAGAAAAAGCAGCTGATTAACAAATATCAAGACTGGCAGAGTCTATGTCTGCTCCTGCTTTCTCAAAAACATGGACCTGTCCTGACCCAACTGTGAATCCATTAAGAATAATGGCCAGCAGATACCCATTTTCCAAAGATAGACAACCGTATTCACACTCAACCTACTGCTTACCTCTGAATGAGGGTAAATCTGTAATTATTTTCTACATTTTCCTTCACCCTTCTGCTTTCAGTAACTCACCACTCACAAAGAATGTTCTCTAGGTGAAATCAAAACCAGACAAAATGTAACACTCTAGAGGGTAAGGAGATGGCTCAGAATCAAATGTACTTGCTGCTCTTGCAGAGTACCCAGGTTCAACTTCCAGAACCAAATGGTGGCTCACAAACATCTCTAATTCCGTTTCCAAGATCCAATGTCCTGTTCTGTCTCTAGGGACCACCAAAGATGCATGTGGTACACAGACACACACATGAAAAAAATAAAATCCTTTTCAAAGATACTTAAAAATTAACCTTCTATCTACTCAACTGCTTTAAGATAACCCCACTCCTTGTCAGTGATCCTTAGATCTGTTTTCCTTCTGCCCGACAGTGTCACCTAAAGAAACATAAAATATCTCCAGGACAGTGCTTATAAATAAAGTATTTTCTTTCCGGGGGCAGGAGACATGGCTCAGCAGTTAAGAACACTGACCACTCTTCCAGAGGTCCTGAGTTCAATTCCCAGCAACCACATGGTGGCTCGAAACCATCTGTAATGAGATCCAATGCCCTCTTCTGGTGTGTCTGAAGACCGCAAACATGTACTCACAAACCTAAAATAAATAAATCTTTAAAACACACACACACACACACACACACACACACACACACACACACACATTTTCTTTCCACATTGAGCACAATGCTCCCTTAGTTTTCCACACAGACTATTTCTTTTTTTTCTTTTTTCTTTTTTTTGGTTTTTTCGAGACAGGGTTTCTCTGTGTAGCCCGGGCTGTCCTGGAACTCACTCTGTAGACCAGGCTGGCCTCGAACTCAGAAATCCGCCTGCCTCTGCCTCCCAAGTGCTGGGATTAAAGGCGTGCGCCACCACTGCCCGGCGCACACAGACTATTTCTATTCTGGAGTCTCTAAGCAGAAATGCCTTCTTGAATTTCCCACTCTATCTCATGGAATAATTTGTTCTCTCCATTTTTTCAGTTTTGTAAGATGAGGGTCTTGGATAGTCCAGGCTAGCCTCAAACTAGCCTTAAACTGACCTTTCTGTCTGCACTTCTCAGTGTTAGGATTACAGGTGTGTGTGACCATGCCTGTTGTCTGTTTTTCATTTTTTACCTGGTACTTTTTTTTTTAAGATTTGTTTGTTTTATGTAAGTATACTGCCACTGTCTTCAGACACACCAGAAGAAGGCATCAGATCCTATGACAGATGGCTGTGACCCACCATGTGGTTGCTGGGAATTGAACTCAGGACCTATGGAAGAGCAGTCAGTGCTCTTAAACCACTAAGCCATCCCCAGTCCCACCTGTTACTTTTTTTAAGTCTCACTATGTAACCTTGGCCTCTTCCAAATCACAGATAAGAGATCTACCTGTTTCCGCCTGGAAAGTGTTAGGATTAAAGGCACTATCACGCCTGGCTTCCACTTTTACTGACCCTACATAGATAGGCAGGCAGACAGACATTTTTTCTGTGTAGCTCTGATTGTCCTAGAACTCACTATAGATCAGGCTTGTCTTGAACCCATAGAGATCTGCCTGCCTCTGCTTCTGAGTGATGGGATTTTTTTTTTTTTTTTTTTTTTTTTTTTTTTTTTTTGGTTTTTTCGAGACAGGGTTTCTCTGTGTAGCCTGGGCTGTCCTGGAACTCACTCTGTAGACCAGGCTGGCCTCGAACTCAGAAATCCGCCTGCCTCTGCCTCCCAAGTGCTGGGATTAAAGGCGTGCCCCACCACTGCCCGGTGAGTGATGGGATTAAAGCTGTGCACCACCATTCCTGGCTTCTACTTTAATGTGTGTTTTGCTCACATGTATGCAAGTATATCACACAAAGCTAGAAAAGGGCATCAGATCCTTTGGAACTAGAGCTACAGGTCATTGTGAGCCTCCGTGTGAGGAGTAGGAAACAAACCTGGGTCCTTTGCAAGAATAAGAAATACTCTTAACTGCTGAGCCATCTCTCTAGCTCCTGTTGTGTCTATTTGTCAACCAGATTAGTTTCTTTCAGATCAAAAGATAAAACAGAAACAACACACAGAAATCTAATCAAGTTTTTTTTTTTTTTTTTTTTTGAGACAGGGTTTCTCTGTGTAGCCTGGGCTGTCCTGGAACTCACTCTGTAGACCAGGCTGGCCTCGAACTCAGAAATCTGCCTGCCTCCGCCTCCCAAGTGCTGGGATTAAAGGCATGCGCCACCACTGCCTGGCTCCAAGGTTTTTTTTTTTTTTTAAAAACAAAACAAAACAAAAAAAAGAAAAAAACAGCCGGGCAGTGGTGGCACACGCCTTTAATCCCAGCACTTGGGAGGCAGAGGCAGGCGGATTTCTGAGTTCGAGGCTAGCCTGGTCTACAGAGTGAGTTTCAGGACAGCCAGGGCTATAAAGAGAAACCCTGTCTCGAAAGACAAATAAACAAACAAAAAAACCACAACAACAACAACAACAATAAAAGCACCCTTGAACTTGCAATATCATCCTGTGTCATCAATGACACATCTATGTTTCCCATCGTGGTGTATACAAACAGCCCCGAAATCTGCAGTGAGTGACTGAGAGGCACTCTGCCCTCTGCACTTGTTTCCTTCCCTAGATTGGCAGCGCATCAGTCTCTGGGGCCTGTTAGAAGGAAACTTCTTCAAACACAAGCCTCAGAGGAGTTCACATGCACAGCCTGACCCTGTGCATGGCTTTCTCTTGGCAAGCCCTCACCATGGTCTTTTGAACTTGTTTATGACTGAACACCCTCCAGTCTATAGTCTTCTATTCTGGGAGCTCCCTTTTGACTGTCCCCAGAACTATCACAAACTTCCAGAAAAGAGCCATTGTTTCTATTAGCATCTTTTTCCCATCTTGCTTTATTCTTTGCACGTCCAGAATACATATTCAAAAAATTCCCTGGGAAATTTTTTTGAATCCTTTGTTCAAATAGTAGTTCAGCTGAAGAAAGAGTTCTATTGTTCATTGGAAAAACAATTTTACTTTTTTCTTCCCAACTCAAGACGTATCTATCTGCACAGGCTGGGACTTCCAGTTAAATGCTGACTAGGAATGAGAGTCCTCAAAGACAACTTTGGCTCAGTCCTTGATATTAAAGGAGGCAATGTTTCACCACTATGTAAGAAGGCAACCACAGATGCCTCCATGATGAGGAAGACACTTCCTTCCATATCTATTGCTAGCTTTAGCTTTTACCAAGTAAATAAACATGCACAAACCAATTACAGATTTTAAGTAGTACTGTGAAGAAATTAGGTGGGATTCTGTCTCCACCTAATGATAATGTCTCCAGAGCAGAACATTTAACACAGGATGATCAAGCAGAGTTTGGGAGATGAGGACTGAGGGATGAGGAATGAGGGATGAGGAGAGCTGTGGACACACCTCCAAGTACAAGTAAAAGTTGAGGCTAAAATGAATAAAACACCATCATAAAAGCTAGAGCTGGGGAGTCTAAAAACTGCCTCTTTTTTACTAATTAAAATTTAAATAGGGTCTGGGAATATAGATAGATTGGTAGAGTATTTCCTAGCATTCTGAAAAAACAAACAAAGGAAAAAGGGATTTAATTCAGTGGTAGAGTGCTTGCCTAGCCCATTCAATACCTAGGGTCAATCCAATCCCTAGTACTGTAAAAGAACAAAAAGTATATAACAGGATTGGCATACATTCAAATATGTACAGAACTGAACAGTAGGCCTCACATCCTTGTATGCAGCATTACTCACAAGATCCAAAAGACAGAGCAATGCGAATGCAACTAATCTGCCATTAACCTGTTTTAAATTTATTTATTTATTGTTTTGTTTTTTTGTTTGTTTGTTTTTTTGAGACAGGATTTCTCTGTGTGGCCCTGGCTGTCCTGGAACTAGCTCTGTACACCAGATGGGCTTCAAACTCAGATTCACCTGCCTCTAACTCCAGAGTGCTGGGATTAAAGGCGTGCACCACCATGCCTAGCCATTTTCTAAATTTTATTTTGTGTATATATATATGTTTGTGCCTGAATGCATGTCTATTTACCACATGCATATTGTATCCACAGAGGCCAGAAGAGGATGTCAGATTTTCTAAAACTGAAGTCACAGACAGTTGTACGCTCCATGGAGGTGCTGGAAATTAAACCTGGGCCCTCTAAAAGCAGCAATCAGAGGAAGGATTGAAGGAGCCAGAGGTCAAGGACACTACATGAAAACCTACAGAATCAACTAATCTTGGCCCAGAGTGGCTCACAGAGACTGAACCACCAACCAAAGGGTACCCATGGGACAGACCTAGCCAACCCCCATATATAACAGATGTGCAGCTTATTCTCCATGTGAGAACCCTAACAACTAAAGCAGGGCTAACTCTGCCTGCCTTTGGACTCCTTTTCCCCTAACTGGGCTGCCTTGTCTAGGTTTAATAGAAGATGATGCACCTAGTCCTACTGTAACTTGACATGCTAAGGTGGATTGATATCAATGGGAAGCTTCCTCTTCAAGGAGAAAGGAAAAGGGGAATGGGAGAAAGGGGAGGTGAGAGGGAGGGGCTAGAAGGAGAGGAGGGAGGGGAAGCTGTTATGAGAGTGTAAAGTAAACAAATTTAATCACATTCATAATCAAGAGCAGTGAGCACTCTTAACCATCAAGCCATCGCTCCAGCCCTCATTCAAATTTCTTACAAGGGCCTGTGAGATGGTAACACTGGTAAAGACACTTGCTGCCAGTCTGAAGGCATGAGCTCAATCCCTGCAACCTACATGGTGGCAGGAGAGAAGCAACTCTGAAAGCTGTCCTCTGTCCTCCTGTCTGTAGCCATGGTATAAGAATACCTGCACACATACAAATAAATCTAAATCTTTTCTTTTTACGGTTTGTTTTATTTGTGGTGCTGGAGTCAAACCTCGGACCTTACTCGGGTCAGGCAAGCACTCCACCACTGAGGCCCATCCACCCCCAGAAGGCATTCGAACACATGTTATGAGATAGATGGACTTTAAAAAACATGCTAAGTGAAATTAGCCTGCTACAAATTGAGAAAAAAAAAGTAAGATCTCATTTATATGGAATATCTACACTATTTGTGAATGAAGTAGAAGTTTCCAAGGCTGACACAGAAAGCACAGGGAGGTTTTGATTTAGAATGTCCACAGTTCCTGTTTCATAAGGAACAGTGGTTATAGCCATACAACTATGTCAGTATACCTAATGCTACTAAATTATACAACAAAATGATAAACTTTATATATTTTTTCATAATAATTTCTCAGACTTAAAGAATCAGAGTCAGGGCCAGAGAGATGGCTCAGAGGTTAAGAGCACTATCTACTCTTCCAGAAGTCCTGAGTAATTCCTAGCAACCACATGGTGGCTCACAACCATCTATAATTAGATCTGGTGTTCTCTACTGGCAAACATATATATGCAGGCTGAATGCGAATACATAACAAATAAATAAATAAATAAATGAGTAAATAAATAAATAAATCGATCTTGAAAAAAATGAAAGAATCTATGGATTCTGTTGGATTGCTAACTGGAAATTCCCCTAAGTAAAAAATGTTAACATCACTAAAATCATAACTAAGTTTAAAAAAAATTTTTTTAAAGGCTTATTCATTTTTATGTTATGTGTACGAGAATTTTGACTATGTGTATTTAAGTGCACCCCCATGTGAGCAAAAGTGAAACCCCTGGAACTGGAGTTACAGACAGTTGTGAGTTGTCATGTGGGTCTGGGAATTAAACCTGAGTCTCTCCAAGAACAGTGCATGCTCTTAACCAGAGTCATCTTTTTAGCCTGGTTCTAAACAATTTTATAAGGGCTGGGAGAGGAGAATTAATAGTGCTTACTACAATCAGAAGGATCAGAGTTCAGATGTCAGCATCCACATAACAGGCCTGGTATCCCACAAACATCTATCAGTCCAGAGGAATTTAATGATCCCTTCTGGAATGCATATATATTTACTCACACACACACACCACACACACACGCACGCACGCACACAAAATAAATAAATAAATAAATCTTAAGTTAAAAAAAGCATAAACTAGCCAGGCAGTAGTGGTGCACGCCTTTAATCCCAGCACTTGGGAGGCAGAGGCAGGTGGATTTCTGAGTTTGAGGCCACCCTGTCTCGAAAAAACCAAAAAAAAAAAAAAAAGCATAAACTAAAAAAAAAAAATTATCTTATAGCCTGGTGTGGTATCACACACCTTTAATCTCAGCACTCAGGAAGCAGAAGCAAGTAGACTTCTGTGAGTTTTGAATTCAAGGCCAGCTGGTCTACATAGTTGAGACCTATCTCAAACAAATAAACAACTCTTAGAATGGTCAATCATAAAATTGTATATGGGGCCAAGAGATGGCTTAGCGGTTAAAAGCATTTACTGCTCTTGCAAAAGACCACAGTTTTGTTTCCTGCACCTGCAATGGCAGAGTATAACCATCTGTAACACCAGTTCCAAGAGATCTGATGCCCACTTCTGAACCTGCATAACACATGTGGTACACACACAGAATGCGTCAAAGCACTCATAAACAGGGCTGGAGAGATGAGTTGGTAGTTAAGAGCACTAGTTGCTCTTCCAGAAGACCAAGGTTCAATCCTCAACACCCACATAGCAGCTCACAAACCATCTACATCACCAGTTCCGAGGGATGACACACCCTCTTCTGGCCTCTGCAGGCACCAGGCACACATATATTACACAGACATACATAGAAGCAAAACACCAATACACATAAAACAACTAATTTTAAAAATAGCTGTGTACACAATACCCTTGTGGCCAAGTGTAATGATTAGTAATTTGCACCTTTAATCCTAGCACTCGGGAGGTGGAGGCAGAGAGGGCAGAGAGGGCAGAGGCAGAGGCAGGGGATCTCTGAGAGTTAAAGGTCAGCCTGGTCTACAGAATGAGTTCCAGGACAGCTAGGAATACATAATAGAAACCTTATCTTTAAATTAGTGGTGGAGAGGCCAGAGAGATGTCTCAGCAGTTAAGAGCATCAATTGCTCTTCCAGAGGTCCTGAGTTCAATTCCCAGCAACCACATGGTGGCTCACAACCATCTATAAAGGGATCCAATGCCCTCTTCTGATGTGTTTGAACACAGCTACATATAAACAAAGAAACAAACAAAAACAAGGCAGATAGTAATAGTACACAGAGTGCAAAGAACAGATGCTAATGTGGCCTGATTCCAAGATACCCACAGGTTCTTTCTATTCTATAAAGTCAGCTCTTGTCTTAAAATAGTTTCAAACATTAATACATCAGAGCTCCTGAATATTGTAGGAGGAGCTAAGGTGAGTGGAGTTAGGGGAGGAAGAGATAAAAGGAAGAGGAGGAGCAAGAGAGAAGAGAGATGTAGGAGCGATGGAGACGGATGTTCATGTGTCTGTAGCAGTCAAAGGTAGTTGGTATAACTAGGCTGGGTATTGGGTTACACTTCTGATTGTATGGGTATCTTGTTACTGATCATTGCCAAATATATAAGCTTTGACTAATCTGTAAGAATTAGAGTCTCATTCTCTTACTGGGCCCCGCATGGATGGCGGAATGGTCTTGGCAATGCCCTGCCTTGCGGAGACAGCGTGGAAGATTGGCAGAGCCATCTCTCATGCTGGCATCTAGTGGGTGGCAGGGCTGCTGTTTCTGGCGGCTGGTTCTAGCTGCAGCACACACATGGCCTCCGGCGAGAAACATGGCAGCTGGGCTAAGCAGAGCGGCTGCAGCTTAGATAGTCGGCCTGAGCCAGAGGCCAATTTTAAATAATTACAACAGAATATTCCATAAATTCCCTTCTCTAGCACACACAAACATGCACCACATGTCCCTTTGCCAGCTGTTCAACCACCATTAAAGCCTGGGAAGTACCCCTTTATCCTTCCGAGGGAATCAAAAAATTGTCCCCTTTTCCCCTAGACCTGTGTCACAAACAAGGGACTCCTTGACAATAGTCTTCTCTACCAATGGTCTTCCTGCTGTCAATTTTTCTCAGCTTTTCATGATCTAAAAACATTTCTGATAATTTCAGCTTCGAATTTTACCTAACAAACTGAGATAATAAAGAACAACAATCATGTCACAGGGCAAACAACACAGGACAACTGAGCCAAGACATGTCAGTCAAAGGTTGCTAGTCTCACAAAAAGGACCACTGACTAACCTTTGTATTCTGGGGTGAATTCCTTCATTTCTGGAGGGAGTGACTCGTAGAAGCGCTGTTCCCGTGAGATGAGAGGTTTGCACACAGTGTGATCGTCGTATCGCATCATGCTGCTGTGTCCGCCCACCTGATGGATAAAGGGCTCCAGGAGAACTCCTCGGTCTCCGGCCCGACTTGCGTTCTTGCCATACTGCCCCACTTCCATGGTTTGACAAACACACATTGCGTTGGGGGCCGGTTGCACACTGACGGCAGACGATGCAGCACATGGACCACAAAAGGAGAGCTAGGTTGATCCTGGCTAGTGGGAGGCCAGTGGTCAGAGTCTGCTTAGTATATTGTTCTGTCCTAGAAAAAAATAAGATAGATAGGAAAAGGGACTCAAACATCTGGCCAGTCAGTTTCTCCCCGCTGTCTGCATCCCCTGCATGTATATACTGTAACCTAAGAGGCAGCTGGAAAATTTTGTTAAAATGATGCAGCTTTGGTCTCCAAACATCATTCTGTGTACACAGCTCCCCTTCAACTCCTTCTAAATACTCTGAGGATTTTACTTCAGAGATAAACAAGACCACAATCATCAGTATGAAAACTAACCCAGTTGTATAAGCTTCAAAGATGAAAGGATCAGAAAAAAACAACAGAGCCAGGCGGTGGTGGCGCATGCCTTTAATCCCAGCACTTGGGAGGCAGAGGCAGGCAGATTTCTGAGTTCGAGGCCAGCCTGGTCTACAGAGTGAGTTCCAGGACAGCCAGGGCTATACAGAGAAAACCCTGTCTCGAAAAAAAAAAAAAAAAAGCAAAAAACAGAAAAAAAAAACAACAGAAATACACTCTCATGTATTTCAAGGTCTCATCCTGACTGCAGAGAAGTGTATTTGGGTTTTGTTTGCATTTTAACTATTAAGTGTACGTTTCAGTGGCAGTGAGTACATTCACACTGCTGTATAACCATCACCATGATCCATCTTCACAACGCAGGCTTCCATCATCCAAACTGAAATTCTGTGCCAACATACTTACGTTTATTTTTCTTTTTTTTTTTTTCTTTTTTTTTTTTTTTTTGGTATTTCGAGACAGGGTTTCTCTGTGTAGCCCTGGCTGTCCTGGAACCCACTCTGTAGACCAGGCTGGCCTCGAACTCAGAAATCCGCCTGTCTCTCGCCTCCCAAGTGCTGGGATTAAAGGCGTGCGCCACCACCGCCCGGCCTGTGTTTATTTTTCTATGACAAAGTTCCCCATTATCACCTAAACTTGCTGTCCTCAAGACAAGAGTTTCTACCTTAAGCATCAGATCATGTTAGTTTCAAAGCTTCTCTGCCAAAGGTAAAAAAGGGCCAGACATGAAAAGCCATGCTCTGATAGGATTTAAATCAAATCCCCTCACCCCCTGCCCTGAAATGGATATCTCTGGGTAGCCCTGGCTGCACTGGAACTGGCTCTGTAGACCAGGTTTGGCATAGAAGTCAGAAATCTGTCTGCCTCTGCCCCGCAAGTCCTAGAATTAAAAGTGTGAGCCATGATACCCACTGTTTTTTTTTTGTTTGTTTGTTTTTTGTTTTGTTTTTCGAGACAGGGTTTCTCTGTATAGCCCAGGCTGTCCTGGAACTCACTCTGTAGACCAGGCTGGCCTTGAACTCAGAAATCCGACTGCCTCTGCCTCCCAAGTGCTGGGATTAAAGGCGTGCGCCACCACCGCCCGGCATACCCACTGTTTAAAATAATTTTTAAAAATCTTTTCTTTTGCTTTCCCTCAGAGGAATTCAGATTCTTCTACTTTCAGCCTTCCTTCCCACTGTGAGAGAGAGAGACAAGTTCTCTGTATTAGCGTACCTTCCCTTTGAGGTCAGTTCTTCTTTCCCTTAAGAAAAGTTAAAATTCTTGCCATTTCTTTAATACCAAATCCACTTCTGAATCAGGACTGTAGCAGACAGACTACACTAGAAGGATGAAGGCTGGCAGCAATGAAAGGGCATCAGGGCAGGAAAGCAGAGGGCACTGAGGAATTCTGGGCAATCGCAGACCATGCTCTTCAGATATCCTGGAGATTCATCATCTGACATACAGAGCAAACAGCACTCACCCCCTTGGGACTTCTATTAAAATAGCTGAGACCTTGTCAGTGTTTATGAATGGACTGTGGTTCATGAAGGTCATGGAGCTCCGCTGTTCTGCCTCTGAGCTTATTATGTACTATGAACTACAAGAGAGTCCATCTGTCCTGTTTTAAAACACTCTGCATTGGCATTTTAGGCTAACTCCTGATTTGCCTGGTGTGGTGGCTTACACTTATAATTTCACACTCAGGAGGCTGAGGTGGAGACTTAAGTTCAACCTGGTCAGAATGAAATTCTGCCTTAAAGGGAAAAAAAAAAAAAAAAAGCCAGGAGGCTAACCAGTTTGAGGCTAGTCTGGATTATTTAAAACATGGGTGAGTTGTTTTTTCTGTGTAGCCCCGGCTGTCTTGCAACTCACAGAGTTCCACCTGCCACTGCCTCCCAAGTTTTGGGATTAAAGATGTTTGACAACCACTGCACCAAGGCTTGTTGGTTTAAATAAATGCTAATATACATGATAGGAAAAGCATTGGTTCCCAGGTAGACTATAATTACCATCACAATCCTCTAGGACAGCGATTCTTAACCTTCCTAATGCTGCAACCCTTTACAACTCCTTATATTGTGGTGACCTGCAACTGTAAAAATTTTCACTGCTACTAAATAACTGTAGTTTGCTACTCCTATGAATCATAATGTAAATTATCTGACATGCAGATGGTCTTAAGGACCCACAGCTTGAGAACTATTCCTCTAGGAGGTGGAAAGAAACTGTTAAATCTCCTTGGCGTACTTTTTTCTTCATTTGTCCCTAAGCACTACTCCCTGCACTTTCCTGTTACTGTCTGCTTTGATGTTCCCTTAACCTAGTTTCTTAATTCTGCAGTCAAGACTCAGAACTCACAGATCCAGCAGCCTCCTCATTCTAGGAAAACCTAACAGGGACAAACAGCTGGTCTCCCTTCTCCTCACTAACCCCTCTTGTACTTGCTTGTTATCCCCTTCTAGACAGAATCTGTCTCCATGCTGTTCCTCACACAGATGAATTAGTACTACCCATTCCCTCTTCCCAACACATTCTCTCAGGTTTAACTCTCCCACTGCTTTCTAAAGTTTCTGAACTAGGAGCCAATATGGCTCAGCAGTTAGGACTGTGTCCTCTCTTGCAGAGAGCTGGAGTGAGATTCCAGTGAGAGTCAAGTGGCTCACAACTGCCTATAACTGCAGTTCCAGGATCTGACACCTCTGACTTCACTGCCACCTGCACTCACGGGCATATAACACACACACACACACACACACACAAACACACACACACACGACACACACGTACACACACAAATAAGTTACTTTTAAGACTTTGAACTGGACAAGATAGCTCAATGGGTAAAATGCTTCACAAGTTTGACAGCTTATTCAGTTCCCAGAAACCACATGAAGGAGGAAACCCACTCCAGAGATGTTCTTTGACTTACATACACATACAGAGATAGAGACAACAGACACACAGATGCACACACACACACAATTGCCTTGCGCCATCATACATTCACACAATACATTTTTAAAAAATTTAAAGTCTTTAAACTGTCTGGCATGGTGGCACATGTGGTAGTAGGGCTTTTAATTCCAATACTAGGGAGGCTAAGGCAGTCTGAGCAGTTTACCAAGTTTCTTTTTCAAACAAAAAGTTTGAAAAGGGCTAGAGGTAGGCTTGGGGGATGACTCAGAGGATAAAGCCACATGTGTCTGTAATCCCAGTGCTCAAAGTAGGAAGACAGCAGAAGAGATGGAAGGCAGAGAGGGGAACCCTGGAAGCTCACAGGCCAGGGTGGGCCAGATAGCTGGGTGTACAACGCAGTAAACAAGAGAACCTGTCTCAAACAAGGTAGAAGGCAAACATGAGAAATTATACTTTGACCTTCACACAAGCACCATGTGAACACATGTGTGCACATACATGAGACACACATGCTCTGACCTCCACAAGCACCATAATGAGGCCATACTCATTCATACATACATGTATCTTAAATACATCCATGAGACACACGTTTTTTTTTTTTTTTTAAGGTCTGGAGGTGCTGTCATACAGCTGTCAGTGGAGTGCCTGCCTCGTATTCCAGGAGCCCTCTCTTCCATGACGCAGGGGTGGTAGTACATGAGTGTAATCCAGGTACCCAGGAGGTTGAGGTAACAGGGTAAGAAGTCACTTTCATTTGCACCATAAATTCTAATTCAGACTGAGATACATAAGAACCTCACCTCAAATTAGGGGCAGAGGGTTGTAAACATACTCAGTGGTGGAGTACTTGTTTAGCATGCATAAAACCCTAGATTCCATCCTCACCACTAAAGGAAAAACGTCTCTGACTAATGTCTACTTCATAAGAAGACCTATCCATATCTGGTCAACTGAACTGCAACCCTGCTTCCACTCTGCCTTCCATTTAAGCTGTGCATTTTCATTTGTTCTGGGTTGGGTGGGGCCAGGGAAACTGGTGGCACTGAAGACTAAATTCAGGACTTTATGCATGCTTAGCAGGCACTCTAATGAACTCGATCCCCGGCCCCTTTTCATGCCTTTATCTCCTATTCTACATATTATACTCTAAAAATATCTGCTATTATTTGTTACTACAGGGTCAGCTCCATGAAGGGTATTAATAAGGCCTGTGTCCATTTTGTTTATTATCTAAGCACATGCAGAGTAGTTCCTGGCATAGGATGTAATAAATACAGATAAACAAACATTTATATATGACTGTAGCCCAAAGACTGAGCAGTGATATATATGTAAAAGGAAAAAAATTTCTGAAAGACCAAGACTTTTTTGTTTTTAAAGTTTTTTTTTTTTTATATTCACCATTGCTCTCTTCGGACACACCAGAAGAGGGCATCAAACCCCATTGCAGCCGGGTGGTGGTGGCGCACGCCTTTAATCCCAGCACTTGGGAGGCAGAGGCAGGCGGATTTCTGAGTTCGAGGCCAGCCTGGTCTACCAAGTGAGTTCCAGGACAGCCAGGGCTATACAGAGAAACCCTGTCTCGAAAGAAAAAAGAAAAAAAAAAAAAAAAAAAAAACATTGCAGATGGCTGTGAGCCACCATGTGGTTGTTGGGAATTGAACTCATGACCTCTGGAAGAATAATCAGTGCTCTTAACCCCTGAACTATCTCTCCAGTCCTGTTTTTTGTTTTTAATATTAGGGCTTCGTGGTATGGCACATTCCTTTAATCCCAGCACTCAGGAGGCAGAGGCAGGCAGGTAGATCTCTGTGGATTAAAAGCCCAGCCTGGCCTATATAGGTAGTTCCAGGCCAGCCTGGGCCTGGCTATAGACTAAGACCCCGTCTGAAAGAAAACAAATGCTTGTGCTTGTGTTTGTGTGGTGTGTGTGTGTGTGAGAGAGAGAGGGGGGAGAGGAGGAGGGAGGGAGGGAGGGAGGGAGAAAGAGAAAGAGAGAGAGAGAGAGAGACAGGCAGGCAGGCAGACAGATTTTTTGTTTTTTGGGTTTTTTTTAAGGACTGGAGGGGCTGTCATACAGTTGTCAGTGGAGTGCCTTCCTCATATTCCAGGAGCCCTCTCTTCCATGACGCAGGGGTGATGGTTCACAGGTGTAATCCCAGCACCCAGGAGGTTGAGGTATCAGGGTACACATACACGCCACACACACACTCAAGCATTTGTTTTCTTTTCTTTGAGACAGGGTCTTAGTCTATAGACAAGCCTAAGCTAGCCTGTAACTTACTATTGCCCAAGACAATTCCATCTATCCTAGACTCCTGTGTGCCAAGAGTATAGGCATCACCCATCTCTACCAAAACCAGAACAAAAAGGTAAAGTGGCGCCGGGCGGTGGTGGCGCACGCCTTTAATCCCAGCACTTGGGAGGCAGAGGCAGGCGGATTTCTGAGTTCGAGGCCACCTGTCTACAGAGTGAGTTCCAGGACAGCCAGGGCTACACAGAGAAACCCTGTCTCAAAAAAAAAAAAACAAAACAAAAACAAAAAACAAAAACAACAACAAAAAAAAAAGGTAAAGTGGCTTTACAAAACATTCTGCAGACAGAATTCCAAACCAGCAACAAAGAAAATATAAAATTCTGTGTAGACTCTCAAAAAGACTTGACAAGTGAACCAAAAACAAGCTTAAATGTAGCCAGGTAACAATAGTCTTTTATAGAACAAAAACTGTAAAAAATTGTTTAAAAAAAAAAAAAAAAGGAACCTACAAAGAAAAGGATTAGTTTTTAATCAATGATACTAAAGGAAAAACAAAGGGGAGAAAAATTAAGCATACACAAATGATCTCAACAATAAATAATGAGCCAGCTAAAAGATCTTGTTGAACCAAACTCAGAGAAACAAAATAATGGTTGGGGTTTTTGTTTGGGTTGGGTATTTTAGTTTTGTTTTTCAAAGGTCTAATTTAATTCAATAAGACAATAAGCCTAGAAAGCGGCAGTGAATGCAAAGTCCTGGCAAACAAGAGAAATTGTGATGAGTTTGGGTCGCAAACAAGGTCAGTATATTTTAAGAACCAGGAAAGCAGTCTCAACAGCAACTGCAAGGCAATACCTGGTCCCTGTACCCCTCACCCAGGCAGAATCACAGACTCCCAGCAGCAAGTATGCACTTTTAGCTCAGAATTCAGAATCCTGTGGCCAACACACTTTCTTATGGCTGCAGATTAACACTTGCATTTGTTAGGCAGTAATTTTTTTATTAACCAAAGCATCCTTGGTACCTTCACATTTCATAGGCAAATTTGCAAATCACATCAAAAATCAGTTCATAACTTTCTATTTATTGTATTATTACGACTTTCACTTCTATTACTTCTTTTTTTTTTGTTTTGTTTTTTGAGACAGGGTTTCTCTCTGTAGCCCAGGCTGACCTGGAACTCACTCTGTAGACCAGGCTGGCCTCGAACTCAGAAATCCACCTGCCTCTGCCTCCCAAGTGCTAGGATTAAAGGCGTGTGCCACCACCGCCTGGCCTATTACTTCTTTGAGAATGAAATGCATCAGGGCTTGAGACATGTTGCTCTAACGACATGCTGGTAGAATGCATGCCTAGCATGTGGGAGGAGGCCCTGGGATCAACCCCTAGTACAACAAAATAACTAACTATATATATCACTTAGGCAGTGAAAGCATCATGATAGAAGATCACATTCTTTTAAAGGACGATTTTTTCTTTTTTTCAGATAAGATCTGGCTTTTACCCAGGGTAGCCTTGAATCTGTAGTCCTGTAACTCTTCTGCTACCTCTGTCTCCTAAGTAGCTGGGACTACAAATGAGCACCACAACACCCGCAATATTACTGTCGTTATTGTTGTTGTTACTACTACTACTATTACTGAGACAGAGTCATTGAGACAGCATCTCATTATGTAGCTCTGGCTGGTCTGGAACTTACTATTTATTTAGACTTGATTTTTGTAAAGTTAAGCCTTAAACCAGGAAGGGGAGACAAAATTAAGGCAATACTTTTAATTTTAACAAATATGTCTTTTGGTCTTTAGTTCATGTTTTTACTGTCTGACACAATCTAAGGAAACCAGTAAAATTCTGTAACAAAACAGAAGACAATGGACTAAGTCACATAAGCATTTGTTGCACAACACTAGGTTTAAGAAAAACTGAGTCTAAGTAATTTCATAAACAAACACTGAGGCAGTACTCTAGATATTTACTACTGCCTAGCTCACTACTCCCTTACTATCTCAATAAATTGTTTTGGGGCTCAGTGGTTAAGGGCACCCACTATTCATCTAGAGGACCCAAGTTCAATTCCTACCACCCATATGGCAGCCCACAACTGTCTGTAATTCCAGTTCCAGGGAATGGCCTCTTCTGAGCTCTTTGGACACGGGGCAAGCACATGGTACATATATATACATGCAAGCAAAACACTCATACACACAGAATAAAATAAAATTTTTTAAAAATTATTTGTGTTTTTTTAAGACAGGGCTTCTCTGTAGCCCTGGCTATCCTGGGACTATGTAGACTATACTTGAGGCTGGCCTTGAACTCAGAGATCTGCCTACCTCTGCCTCCTGTGTGCTGGGATTTAAGGTATGTGCCACAACCACCTGACTTAAACTATTCTTATAAAAAAATATATATCTATTAATTGACCTGGGTATAGAAGCATACATACACTTTCTTTTTTTTTTTTTTTTTTTTTTGAGACAGGGTTTCTCTGTGTAGTCCGGGCTGTCCTGGAACTCGCTCTGTAGACCAGGCTGGCCTCGAACTCAGAAATCCGCCTGCCTCTGCCTCCCAAGTGCTGGGATTAAAGGCGTGCACCACCATCCGCCCGGCGCATACATACACTTTAATCCCAAAACTTGGATGCAGACGCAGTCAGGTCACTGATTCTGAGGCCAACATGCTTTACATATTAAGTTCCAAGCCAGCTAGGGCTGTATAAAATGAGACCCTGTTTCAAAAAGAAAAATAAAGCCGGGCGGTGGTCTTCCAGAGGACCCAGATTTGATTCTGAGCACCCAGATGATGGCTCATAACCACCTGTAACTCCAGTTCCAGGTGATCCAACACCTACTTCTGACCTCTAAAGGAGCTGCATACACACAATGCACACACTTAACATGTAGCAAAACACCCATACACATAAAATAAGACTTAAATTTTAAATAAGATTCTATTTTTAATTGTGTGTGTATATAATATACATACACACACACACACACAACACACACACACACACACACACAGAGTAAATATAGTAAATGAAGTTTTAAAACAACTCAAACTAACCTATGATGAAAAAAAACAAAGCACAGGTTATCCTAGGCCAGAATAAGATAGCAGTTTATATAATCCTATGTTAAAGAAACAAACTAAAGTTGGGCATGGCTGTACACACCTGTAATTCCAACTCTCAGAAGGCTAAGGCAGGAAGACTGTATTGAATTCAAGGCCAGGCTAGGTTAAATAGTGAAACCCTATCCTAAAAAATAAGGCAGTGGGGATGACTAGATACTAATCTAGGAATAAAAATCTACTCTCCATTGTCCACTTCACAAAAAAGGGTGAAATCATTACTTTCCCTTGCTAGCTGATATTAAGTTTGTCAGTAGAGACATTAGAGAGACACTAAAGCAAACCCAGAAGCTTTTCATTCTGGCTCCATTATTCGACTCTCACCAGGCCTCAACCATTTAGGCAGCTTTCCTAGAACCCAACCACAGCTGTTTTGACTCCCACGATGCATGGAGTAGAGGCCAGCAGCTTCCTCTAACACCTCACTCAACAACTTCACAGTATAGTGCTTCTGGTGATACATTTCCTTGTAAATAGAATCTACCCACTAAGTTCTAGAATGCTGATTTCTAACATATTCTGCCAACATAAACCCCACAATGATTCTGCCATCTAGCTAGGCAAAACTGTGCCCCATCCAACAAGGTAAAGCCCCAAGTGTCTTCTTCCTTAACCATGTTTTGTAGCCTAGAGGCCTGCCCATTCCCATGTGTAGTTTTTCTATTCTTTTCTTGAGTTCTCTCTACTTCTGACCAATCAAGTCCCTCATTACTCCAAAGTTATACTTAGTAATTTATATATATTCACAACTAGTTAGAATTTAGCTCCGTCATAGAACACCAGCCTAGTATGTCCAAGACCTTGAGCAGAGTTAGTACTCACACACCAAAACCAAAAAAAAAAAAAAAAAAAAAAAAAGTCTCCAATATAGCTGGGCTTAGTGGCACACACTTTTAATCCCAGCACTTAGGAGGCAGGCAGCTTCTGAATTCAAGACCAGCTTGGTCTCCACAGTGAGTGCCAGGACTACAAAAAGAAACCCTGTCTTGGGGGGGGGGGGGGGGCAGGGGAGGGAGGAAAGGAAACAAACAAACAAACCAATCTTCTAATATGTTCACCAAGGGCAGGATCTTTTTGAGAGACACTCATGAAATATCTAGTTCAATCATCATTTATCTTTCCAAACAGGTTAGAAACTCCCTGGTATTTATCTATTTTCTATGCCAATGAACTCCCTTTAACATTAGCTGCACCATCTACATTTAATATCAAAAGTTGTTAAAACCTAGCCTGGTACAAATTGTCTCATGATCCCAGCTAAGTCAGGGAAACCACAAATTCAAAACCTACCAGGCTGCATAAACAGTTAAAGCAGTCTAGATAGTGAGTGAGACTCTATCTGAACATCTCAACAGAAGGAGAGAGAGAGTAGAGATATAGCTCCGTGGGAGATCTCTTACAGAGCACACTGAAGACACAGATTCAATCCCTGGTAAAGATCTGAATAGCTGACATGGTAACTCGAACCTCTCTGTATCAGACCAATTCTACTAGGGAGGGAAAGTCGGCATCTCCAGCTGGTACCACAGGAAAGTGACTTGCTGAGAAATGTTGCACAGCTAAGAAATACTTAAAACATAATTTCAGCCTGTTGCTGAAAAAGTGTTAAGCAGGGTCTAGTATGGATAAACAGGTCATTTGCAGGTAGTAGGGAAGCAAGGCCAGAGTATGAAGGAAGTCACTTCTCTCTGTGATGAACACTGAAGGCAAGTCAGGGGCAGTGGTACAAGCCTATGACTTTGGCACTTCCAGGACTTTCAAGGCCACACAAGTTTAAAGTCATTCTCAGCTACCTACTGAGACCAAGGACAACCTGAGCATGTGAGACCTTACTTAAAAAAAAAAAAAGTGGGGGGGGGGGGGGGAGGCCGGGTCTGGAGAGATGGCTCAGTAGTTTAAGAGCACTGACTGCTCTTCCAGGGGTCCTGAGTTCAATTCCCAGAAACCACATGGTGGCTCACAAACCACCCTGTAATAGAATTTGGATTTGATGGCCTCTTCTGGTGCATCTGAAGACAGATACAGTGTACTTATACAAATCTTTAAAAAAATAAAAAATAAAAATAAGACCTGAAGGCAACAATTAGAAAGTCTTCCCTCTCTAAGAAATGTCTATAACTGACTATTTCATCTAAACAAAGAATGGTATCCTAGGAACCTTCACATTACAGTTTGCGTGTGGCAAAGGTGGTAATATAACCCTCAGGAACATTTTTAGTATATACTCATTATACAAAATGATGGGTTTCATTATGACATTTTCATCCATGCGATCACGGACTTTGTTCATATTCAACCTGAATTAGACTCTCCTGTGCCCTTTACTCCTCCCAACTTGTCCCCTTCCTGTGACTAAATAACCTACCTTCTATTTTCATGTTTTAAATACTTTTTAAAAACAAAGATTCTGCTACAGAGAAAATATGCAGCATTTGTCTTTCTAAATCTAGTTTACTTCAATTTATATGATCATTTCTGGCTCCATCCATCCATCATGCAAGTTACACAATTCCTCCTCCTCTCTTTGGTTTTTTTGGAGACAGGGTTTCTCTACATAAAACTCCACTGTGTGCATAAACCAATTTCATTATCCACTCATCTTCTGATAGGTTGCTAGGCTAAGTCCAGACCTCAGTTATTGTGAATGGTGTCACAATTAGTGAGTAGGTAGGTATCTGCTGAACACTTAAGATTCTTTTGGGTGCTACAGAGGAGTACTACAGCTGGGTCATATGCTAGTCCTAACTTCACTTTTATTTTCTGTCTATAGAAACTCTAGGTTTTTGCTTTTTTAAATCCCTCAGAAAACCTATAACACCCCTGGCCAATCAAAGCAAAGCCTTTTAAAGAAAATCAGCTGAAAATGTTTCCTTGGGCAATAAAAGGCATTAATATCATCTAAGACTGGAGATGTAGTTCAGTGGTAGACTATTTGTCTAGCATGTACAAAGCCCTAAGTTTAACCCCAGCATGACATAAAACTGGACATGGTAGTATAAAAACCATAATCCCAGCACTCAAGAGATAAAGGCTTAAGGACCAAAAGTTCAAGGCTATCTTCGACTACACAGTCTGAGCTACATGAAGCCCTACTTCAGAAAACAAAGCAAAGGGGCTGGAGGACGGGCTCAGTGGTTAAGCAAGACACGTACTGCTCTTGCAAAGGGACCCAGGTGTGGGCCCTAGAACCCACATGGCAGCTTACAATCATCCATCACCAGTCATTTGGGTTTTTTTTTTTTGGTATTTCGAGACAGGGTTTCTCTGTGTAGCCCTGGCTGTCCTGGAACTCACTCTGTAGACCAGGCTGGCCTCGAACTCAGAAATCCGCCTGCCACTACCTCCCAAGTGCTGGATTAAAGGCGTGCGCCACCACTGCCCAGCTCAAAAAAATTTTGTAACTAATTAATTTAAAAAAAAAAAAAAACTTTTTTTTAAAGAACTCATGACCCTACATAGTATATTCGCCTTTATATCCTTAACAAAGATTCTTTTTTACAAACAATTCCAAGATGGGCCTGTATTTCATTAAGGGCCACAAAATTCCAATAAAACTTGCTCAACAACACAGCCAAAATAATTACCTAGCTACAGCTCAATTTCCCAGTACTACCCAGGATACAATGCTGTTAAAGAAGAAAAGGCAAAGCCGGGCGGTGGTGGCGCACGCCTTTAATCCCAGCACTTGGGAGGCAGAGGCAGGCGGATTTCTGAGTTCGAGGCCAGCCTGGTCTACAGAGTGAGTGCCAGGACAGCCAGGGCTACACAGAGAAACCCTGTCTCAAAAAAACCAAAAAAAAAAAAGAAGAAAAGGCAAGTTCCCTACATTTAATACATTAAAAAAAAACTAAAGCACTATGACTTTCCCAAACTTTTAAAAAAATTAGTTTATCACAAAACAAAACAAAAAAAATTAGTTTATTTTTATTTTATGTGCATTGTCCATGTAAGTGTCAGGTTCCCTGGAACTGAAGTTACAGACAGTTGTGAACTGGGAATTAAACCTGCATCCACTGGAAGAGCAAGCAGTGGTCTTAACCTCTGAGCCATCTCTCTAGCCCCATTCAAAAAAATTTTTTTAAAGATTTATTATTTATTATGTATACAGTGTTCTGCCTGCATGTATGCCTGCAGGCAAGAAAAGGACACCAGATGGTTATGAGCCACCATGTGATTGCTAGGAATTGAACTCAGGACCTCTGGAAGAGCATCTAGTGCTCTTTACCTCTGAGCCATCTCTCCAGCCGCGCCTCCGCTGCTGCTGCTGCCGCCACCACCCACACACAACACCCCCCCACCCCCCCCCACCCCCGTCTAAACTTTTAAAACAGAAAAAAAAAATATGTATCTTTCAATGGATAGAAGGCTAAAAGTGACAGAGATTATGGGATAGTTAATACTTTAAAAAAGCTAACAAGCCACATAAGGACATGGAGAAATCATGTATTCACATTACTAAGTGAATGAAGCCCACCTAAAATGAACATACAGGGACTGGGATATAGCTTGTGTTTGCCCTAGGCTCCATTCCCAACACTGTAACTGAGAATGGTAGTACATGCCTATAATTCCAACACTTGAGAGGTGGAGGCAAGAAGATCAGAAGTTCAAGGTCATGTTTAGCTACTGAGCAAGCTGAAAACCAGCCCAGGCTCTACACGACAATCTAGCTGAAAAAAAAAAATAATTATTTTTATATATATATCTTTTTTTTTTTTTTTCCCCAACTACATGACATTCTGGAAAGGCAAAAACAGACTGCCAAGGGTAGGAGAAAGCTGAACAGGTAGAACCCAAAGGATATGTTGGGGCTGCGAAACCATTCTGCACAGTACTGGAATAAGAAGGTCAAAGTCAAAGCCATACAATGCTACACAGCCAAACCAGACAGGCATACTGAGACATGCCTATAACCAGAATGCAAGATTCTGAGACAGGAGGACTGCCATGGTGGAAGAGTAGTCTGAGCTACATAGTGAGTTTCAAGCTAACTAAGCTACAGGGTGAGTCCCTATCTCAAAAATAAACAAAATATTCTGGTTATAAACAAAAATACTAAAAGTGACATTACAATTTAGTTTTCTCATTTACTAGTAAATATATATTTTAAATATTTTTATTGAACACAGGTTTAACAAAATTACATTCTTTTGTGTGTGTGTGCATATGTGTGTGTGGCACACATGGTACAGCAGTTACGGAGCTTAAAGGACAACTTGCAAAAGTAGTTTTTTCCTTTTACTCTCTGAGCCCTGGGATGGAACTTGAGTCATGAAGCCTGGTGGCAAACGCTTTTACCCAAAGAGCCATCTCAGCCTAAGCCTGTTTTTGTTTATTTGTTTTTTTGTTTTTTTCGAGACAGGGTTTTCTCTGTGTAGTCCTGGCTGTCCTGGAACTCACTCTGTAGACCAAGCTGGCCTCAAACTCAGAAATCCACCTGCCTCTGCCTCCCAAGTGCTGGGATTAAAGGCGTGCCCCACCACCACCCGCCCGCAAGCCTGTTTTAAATAACAGCTGTAACTGAGATGACCCATACCACACAATCCACCCACAGTAATGTACAATTCATTGGTTCTTAGTACAGTCTAGAAAACATGCAACTGTCACCACAATTTTAACACATTTACTTATCCCAAAAAGAAATAATAAACATGCTCTTGTCATTTCACACCCCACCACACCTGGAACCCCTAAGAAACCACAAATCTACTTGCTGTCACTATAAAATAATCTGTTCCGGATACTGTTTAGAAACAAAATCACATAAATACGAACTTTTATATCTAGATTTTAAAACCCTACACATTTCTGAGGCTTAAATACAATATAATCAGTATTTCTTGTTTATTTGGGGGTTTGATTTTTTTTAGACAGTCCATGTTATGTATTCTGGCTGTCCTAGAACTCAGAATGTATGCCAGGCTAACCTCTCAGAGACCCACCTGTGTCTGCCTCCCAAGTGCTGTCATTAAAGGGGTGTGTCACCATGCCCAGCCTCCTTCCCTTTTTGAGTAACATGCACAAACATATTTACTTATCTAGTCATCAGATGATGCTGATGGAGGACATTTTGGGTTTTCTTCTCCCTTTTTGTTATTATTTTTAAGGTTTTTAATTATGTATAAGGGAGTGGGTAGGTGTCTGCAGAGGCCAGAGGCATCAGAACTAGAGTCACAGGCGACCACAAGCCTACCTGACTTGAGTGCTGGGACCCTACCTCAGATCCTCTGGAAGTGCAGCACGCTAGAGAGCTCCTAACTGCTGAGTCATTTTTTTCTTCCCTCCTTTGTTGTTATTACTATCGAGGAAACAAACATTTTTAATTAGCTAAAGACCAGTCAAAGCCAGGCATGGTGGCACATGTCTCTAAATCCCAGAACTCAGCAGAATTCTAAGTTCAGGGCCAACTGGGCTACACAGCTGGAGGGGAGGGGAGAGGAGGCAGGGAGGAAAAAAAAAAAGGAAGGTATCAAACTGTCTCCCAAAGTTGCTGCATTGTTTCTCATTTCCATTAGTAGGGTACACAGGGCTCAAAATTCTCCACAAGCATACCAGCGCTGTCATTATATGAGTTTTTGGCTTCAAAATATATTGCTTAATGACTGTTCAATCATAATACACCCAATTTTTATCAACTGCAAAGTGCTCTTTGACTCAACTGACATTAATTTTAGATCTGAAGACTACACAGTCTGGTCAGGTATGATAATGCACACCTGTAACTGTATGGAGGTAGAGGCAGGAGGATCAAGAGTTCAAAACCAGCCTGGGCTACATGAGACCCTGTCTCAAGGGGCGGGGGTTAAGGGGTTGGTGGGGGGTAGTGAGATGGCGGAGCAGGTAGACACTTGCTATCAAGCCTGATGACTTGAGTTCAATCCCTAAAGCCCTCAAGATGGAAAAAGAACTGACTCCTGTGAGTTGTCCTGACCTCCACGCACATATAAAACAATTAAAATGGAAAAAAGTTCCAAGACAGAGAGACAGTCTAACCTAGACCCAAGCTCCTAGCCTACTCTCCTTTCATGAGGCAGGAATAAATCTATGAATATAACTTTTATTAAGGGTTCAGAAATTCAGAAACATATATATGTATAATTTTTTTAAACTGTGTGTGTGTGTGTGTGTGGTCATGGTGGTGATGTACCAGCCTTTGTAATTTCAAACTGTAACAGCAGATACAAGAATCTTAATCTAGGGCTAGAGAGACAGATCAGCAATTAAGAGTGCTTTCTACTCTACAGAGATGAGTGTAGATCCCTGTACCCACATTAACGTGGCTCACAAATAACTGTAACTACAGCCCCAAAGGATTCAATGCTCTTCTTCTGACCTCCATGGATATCTGCACGTACTAAGTCTTTAAAAAAAAAAAAAGAGGAAGAGAGGAAGAGGAAGGAAGGAAGGAGGGAAGGAGGGAAGGAGGGAAGGAAGGAGCCAGCCAGCCGGCTTAAGCCATGCACAGTGGCACAGCAGTTAGGAAGCAGGGTCAGGCAGATCTTTTTGAGTTCAAGGCCAGCATGGTTTACATAATAGTGAGTTCCTGGACAGCCAGGAATACACAGTGAAATCCTGTCTCAAAAACAAACAAACAAACAAACACCTTAATCTATTATCTTTCATAAAAGAGCCAGGTAACAGTGAGATGGTTCAGCCACATGCACACAATGATGTATGTACAAAAAAAAAAAAAAAATGTAAAAAATTTATAAAGAACTAAGATAACTTTTGGTTTCCCCAACTAGAACCCATTACTCAAATCCTGCTGAAGCAAAACCAAATATTTACATTTAAAAATGAATGTATGCTGCCAGCCACAGTGGCAGCCTCATTTAATCTCAGCTAGAGAGCAGAACTCCTATGAATTTGAGCCCAACCATAGTGAGTTCTAGGCCAGAAAGGGATCCGCAGTGATAACCTGTTTTGTGTGTGCTGAATACAGTGGCTCCTGGCTCTAAGTCTCACCAAATGGGAGACCGAGGCAGAAGGATCACTGAGACTACATGTCATTTCTAGGCCAGTCTGGACTATGAAGTAAAACTTAGACTCAAAAAAATAAAATAAAAAACTACCTGTTTTCTTGCTCCAAGCCAAAATCAAGAGAGTGTCATGCAAGCGTTTCCCCAACTCTGCCTATCACTGCTTCTAAAGTGTCAGACAAATGCTGAGAAGGAAGTCCTAAGCAAGGGGAGGGTCTATAAATACTAGCACCAGTATGCTCACCTAACACATTCTCTAAGAGCCAAAACTGGCATTAGACAGGCAGAGAGTGGACCACACAGCCCCTCCTGGGATTGGTGACTATTTTCAAGCCTTAGACTGGTACACCAAGGTCAATTTATGCAGGCTGTTCCTTCAGATGTGGCAATCGGTAAGATCCATGGCCACCAAGTTCCCATTCCCACTTGTCACAAATGGGTGTATGTCCATCCCACTTCCCTGTGTGATTATACTCCATTTTCACCTCAGACAAATTTAGTACATCTTTATAAACATTTAGTTTTCATCTATATTCAAGTTTTAAAAAAAGGTTTCCCTCTCTAAAGCAGTTATTATCCCACTAAAATAAACATTTCTGTGGTGTGGTGATATGGGGATCTCTCTGAAACTAGGGCCTTTTTTTTTTTAATGTGTATGGGTGTTTTGTCTGAATTTCTGTCTATCAGATGTATGTGGTGCCCCCCAGGCTAGAAGAGACCAGAAGAGGGGTCAGACCTCCTGGGACTGAAGTTGTATACAGTTCGTTGTTGAGCTGCTATGTGGGTGCTGGGAATTGAACCTGGGTCATCTAGAAGAGCAGCCAGTGCTCTTAACTGCTGAGCCATCTCTCCAACCCGAGAAACTAGGGCCTTATGCATGACACAAGAGCTCTGCTACCAAGTTTTCCCCTAAAACTTCTTTGGTGGGTATGGGAGAGTTGTATATATGCAGAGGTCATTCCCTACAAGTCTTCCACCTTCTTCAGCTGTTCTTATGCTGTTGTGTCTGCATGTATGGAGAAGGAGTCCAGAGAAGGGCATCAGGATCCTACTCCATCCCTGTTTTGTTCCTTTGAGGCACGGTCTCATTAAACCTAGAGCTTGGGCTGGAGAGATGGCTCAGTGGTTAAGAGCACTGGCTGCTCTTCTAGTCACAAGTTCAATTCCCAGCACTCACATGGTGGCTCACAACCACCTATAATGGGGTCTGATGTCCTCTTCTGGCATGCAAGTATACATGCAGACAGACCATTCAAACACAAAGTAAATTAAAAACAAACCAACAAAAACCAAAAACAAAACTAGAGAGCTGGTGGTTTTTCCAGCAGGCATGCAGCAAGCCCCAGTGATCCTCCCTATGGGTGCAAACTCTTCCTCTGCATGCATCACAAGCATTCTCACTGACCACAGAGCCATTTCTCTGCACTCCCCCCCACCCCCCGTTTCTGTCTCTCACTTGTGCCTGGGGCTTGAGTGGCCAACTAGTGAGCCACAGGATCTATCTACCTTTATCTCTGAAGCACTGGGATTACAAACCTGTGCCATTACATGAAGATACTAATTTTTTCTTTTTTTAAGGTTTACTTATATTTTTTATATGTGTATTTTGCCTGTATGTATTATGTATGTATGTATTATGTATGTATGTATACCACGTATGTGCTCTGTGCCTGAGGAAACCAAAAGAGGACTTCAGAGCCAGGTGTAGTTGTGCAGACAGATCTTAAAGAGTGCAGAGTTCAAGGCTAGCCTAGTCTACAGAGCAAGTTCCAGGATAGCCAGAGCTACACAGAGAAACCCTGTTTTCAAAGAACCAAACCAAAACAAACCCAAAAAAGAAGGCATCAGATTTCCCAGAACTGAAGTTACAGATGATTGTGAGCTACCATGTGGGTGCTGGGTATAGAACTAAGGACTTCTGCAAGAATAGTTAGTACCCTTAACAGCTAAGCTATCTCTCCAGCCCTACAGGAGGTACTAGGAATCAAACTCAAGTCTTTATGTTTGTGGCAAACACTTAATAGAGCCATCCTTCCAGCTCTCTTCTTACTTTATTATAATACTGGGATGGGGCTTTACTAAGTTGTACAGACTGGCCTTAAATTTACTTTATAGCTCAGACAGATCTTGAACTTGTAATTCTCTTGAACTTGTAATTCTTCTATCTCAGCCTTTGGGGTAGAAAGAACTATAGGCCCATGACACTAGGCATAACTAAAACTTATTAAAATTACTACTGAGGCAGGGTCTACCATTAGAACCCAGAATGGTCTTGAACTCATGATGATCCTCCTGCCTCAGCCTGTCAAATACTTGTATTACAGGAGTAAGCTACTCTGCCTGACTCCAAAAGGTTTTGGGTTTTGTTTTTTTCCAGACAGAGTTTCTCTGTGTAGCTCTGGCTGCCCTGGAACTTGCTCTATAGACCAGAGTGGCCTCAAACTCAAGAGATCTGCCTGCCTTTGCCTCTGGGACTAAAGGCAAGCACCATTAATACACAGCTCCAAAAGTTATTGGACTGGAAAGATGGCTCAATGATTACTGCTCTTCCAGAGGACCCAGGCACAATTCCCAGCATCCATACAGTACTTATAACTGTAAATACAGTTCCAGAGAAGCCAACACCCTCTTCCTACTTCTATGGGTCCCAGACTTGCATATGGCACACAGATATACATTCAGGTAAAACATCCATTTAAGTGAATAATAAAAAATAATAAATAAAAATAAATAAATAAGTAAGTAAGTAAAGCAAATACCAAATCAGTTGTGGTTATGCACATGTATAATCCTAGCACTTAGGTGATTGAAGAAATAAGATCAAGAGTTAGATGTCAACCTGGATTACAACACAAGCCGGTGACCTGCCTAGGCTATACAGTGACTGTCTCAAAAAAAAAAAAAAAAAAAACAAAAAACAAAAAACAAACAAACAAACAGCACTGGTAAAGGGATCAGGGGATAAGGGTGCTGCCACACTAACAAGACAATAACATTAGATCTCCAAAACCCATGGCAGGAAAAGCTGTCCTTTGACTTCAACACTCTTGTGACATGTGTATGCACAGGCGCAAACACACATGCACAAAATGCACTGGCACATCTACACACAGCAAAAATACAGCAAATCCTACTCTATTGCTTTAATGATTTTGCTGTTAAAAGGGAGTGGAATATTCTCCAGGAATCTCAATGTTTGAAAGCTGTCTTATAAAGCTAGGGAGAACCTGAACTGGACTCTGGAGATAAGCGATGAAGGTAAAGAACAGAATCCTAAACAAGGACAAAGGTCGAGGGACTCAGCTAGCAAGAGGAACTGGGGAGCAAAATACATATGGACTGCTGACCAAGCTGTTTAGTTAGGGGTGCTAAGGACACAACCTGAGGAGGTGGGCTGGGGCTGCTGGGCACATTAGGACATATCCTAGAATCCTGTGTTTCTTTCTCTTTTTTTTTCCTTTTTCTTGACACAGGGTTTCTCTGTGTAGCCCTGGCAGTGTGATATTCATTTTGTAAACCATGGTGGCCTCAAACTCAGAGACCTGCCTGCCTCTGCAGCCTGTACCTGTGTAAACTTCTATTCAGTGTAGAATAATCACCATCTGTGATCTCTGTTCTTAATAGTTTAAAAGTGCTAAACCAGTTCACACCTTAACCAGCACTTGGGAGGCAGAAGTAGGATCTCTGTGATTTTGAGGCCAGCCTGGTCTACAGAGTGAGTTCTAGGTCAATCAGAGCTATGCAGAGAGACACTGTCTGAAAGAGAAAGAAGGGGGGCGGGGGAGGATGTCGACAGAGGAAAGGGAGAGGGAGGGAGGAAGAGACAGGGAGCTAAGCCAGCCAGCACACCTAAAGTAAGGAGACAGGAGTTTCCAGGAACAGCCTAGGATACACAAGGAGTACCATCTCAAAATAGCCTAGAGTGCTGAATAAGTGCTGAAGTTTACAAATGAATTATGCAAAGACAGAGACAGAGGACCCACTACTATAATAATGGTCTTTATGATGCAGCACTTAAAATACCCATCACAGAAATGATGCTATTGTCTTTGGATAACTGTTGAATCTAGCATGATACCGTATTCATATTCATAAGCCAATAAAAGCATTAAACAAAGAGAGTGAAAAGTTCTCCTGTATTTTGATTTTCTTGGGACAGCAGTCCTAAGATAGGGTTAGACCAAGGAGAAACTTTAATGGGCCCTTCGACTCTCTAAGACTGTACCCCTTGGCCAATGCTGTCAACTTGGTTAATAGTCTCCTTCTATATCACTAAGAGATCCAATACCCAAAATAAAGTAAGAGGCTTAGAGTTAGCTATTTTAGCAGAAAGAGCAAAAATTTAACCCTGTGGAAAATTTAATTTCCCCCCCAAAAGCAATAGGAGCTGGCTGTGGGGCAATTCTAAGAAGCTCATATTTTAGTATCTATCTCCCTTAATAACTACCCAAGAAAATCTTTATTTCACCAAGGCTAAAATTTTATTAATCATTCAAAAAGTGTAAGGGCAATCAAATAAAATACTACTACTCAAGTTTCCTCTCCTCACAACCTGCTGCCTGTGCTGCCTGCATTCAGCCCCAGTTTCCCAAGGTTATCTATCTCCAGACCAGGGTGCTGGTTTCTCTCAAAATTAAACATTCAGAGGTGACATGATCCTAACAGACATTAAAAGTACCTCCTGCTTGGCCTCCCTAATCATCTTTTGTGGGTTTCATATGATGACAACATACGAGACACCTGTGTGGAGAACCTAAGGGCCCCTGGGTAAAAATGTGATTTATAGCAGCCAGGACCCTTTCTAGAGCTGCATACTCTTGGGATTGCCAGCCCCAGCCCCGCCTCCATCGTAAGCCTGACTGCTGTCTTTATCAAGCATCAACAGCTTTTAGCCCTGCTTTTGTCTCAAGACAGGGTCTTGCCACGTAGCTCCTGGCCTGCAACCCATGGCAATCCTCCTGCCTCAGTCGAATGCATGATGAGCTCCCATACCCAATTTCAGTTTGTTTTTAATGGTCCTAACACTCCTACGTCTCCTAACGGACTGTCTCTTTAAGAGACAAAATTAATCTAATCATCATCATCCTTATCTTCCTAAACCACATACCCCGAAAGAAGAGGTGGTCGAGCACCAAAGAACTTATACCCCAAATAAAACTCAGCCACTGTGGACATTTTGCTAGGTTCTTCAAGAAGCAGTAAGCAGTGAGCCCTGAAGAGCCCGGAAGGCTCCGAGGATTCTCGGTGGTGCCAGGCGGAAGATAATCCCCCTACCAAAAGCACAGGGCCCTGATACCACCCTGCTTGGCTCATAAGGCATTTTAGGCCTGTTTCGTCTAATCTTAGTCTCAAGCGGCCTGAAAAAAAATTACTCGCAAGAGTGTGAAATCTTAAGAGCGACATACGTTTATCACTGATTTGGAGGAACGTTACGGCCGGGAGAACGAGCTGGCAGTAACCATGTCTCGGCACTTCGGGTCTGAGGCACCCAGGGATTCGGTCTGAAAGGCAGGTTTCCCGCAACCCCGCCGGCCGGTCCTAGGGCTCAGGGCTCTCCGACCTCCACCCGGGCTGCCTTCCCAGCCTCCGTGCCAGTATCTGGGAGGCTCGAAGGAAGGCCAACCAGGACGCTGGAATGATGTTCCAGTGATGCTCGCCCCAAGTCCTGACCCGACCTACCCGCGCCAGTAACAACCCCGCGCCCGCCGCCACCCTCGCCGTGGGTGTCGGGCGGGTCTTTTGGCCCGACTCCTGTCACTCACCCGCCCGACCAGGGCAGCGGGCGCCCAAGGCTCCCCACGGGAGCTGGGCCCCCCGGGCCTCCAGGTCTCGGCCCGCCCCCTGGCAGGCAGCGCAGGCGGCTGAGCCCCGCAGCAGCGGCCCCGCACCGGCCGCTCGGTCCAGCTCCTGGCGCTGCCCACTGGGTACGGATCAACAACAAGATGGCGGCCAGCCGAGGGGGCGGGGGCCGGGCGTCATAGTAACCAAGGACAGCAAAGAACCCGCCCCTGACTGAAGTTATCTCCAATCAACAGCCTCGTCTCGGGACGGCTGAAGGAATTCTTCCCGTCGATTCGTCAACTGTTCCGTCAGTCAGGGCGTGCCTCTCGTGCAGACTGCCTGGGGCACGTGACTGTGACGGCACGAATTGACGCATGCGCGCCATTCTCAGGTTTGCTAGCGGCGGAGTTTTGCTGTCGAGTGGGTAGGCTGGAGCGCCCTTGGTTTTCTCACCTGCGCAACTGTTTCGGTTTTGAGCTGGCAGCGTTTATCATACTCTCGCACACACTTAGAGAATATCAACGGTACGGTATTTGCTTTGTCGCCTGCCTCTGTGCTTGGGGTCGACCCTAGTTAACTGGTGAGGAAACTGAGGCGCAGAAAAGAGCCTGAGCCAAGGTCACACAGCCTTAAGAAGTGGTGATGATGAGTCCCTCACCTCTTTTAGCTCCAGAGTTAAGTGTTTTCTAAGCGTCTCCCAGCATTGCCTCTCACACTAGTCCAGATGCAGAGCCATCTGTGCCACCTCTTCATTTTGGCTTCCCCTTTCCCGGCTTATTTTGCATAGAGTTAAATCTGCGTCCAGCACAAATCTCAGTACATAGTGGCAGCTCTTCTTTGCCTCAGAGCTTCCGCTAAGTTACTATGACAGTGTCTTCTGCCCTTGGCTATCACGACCTGTCTCCAAGGCAAACTATGAGTCCCATGAAAATGGCCATCCTTTGTTCTCCGTAAGTAAACCCCTAACCCTGGGCTTTGCTTCAAGGTTAGGATTCCAAGGGCACCACAGCACCTGGTCCCACACCAAAATGCCCTAACTCTGAGAACTTTGAGCTTTAGCTTCTCTGAGACTTGGTTGCTCTGTCTATAAAATGAAGATGAACAAGAAGCAGACTTAATAAGCTCTTAGTAAGCCAAGTACTCAGGAAAAACCCATGTATAGCCACTCTCAGCCTGCTAGCCTGAAGCCTCTAACACTCTTGTTTTGATAGACGCCCCATTAAAAGAGATGGTTCAGTGATTAAGAGCACTTACTGTTCTCCCAGAGGACCTGGGTTCTGTTTCCAGCACCCATATCAGGGAGCTCACAGTAGTTTTATAGGAATCCAATACCCTCTTCATGGGCACCAGCACAAAAGTGGCATATATTCACACAGACACACATACATATAATTTTTAAAGTGTTTTTCCTAGGCAGAGCATGGCAGTACACGCCTTCAATCCCTTGAGGGGCAGAGGCAAGCCAATCTCTTGAGTTTGAGGATAGCCTGGTCTGCATAGTGGGTTCCAGGCCAGCCAGGTCTATATCAAAAGATCCTGTCTCTAAAATAATAAAGCCTAGAGTCTTTTTCCCCCCATAGAAGGCATCCATATTCTTCCTGGGCCTAGGGTGCCATAACTGCTCCAGAATGGAGATTGTCCGATTTTCTGATAGGGTTCAGGCCCACAGATCTGACAAGAGGGAAAAGACTGAGAGAACTTGATGATAGCTGGACCATGGTGGCGCACGCCTTTAACCCCAGCACTTGGGAGGTAGAGGCATGTGAATCTCTGAGTTTGAGACCAGCCTGGTTTACAGAGCAGGTTCTAGGACAGCCAGGGCTACACAGAGAAACCCTGCCTTGAAAAACAGAGAGAGAGAGAGAGGGAGAAGAGGGAGAGGCAGAACTTGAAGCTAATACTGTTAAACATACCCTCTACTCAGACAATAGGAACTCTTGGAGACAAACATGATGCCAGGTTAGGCATGGGATCAGCATTTCACACAGTAAAATCTGTTCTCCAGGCTGTTACAAAGCCCCTGGCTATATGCAACAACCTAGATTAGCACAGGAAGAGCTAAGCAATAAAGAGTCAGGGGAAACAGATACAAAGTCATGGAGCTGGGCGGTGGTGGCGCACGCTTTAATCCCAGCACTTGGGAGGCAGAGGCAGGCAGATTTCTGAGTTCGAGGCCAGCCTGGTCTACAGAGTGAGTTCTAGGACAGCCAGGGCTACACAGAGAAACCCTGTCTCGAAAAAAACAAAAACAACAACAACAAAAACCAAAGTCATGGACTCTGCATCAGAAAGAGACTTTGAGTAATCTGGGAATAGCTAAGCACAGAGTCATCTCTCCCACCAGGAAATTCCAGATCCTTCCCAACAAAACCTCTACACAAAGCTGCCAAGATGTCCATAAGGGCTGATGGGACCCTCAAAAACCAACACTGCTGAGCTGCAGAGAAAGCCCCCAAATCTACAGTATATTTAAAAATAAAAGAAAAGCTAGACATGGTGATGCTCACTTGTCGTCCCAGTGCTGGGGAGGGGAGGACAGGCAGACCCCTGGGCCTCACTAGTTAGCCAGCCTAGCCTACTTGGTGAGCTATAGGTCAGTGAGAGACCCTATCTCAAAGTGGGGAGGGGCATGATATCTGAGTTTATACTCTACATGTACACAAATGTACACAAATGTACTAGTGTCAAGCCAGCCATGACAGCATGTGCCTATAATCCAAGCATTCAGGAGACCAAGGCAGTCATGCAAGCTCTAAGCCAGCCTAAACTACCAAAGTAAACCATGTATTTAAAATAAAATTTTGCCTAGAATGGCAATGCATGCCTTTAATCCCAGCACTTAGAAGGCAGAGGCAGGTGAATTCAAGGCCAGCCTCGTCTACAGAGTGAGTTTCAGGATAGTCAAGGTTATGTAAAGAGACTTTGTCTCAATAAATAATCATATTTTTTAAAAGTTTTAAAGCAAGTCTTACTGGACATGCTAGCACATGCCTTTAATTCCAGCACTGAGGAGGCAGAGCCAGGTGGATCTTTGTGAGTTCCAGGCCAACCAGGGCAACTCAGTGAGATCCTGTCTCAAAAAAAGAAAAGCAAATGTCTCCAAGTAGACAGGACAACTGGAGGCCCTTCCATCCCTGACAAAGATAAGAGCCTCTCCTACAAAGTGTCAGTCTCAGAGCATGAGATGCTTGTACAAAGTAAAGCAATCTTACTGTTCCACAGAGTGCCCACAGGAGGTGACACTTTCTCCAAATAACAACATGGAAACACAGATCTCAGAGCTTCTCCCACACAAAGATTAGAAGGTGGGCAGTAGTCAGTTTGTAGTTTTTATTACTAAATTGATTTGGAAATCCATGCTATGATCATGTGAAAAGGGAATTCCCCACATAGTAAAGCCGCTGCTCGGCCTCACAGCCAACGCTGGGCTCCTGTAAGTGTGCTGAACAGGTCATCTCTCCCTGTACCTGAGCCCAGATGGGCAGGAGAAAGAAGGGAAGAAAGGACGGCTGGCTTTAGCAGTGTAGACACCCCTTGCACAGGGACCCAAACTTATCTCCTCTTTCCCTTCTCAGCAAAGAATCTCAAGGTTTTACTCAAATGAACAGAAAGCTAGGGATAGCAGATCCTACACAGCAGCCAATGTCAGATTAGTCAGCTATAATTTACTGGTGAAGCTGGAATATGTGGGGAGCTCTCGCTTTACCACCATCTCCCTCCCCGATGAGCTAGGACAAGACTAGGTCTGGTGGTCATCTGGCCCAACTGGTGCTTAACAAAAGTGAAGGGTGATGGGGTGGGGGGGGGGAGGGGAAGGGTAAGGGAAGAGCTCAGTGAAAACGGCAATAGATGCTTGATCGTGGCAGCAGTAAAAAAGGAAATGGGTAAGGGGAAGAGAAAATTCTGGGAAGGGATGAGGGCCCAGGCAGCGAATAGGTTAAGAAAAGTAGAGACTTACAGACATCTTGGGCTCTGCCATCAAAATGTTGCTGAAAAGAAGAAAAGGGCACAGTGAGTAGAACCTTGCCCACGGGGAGCAGATGGGAAGGCCCCAACCCACCCACCTGATCTATCTTGGTTATGATATGGGCACTCACAGGGGTAGCCCTCACAGGCAGGAAGGCAGGCATTGCAGGGATAGAGAGTGCCCTAGAGCAGCCTCCCTGCCCTCAACCTGAGCTGTGAGTTGGCATACCAGACTCATGGCAGTTCTGGGTACCTGGGACATCTCCATCCTTGGTGCTTCCATTTGCCTCTCAATAGATCCTTCATTTCCCTGGATGCTACAGCAAATTGGAGTAGAAGTACAAGATGAGTCTGGATGCCAGCCTCAGTTTAGGAGATGGGTTCCCAGGCATAGAGGTAAGCCTGTCTACCTCTATGGAGACTAACCTGTTTAGCAACTGAGCTCTAGCTGGTTTGCTTGGTGCTTGTAGTGACTGGGCCAACCTAAAAGGCCAGGAAGAAGTAGTAAGGCCAAGAAAGTAGCAGGCCTTCTAACACCAAAGAACAATATCATCTGTCCCTTTCTATTGGAAATGCCCAGTGCCTGCATGAGATGCCCACACTATTATCTGTCCTACCCCTGGGCTCAGAAGGTTTAGTTTACAGAAGCAGGCCAGAAATAAGGTAGAAGACAGGTGTTGGGAACAGTGGTAAATTTCAAACCCTGACCCATCTATGGCCATCTGATTCCAAGACTGGACTCCACCGATAATGGAGACCACTCCTAGTGCCCCACCCTAATCTGAATACTTCTGGAGAGACAGCAGTAGCCCTCCTCGGTCTGTTTGCCCACCAATGTTGGCAGTGTCATCTAATATTGAGTAAAACTACCTATTGCAGCCAATGTTTATATGTAGGCTATGAAGCAGAAGGCAGAGATAAGAACCTACCCCCGAAGGATCCTGCTGAGGAGCCAACCCAGAGCCAGGAGGAGAACTGCACCAGTTGCTGTCAGCACTACCACAAACCAGGGCTCTGGCTTCCAGAAAGCCTCTACATCTGTCACAATCAGGGGTGTCATTGTTGAGGACACCTGAAAGGAGGGTCACAGACTCACCACTGCCACTGGCAATCCAGCTTTCAAATTCCCTATGAAGTGAGGCACCTCACACCCCAGATTTATTTTTGCATCCAGCAGTTTTCTCCAAAATGTCTTCTCTCATAATTCCACCTAAAAAAACCCAGGTGTCTTTATCCTTCAAGATCCTCTCTCCCAACCCCCTAGGGCCTGAGAACCCCCTCACTGTGCTTTGGTGAGTGCTGGTGGCCACCGTGCTGGCCTTCCAAGGAGCTAGATGCACAATGATGGTGACTGTGGTGCTGAGGTGGGGGATAGAAGGGCCCACATCAGCAACACGGATCAATAGCTCATAGGTGCAGGGCTGCTCTGGCCATGGGAGCCCCAACACAGTGTCATTGTACACCAGGATGGTCCCTTGGAGTCTAAATCGGCTCTGGCTATTCCCTGAAAGCAAAGTAGCAGAAGAAGGTATTATTAACTTAGCCTGACCCTTGCCAACAGCCTGGTGGCCCCCACATATTCACACCTCCCACGATGCTGTAGGAGAAAGTCAAGCGATGCGGCTCTTGTGGGATCCAACATGACATCTTCGTCACCTCTATGCTATGACCCAGAGGAGTGGAAATGCTGAGTTCCTGAAATGGAGGCTCACACTCGGGGGCATGGTCGTTCACATCCTGGAGAAAGGCCACCACATTAGGAGTGACTATAGCCCATTTCTCAAACTCCCAGCCTAACCCATCAGCTTTCTTTGAGGACACGGAGCCTAAATGGCAAGTAACAGGCTTTAATGTTTTCCACAATGAGCCCCTTCCATCAGTCAGCCCATATGAGAAACTGAGGCATCTGCATGAAAAAGCAAAGCAAATGGCCGGAGGGAGGGAAATTTGTCTTTCCTAGGCTTTGGAGGTCATTTACCTCAACCTCAACGGTTATGGTACATGAACCTGATTGGTGACTGTTGAGGTCCCAGTCTTGGCTGTGATCAATCAGCAGAATAATGATCCTGTACAATCTCTGCTGCTCATAGTCCAAAGACCCCAGGAGGTGAAGTTCTCCTATAAGGGATAATCAGAGCTTTAGTCTGCAGAGGCAACTCTGGCCCCATCCCCGTCTCCCAGCCCTGGGTTTAAGTACCACTCAGACGATCCACAGAAAAGATGGAGGGTCCACCAGGGATGTAGTACTCGAGGCTGTTACGAGGGTAATCCATATCCGTGCCCACTACGGAGCCCAGCAGAGTGTGGGGCCCTGCATCCTCCCGAACTCGGAACGTGCGTGGGACACAGGCTGGGGAGAACTCATTGACGGGTGTCACCATCACCAGCACTGGAACCTCAGCTGGGGACCACTTGGCAGTTAAGGAGATGGCCTGAGGTACCCAGACCTGCCCTAGAGGGGTCTTAGTAAGTAAACATGGCCCTATATTGGAGGGAAGGTTTTCTGTGGCATGGTACCAGTCTCAAGAGAGACATCCTAGGGTTTTTTTTTTTTTTTTTTTTTTCAATCCTAGGGTTTTTAAATTGAGACAATCCTAACCTAGCTTTTGAGGGGGGAAAAAAGCTGTCTGTGTCTTGGGAATGGAATGGGTGTGGACAAAATAGCCTTGTTCTGAATGTTCAGGCCTAAGTAAGCATGGTCACTCACTAGTCATTTGGGGTTGACCACCATCGAACACCAAGATGGAAGCTGAATGCTGGAAGCAAACCCCAGGAGCGTCACAGTCCAATGTAGTGTTCACCTGGTCAAGGGGACCAGAGAGTAAGATGAAGCCAGGATCAGGCATGTCAGGGTGCCTCAAACCAGGGTGTCCATGTATAGCCTACCTTGACCCGGTTTTCCAGACTGCAGGCTGTCTCCACAACCTTATTCTCACCCCACCTCCATGGTCTCAATGCCAACAAACCTTGGTCCTCCCACCTTGTCTGCATGGGAGTCTAGGAGTGTGTGTTGGGCACCTCAAGGATTCTGTCACGAAGACGGAGGCTGGCAGAGTTGGGAGGGCTGTGGAACTGTAGCTGATAGTCAAGGGGAGCGCCTGCAGAGTCTGGGTCAACACACGAGAGCGTGTGCAGCACAGTGCCCACAAGTGCAGTCTCTGGAATTTGAGTCCTGGGAGTGGAGGGCAGGTAGCAAGACAGGAGTCTAGACCAATGATGGGCCAGGGGATTTCACCCCAACCAGCCGGGGGGCATGGCTTCCCGGGTACTCACACCAGTAGCGCTGGATGGCAGCGTGGGGGCCACTGGTTTACCGCGCGCACATTAACCGTGAGATCGGACACAGCACTGGCCCAAGGCCGGAGCCTCTCAAAGGCCTTCACCTGCAGTTTTGTAACCACTGTGCCCTGAACGCGAGCCAAATTCAGGGGTGCGGTGGTCCGCACTACCCCGTCAGCTGAGAGTGTAGAGAGGGTATAAGAAACAAAGCTCTGTCCCGCCCCAGCTCAGTCCCGCTCCCCAAGAGGGGATGGACAGATGATCCTGCCCATTCCTGCCTCTTCCTCTAAGATCAGGGCTCTCAATCCAAACTTTCAGGAAGGAGACACATCCGTGCCCCGCCCTTTCCCAGTTACAGACATCTCCCATACCGGCCCCACTCCTTCCCTCACCTTGTCCATAGAGTAGAGTGAACTGGGCCTTGGGGAGATGATTTCATAGAGTAAGTTGAACCCCCTAGCTTGGACCCGAACCACCTCGCTCCCAGGAACCAGATCCTCTGCGATGGTAATACTCTGGGCCTTCTGTCTAAACCAAAGGTGAAAACCTAGCTCCTGCTTGCTCCTGCTCAACCCAGCAGGGTCCCCAGGTCCCCTCCCAAGGGCTCCCTTCCTATAGGAGCTAGGATGGTCCATCAGCCCTGCAGCCTACCCCAACTATTTCCCTGGGGGCAGATGAAGAATCCTCCACTGTTCCCAGGGTAAGGGAGCCTTACAGGAAGGAGACTTGGCTGGAGGGTGCAGGCAAAACCTTCACTGTCAGCATCCCTTTGCAGCTTTGGCTTTTTCCTAAGGACACTAAAATCTGCAGCTGGAAGGTCTGTCAGTGCATACAGGACAGGACAGGAAGGAAATCATGTTATGTGTCCACCGCTATATCCATTCCTAGTCCTCCCTTCAAATAGGCAATCCTCCTCAGGACCTCCAAAAGGAACTGTGACTTACCACTCTGTTGACAAGGATCCCTTTGAACCCTACTATTCTGGGCCACCAGTTCTTCTGAGTCATTCATAGTGGGAATTACTAGGTTAGAATCTCTAAAAGCCGGGGTTACTAAGAGGTTGGAAGGGTGTTTGTTGTTTTTGCAGTGCTGTGGATGGGACCCAGGGAACTGCAGAAATGACTATTTTAAAGGGGAACTTCCTCCTTCCTGGCTACAACACCCAGAGTTTTCCCTTCAAATTTGACTGTCATAAACATTGCACTCTATGTTAGAAGATCTGTGAGGTCCCAGAACCACAGACCTGTCCTTTTTCTGAACCTGCAGATCTCAGCATAGAATAGAGCCCAGTCAAGAAGACAGTCAGCACAGGGAAGCAAGTGGTCTGAGACGACCTTATCAGTCAAGATAGTCAAAACCAAATAATTTCTCAGAAGATGGGGGTTCTACCCAATCCGTAGCTATCCCCTGGTCCAAAACTAAGCTTACCTTTAGAGCCTGGCCTCTGAGGCCCTGGGTGGTGCCCGCAGCAGTCCCTGCTCATCGATGGAGAAAGGCCCGGGGAAGAATGGAGGATCTTGAGCACTGGTAATGTTTATCTGACAGGACAGAGATGTTAGTGGTCCCCTCCAGTCCCCAGCATCCCAAGTCCACCCGTCAACATCCTTCAACAAATAACAGGAGGCTGCTGACTATATCTGACTGTTCTGTACCCCACTACTGACTGTCGTCCCAGTCTAGGCCTTCAGCCTTCCACTGTGATCCCTGGCTCTGATCCTCAACTCTCCTAAAACAAACAAACAAATACCCTTCAGGGTTTTTATTTTTTACTCTTTTTTGTTTGTTGTTTGGTTATTTTGTTTTTTAAGCAGAATCACTCTCGATGTAACCCTGGCTGTCTCAAAGACAAGGAAACAACAGTAAGAAAAACCTGTGAGTTGGCTCAGGCCTTTGCTGACCCTAGAAACCCACATGGTAGAAGGAGAAAACCAACACTTAGAAGTTGTCCTCAGGCTGGGCAGTGGTGGCGCACGCCTTTAATCCCAGCACTTGGGAGGCAGAGGCAGGCGGATTTCTGAGTTCGAGGCCAGCCTGGTCTACAGAGTGAGTTCCAGGACAGCCCGGGCTACACAGAGAAACCCTGTCTCAAAAAACCAAAAAAAAAAAAAAAAAAAGTTGTCCTCAGAAATCCATATGCATGGCACAGCATATTCACACCAATATACATACACTATCAATAAAAAGGGGGTGGGTGGGAAGGAGGAACACCAGTTTTTCTAGTGTTACAAAAGTGATTTTTTTTTTTTTTCCAAAAAAGTGGTCATGGAGAACTTAGAATACATAGAACTCATAAGAAGATTTTAGTCCCTATGGGAAGCTGCTGTTGTCACTGGGAGGGTAGGCAGCCCTTAGTGGCTCTGTCCAGGAACGTGTATCATAGAGAGGTTCAGCTGATTACTTCAGAGTCTTTAGAGGCTGCGCCTGGCCTGACAGGAGTCAAGCTTTCTCTTTGTGCCCTCCTTCTGCATCCTGTCACTCACTGCATTGTGTGCAGAACTTACCTGGGCTCTCTGGACTCCTAGGCCTGGCAGCAACAGAGTGTACAGCAGGGCCCCAGGTGTGACTGTCTCTGGCACATAAATGATTTCCCCAGCTGTCCAGAGAAGAGGTCAGGGAGGCTCTGTTGGCATATGGGCCTTTCCTCTCTCAACCCGCTGCTCCTAGCCTCACCTGGGCTGGCAAATGCACCAGTACAAGGGATACGCCCAGGGTCCCGCTGCACATGAACGAAGAGTGATCCGTCCGCCACAAAGTTACCACATTTATACTGAAGCTGCAGCTCATAGTGGTTTACCACAAGGGCATCCAGCCGAGCGGAGCTACTCAAGGTCACCTGTGGGATTGAGGACGAGATGTAGGGCCTAGGCTTTCTGTCTCTCTGACCACTTCTGGCTTTGGTCCCCATAATCCCTAGTTATATCTGTGGCCTTACCTTCCCAGGTAGACTCCCTTATGTCCGTGTAGGCTGGGTTTGTTGAAGAAGCTGGTGGGTGGCCTCACACTGAGTAACTCCAGGGTAGGCATGTAGGAGGAACAGTTGAAGAAGAAAGTCTGAAGGACAGTGCCAGGGCCTTTGCTCTCAGAGATATCCGTGGACCAGGGCAGGCTGTGGAGGACTAGGAGAAAGCCACATTTAGAAACAGAGCAATAGACTTTTTCTTCAGGGCTTGACCACCTCTGGAGGCCAAGCAGCCAAAGTCTTTCCGTGTCTTCCACAGCTGACATTGGCTAGGTGAAAAGAGATGAAGAAAATGACTGAAGAAACAGCCAAAAGAAGGAACAAGGATCAGGGGTGCCTCAATCTCTGCCCTCCACATCAGCTTATCTAAAGGTCAGAACTTCACTGGCAAACCGGGTCCTGCACACACACACACACACCTGCCTGCTCCTTACCAGGGAGAAGTAAAGCACAGAGAAATTCCAGGAGCCTGAGTGGCACCATGGTAGCCTGAAGAAATGGTGGAGAACTGTTTCTCAGGCTAACTCTGTTGCCTGGTTAGTTGCCTAAACATAGCCATCAGGTGGCTTCAGGAGACTCCAGCTCCAGCTCCACCCACCCTGTTGACAGAGCATTTAGATCTCCCGGCAGCCTTCAGGAGCTGCTGGAAAATCCCATCTTCTGCTGTTTCCAGTGAATTCTTCCATTCATTACCTCAACCCTAAGGGGATACGAGGGGAGGAGGCTCAAGCTACAGATGGTGAAACTAATCACATTGTCCTTGCAGACAGAGAAAACCCAGTGCCCAGGAAAATTAGCCCCAAGACACGCTACCCCGTAGAGTCTGCGTTCCAGCCGCCTCCTCCTACCATTAGAATGGTATCTGTCTGTAAAATCTAACTCCAGCCACCAAGAAAACCATAAGTTGTCTACATTCAACAAACAAAAGAATTCTTGGTAGATGAAGTAAAACTAAGGATTACTTGTGGGGATAACAACTGCAAGGAGACCAAGAACTCTTCTGAGAGGAAATGAAGATACGCTCTGTGATACACATAGCTTGATGTGCAGACTAAGATCTGCTGAACCAGTGTCTTTAAGATTTGTCAGTTTATTATCTTTCCATTTAAAACGTCTTTTTGAGACAAGGTTTCTTTATGTAGTCTAGCGTGGCCTCACATTCCTGTCCTTCCACCCCCTGGCTTTATGCTGGAATCACAGGCATGTGCCATTGTATATTTATCCTTTTTTCAACTTTTCTTCGCTTGCTGTATCTAGCACTTTATCTAGCACTAGTTTTTCTATCCACATGAGTTAGGCTCCTCCCTCCATAAAACTGCCCTTGGTAGGGACTTCAATGACCAGTGGTTTCCTTTTGTCAATTTAAGATTTATTTTATTTTACATGTACAAATGTTTTGCTTGCATGTATGTCTGTGTACCATATGCCCATAGAAGTCAGAAGAAGAAACTGGAGTTACAGATGGTTGTTAGTCATCATGTGGGTACTGGGAATTGAACTCAGGTCCTCTGCAAGAGCAGTCAGTGCTCTTAACTGCTGAGCCATCTCCCCAACCCCCAATTTAATTTTTAAAAAAGACTTAATTATTTTTATTTTCTTTTTCTTTTTTGGTTTTTTGAAACACGGTTTTCTTGGTAGCCCTGGCTGTCCTGAAACTCACAGAGATCCACCTGCCTCTGCCTCCCGAGTGCTGGGATTAAAAGCACATCCTCCAGCACTGCCTGGCTACTTTTATTTCCTATATGAGTGTTTTGCCTGATATATGATGTGTACCATATGCATATGTCTTGTGCCCAGAGGCCAGAGGGGGTGTCAGATACCCTGGAACTGGAGTTACAGATGGCTTTGAAGCAGCGTATGGACGCTGAGACTCAAACCAGGTCCTCTGAAAGAGCAGCACATGTTGGTACTGAGTTATCTCACCAGCCCCATTGTTTTGTTTGTTTGTTTTTTGTGTTTTTTTTTTTTTGAGACAGGGTTTCTCTGTGTAGCCCTGGCTGTCCTGGAGCTCACTCTGTAGACCAGGCTGGCCTCAAACTCAGAAATCCGCCTGCCTCTGCCTCCCAAGTGCTGAGATTAAAGGCATGCCCCACCACCACCCGGGTGTTTGTTTTTAGTGTGTGTGTGTGTGTGTGTGTGTGTGAACTTGGGCATATGCTATAGCACTTGTGTGGGGGTCAGAGGACAACTTTCAGAAGTCAGCTCTCTCTTACTGTGGGATCTAAGACTTGAACTCAGGTCTTAGGATTTTTTTTTTTTTAACCAATAAGCTATGTCACCAGGTCTCTTTTGAGAGACAGGGTTTCCTTATGTTGCCTAGGCTCTTCCTGCTTCAGCCTCCCAGGTAGTTGAGACTGCAGGCACATGCCATTGCACACCCTGTAGCCAGAAGGCTATGCTTTTGTGTGTACGAGGAGGTGTGTGTTTGGATTGGTACACGTGTGGAGGTCAGAGGTCAATCTCAGGTGCATTCCTTAGGAGCCATTCAGTTTGGTTTGTTCTGTTGTTTGGTACAGAATCTCTCTTTGGCCTGGAGATCATCAGCTGACGAGGTTGTCTGCCAATGATGTCTCTCCTCAGCACTGAAGAATTACAACAAACCTTGGCTGCCACACTGGCTTTTTTTTTTTTTTTTTCAGTTTTTCGAGACAGGGTTTCTCTGTATAGCCCAGGCTGTCCTGGAACTCACTCTGTAGACCAGGCTGGCCTCAAACTCAGAAATCCACCTGCCTCTGCCTCCCAAGTGCTGGGATTAAAGCCGTGCGCCACCACTGCCCGGCTGGTCTTGATTCTTGTGGTATAAGTGCTTTACTGACTTTACTGTTTCCCAAACTCCAGACATGTCCTTTGCTCTCACTCCTCCTGAGTGCTTGATGCTTGTTCCCTTTGGCTCAGAGTTCTCTCATGTCTCTACTCTTGGCTAGCCTCTCCCTGCTTCTACCTCATCTTTCCTACCTCCATCCAGTGAAATGTTTTTGGACATGGAAACTGCCCTCTTCTGCCCTCCTCTGTCTATACTCACCACCTCCGTCTCCTCCAAGGCCATGGCCTAAAATGCCACCCCCTGGCTTTACTGTCCACTCCTGTCCACCTCAGTGCTTCTCTGCCCTGAGCCCCATACTCATATACTTAGCAGCCGATCCTGCTTCCCCTCAAGACTCACGTGTCCACAGGGAACATTTGCTTTTCTCCTAATCTTTCAGACTTTTTTTTTTTGTTTTAGAAGATTTTTTTTTTCAAGGCAAGTCTCTTTCTACATAGCTCTGGCTGTCCTGGAACTCATTATGTAGATCAGGCTAGTCTTGAACTCACAGAGATCTGCCTGCATTGTGCCACCATGCCCAGCTCAGAATTTTATTTTATTTTTTTGTTTTAGGTATGTGAGTGTCTTGCCTGGTATTTGCATGTGCACTACATGTGTGCAGTGCCAACAGGGACCAGAAGAGGGTGGGGGATCCTCTGGAACTAAAGTTACAGAAAGTTCTGTGCTGCCTGCTATATGGGTACTGAGAATCAAACCAATTTCCTCTACAAGGACAACCAGTGTTCTTAACTACTGAGTCATCTCTCCAGCCTCTCTTTCCAGTTTTTACTAGATTGAAAACAATCTAGCTAGATGGTGGTGGTGCACACCTTTAATGCCAGTACTGGAGAAGCAGCAGGCAGATGGCTCTCTGTGAGTTCAAGGCCAGCCTTGTCTACAAAGTGAGCTCCAGGACAGCCAGGGCTGCTACACAGAGAAATCCTGTCTTGGAAAAAAAAAAAAAAACAAAGGAAGAAAAACAGAACAAACAGGTGAAAAATAAGAACTTTATTTAGTTACCCGTGTGTAAATCGTACAGCATCCAACAAAAGATTCTGCCTTCAGAGCTGTCCTTTGCCTGCCCCTTCCTTCCAGTGATGTTTTTCTGACTGCAGACTAGGTCATAGATAAGGTCCCTTCACTGGTTACACAGTTTTAAGACAAACAAACTAAAACCAAGGAAGCACAACTCAAGGGATAAAGACTCCCCAAAGTATTTAGACAGCAATTTCTACAACTGCTCAGAGCTAGCTCCCCATGCTTCTCTTTAATTCACCGATTATTCCAGTTTTACAGAGAATTCAGGTCTATTTGGATCTGGCCCACAAGCTCTATACCAGACTATACAGCTATGAGGCCAGCTTTGGTGTACTCTTCAGTCTTTGTCACCATCATGACGCAGCAGCAAGATCTATGGTTGGAAGGGTGGGAATCAGAGTGTTCTTTTCTTACTGGGTGTTTTTAATGGCAGTGCCATCCAACCAGCTGTTCACACTAGAAACTTGGAGGCCATGCTTTACCCCCCTGCATCTATGCAGCAGTCAGGCTAGATCTTAGCTCTAGATTCTGCAGTCTAGAATGATGCTTCTGTTTAACCGTCTGGGTTCAGAACCAGGCATTCAGACACACACCCTTGCCTGGGAGAAAGGCCAGAACCTCCTTCGATTGCAGAGTTGTTCTCCCAAAACAACTGTATCTCGCAGAAAACAGTCCTAGTCATTCCCTGAAAAAAGCTCCATGCTCTTTATGGAACCAAAAACAAAACCCAGAGACTCTCATAAGTCTTCTGGAGGGTTGGTTTTAATGATTTCTCTCCATCCACAGACCCCTGCCCCATCCATCACACACATCTGTTTTCTTTCATTTGGTCTGCTTAGCCCCTGTCCCTCGATATTCTTTACATTGGCAGACCCTTTCACCTAAAATGCCCTTCCTCACTGAACTCAAATGGATTGACCTGTTATCAGCCATATCTTTTTTAAGAGTCCTATCCCTTAACTGAACTCACTGCCCTCATCTCCTATATTTTTTTGTCTGCGGATAGATCCAGTCCGTCTCCACTTAAACTATACCTCTGATTATGGAGTGGCCTCAGGGAAAGAACAATTTTCCTTTTCCATTCCTGCATGCAACCTATTGGTCAATGGTGCGGAGTGAGGATGCAGCTCATAGCCGCGCGATCCCCACTAGAGGGCGGGCCAGCCTACCTTGGCTCAGATCAGGCCGGAGAGATGCAGGAGGAGGTTTTGCCATGGCCCTTCCCTTACTCTCTGTCTTAAGGCTCTTTGCTGAGTATTCACTGGGCAGAAGGAATCTTAGTCCTATCGTTTCCGGGGATGGTCAAGGCCAGCCTGGACAGTGGGCCACGATATTGTCAAATCAGAAGACAGGGCACAGTGCCTACACGTGGGCGTCGCATCGGGCCCCAGTACAAGAAACCGCTATTTCACCAGGGGACAAATTGAAACGGTGAGGTCACGGAATGAACGCGCGGGGGCGGGATGGGGTTGTGTCCGAACTGCATTACAGCAGGGTTAACTAAACTTTTTGATACATGAAGAGGTACTGAGCTACACTCTGGTCTCCGGTGCTACTACAGCCGAGCTCCACCAGCAGTGCAGGGCTGGAGGGCGGGGCGGAAAGGGGCAGGACAACTTCAGCCCGTCCCCGCCTCCATTGGCTAGGGCCCCGGGGGCGGGGCGGGGCGGGCGGGGCGCGGCTGCCAGATGTTGGGGCGGCAGCAGCGGGAGCTACCGAGAGCAAGGAGCCTTGGAGTAAGGCAAGGGTTAGGACGCCACTGGCGGGCCGACCCGGCCCACTCTGAGCCGCTCCTGCGGGTGATCGCGGCCGGCCGACCTGGAGAGAATACAGCACCAGCACAAACATGCACAGCGCTCGATTTGACAGCTTCCTGAGCCAGCTCCGCTGGGAACTGGTGAGTCTTTGGAGTGGGTGTGGTTGTGAAGATGTGTGTGGGGTGCGTGGCTGCCGTCTGGCTGGAACAACAAACGACAACCGGGTGGACTCCGGGTGCCCATCAGAGTCAGGATGGGGGCAGGGTAGCGCGCTACAGATGGCCCAGATGGCCCGCTTCGGGTTTCTGACGGTTGGGAACTGTTCTGGGCATCAGGTAACAGGCGCCCAGCTGGCTGTGCTGGCGGCGGGGGTTGGGGAAGGAGAGTTGGGGAAAGAAGTTTCTTTTGGGAATCGACAGGGAGCACCCAGGGCCTAGAGAAGTGCTGTGCTGCTGTGGACATCCCCTACCACAGGTTGGCCTGTACCTCCTTCCTCTACTCTGCCTGCCCGCCCTGGTGGCGCGTGCTGACTTGCCCGGCCCTGCGTGCTGCAGCCTGCCGGACTGCCACCAGCTCTGTGGATGGGAGCCACATGAGCCTCGAGTGCCAGTGCCCCCATGTGGGCCCTGTGCTTACAGTTCCGCCTTGCTGTCCAGAGGCTTTTCAAGTCCTGAACCCTCCGTTCTCGGGGCTGGTTTGGTCAGACACTAAGGGGTCAGGGACTAAGAAATTTCTGTCCAACATTCGCCCTATCTTTCTCTCCAGTTGTGTGCTCGGGACACGGGCTCACCTCCAATGTCTGGCCCACTGCAACCAAAACCCAAAACTGATCAAAATATACAGCCCAAGCGCCAGTTCAGGGCCTCCGACGTTTTGGAAGAGGATTCTGTCTGCTGTGTAGAAGAGGAAGAGGAGGAAGGCTTGGTAGCAGAAGACAGGGCTGCACCCTTGGGATGTCCTAGGGAACATGCCCTGGATTGGGACTCTGGCTTCTCAGAGGTGTCAGGCAGTACATGGCGAGAGGAAGAGCTGTCTGTACCCCAGCGCCAAGCACCCCGAGAACGTCCACCTCATAGCCAGCGTTTCTCAGTCAGTGACCTCCCCGTACGCAGTAGGGTAGCTGTGACCAACATTCCTCCTGCCCACCGTCCAAGGCCCAAGTCCACCCCGGATGCTTGCCTGGAACATTGGCAGGGATTGGAAGCAGAGGACTGGACAGCAGCCCTGCTGAACAGGGCCGCAGTCGGCAGCCCTTGGTGCTAGGGGATAACTGTTTTGCTGATTTAGTTCACAATTGGATGGAGTTACCTGAAGCAACCAGTGAGGGGAGTGACGGAGATGTACCCCGTACCCGGGCTCGACCCCCTCAGTTCCTGCTTGGCCTCTCTGAGCAGCTACGACGTAGGCTGGCCAGGGCTCGACGGACAGCTATGGCAGGCAAGCGGCTGTCATGCCCACCTCGCCCAGAACCTGACCTGCCTGCGGACATCTCACGATTTGCAGCCCTCATGAACTCTCGAAGCCGCCAACCTATTATCTACAATGATGTCAGCTACCTCTGACCCTGCCTTCCAGCTAGGGACAATAAAGGTTTTTTTTCTAAACTGCTGGTTCCATACTCCTGATGCTTCAGGAAGTGACCCCAGCCCTGTGGAGCACAACCAAGACAGGCCAGTCTAGAATCTTCCCTCTCCTTTTCCAGGGCTCCTGTCTTACCTATATTACTCCTGTGTACCTTACCAGTCATATTTCTACTATCCAATCCACTTGTGTCTTCCTTCAACAAATTTTTATTGTTGAAGTATCTGCTGTGGGCTGAAGATGCAGGAATTTTATGCAGAGTTTGTTATGGCCAAGTGGTGGCGTGGTGGCTACCTGGTCACAGCTCATAATGCAGAGGTGGGAAAGCCATTTCGTCCTCCTCGCCCTCACAACTCAGCTCCAACACCAGAACCCTCAGCCCTGGTTTGGGCTTCCAGCCGGTCAGCTGCTGAACCAGTTCTGTCACCCTGGTACGGGAGGGGGGTTAGGGGAGATTTTGTAGTAGGTGAACCAAGGCCGACAGAGGGCAACCTAGTGTGGACAAGATGGTGCTAGCGAGCCCTCAAGAGCCCCAACCAGGAGCAGGAGCTGCTCAAGGCAGGAAACATCTGAAACTATTTTAGGAGCAGCTGGTGGGGCAGGCAAGAGGCAGGAAGCTGTGTGTCCCTTGAGAGTAGGCTGTGAAGGGAGGTGGGGGCTGGGCAGGGTATGGGCAGCCAAGGGGGCTGGCCAAGCAGACAGCTACTGAAGTCCCCTTCCTCAGGCTCTTGGCTCCACCACCCCCCAGGCCCATTTGTTGGCTCCATTTGGTGGAAGAATGCTTCGAGAAGGTGTGAGGGGCCTAAAATGGGATTGAGAAAAATGACCTTGTCACCCATGCTCAACATCCAGGGACATGGTAGGGCCTGGCTACGACCAGCTCACCTGAGGCACAGGTGCTGAGCCCGCTTTTCAAATGGCCATCCTGAAGAATACAGCAGAGCCTGCTCGTGGAGTAGCATCTCCACCTTCAGTCCATGTTCTTCCTAGAAGATATACATCAGATACCCACTGGACCGGGCTGGGCTGGGCCAGGGACTGAGTGGAGACAGGGCATACCTGGAGACAGGCTAGCAGTGATTCCAGTGTCTTCTCAGGCTGCCCAGCAGGCACCTTCAGGCGGTCCCAACAGGTCCATTTTAGGTGCTGGAACTACAGGTGAGGGAGATTTAGAGATTTCTCACACAAACCTACAACCCCTGGCCCAGTTAACTAGCAGCATTTCCTAGAGGAGGAGCAGCTCTAGAGGCAGGAAGCTGCAGCCAAGGGGTGGGGGGTGGAAGGTGGGATCTCGGCCCAGAGTCTCAGCCCCCTCCCCGCCCAGGCTGGGGCCAGCACAGGAAATGGAGCTATGGGGCCCTGTATGGGGAAACAGACGTCCATCGCACAGGCCAGCTGGAGGGGATTGGGGGGGGGGAGGCTGGGGCTGCTTCCTGAGGAAGCTGGAGCTGGGTTGCTGTAGTCTCCGATAAAGCTGCTTGTTCCTCTAAGGGGAGGCTGGGAGCTGGGAGATCCAGCCCATGCTACTCCACAGTCTTTACATACAGGGCTTCAGACTGCTCGTGGGCATGCAGAAACCAAAGGCATGGTAACAATGGAACGCTATTGACTGAGAGGGTCCCTACTAACAGGGATACAGTCTATAGAAGCTTTTATTCTTGTCCTGTCTTCTTCCCAGGTCAAGAATTTTGGTACCTATAGCTGAGGGCTGATGATGTTGCAGCCATCCAGAGTCCAGGACAAAAGGGCCCTCCGAACCATCAGAAAACATATTGGGGTTGAGCTGAGACTAGGCTAGAGGCAAGATGGGGACGCTTACCCACCCCCATTCTACGGACAAAGGCAGTCTCTATGCTGGTTAACAGTGGGGCACCTCACAAAAGCATTCTGTGTGCTTGTCCAGAGGGACCCTAGGCTAGCTGGTGACCTCTGTCCTCTCTCCTAGTGAGGGCATTTATTCTGTCCTCTTTCCTGTGCCTCAGGGAAATACCAACTGGGGCAGAGCCTGGGCACACAGTTGGAGGCATTGCCATCCTGCCTTTATAGGAACAACTCCCCCCTCACACACACAACACACACACACACACACACACACACACAAAACCAACAGCACCCACGTATGCACCCACACACACATATTCACACTGAGGAAGATCCCTGCTCATCCATCTGGCACACAGATGTGCAAGCTTGATTCCTTCATGTTCACACACCAGGGATGCACAGACCTTGGTGCATTCATATGTAGTAGTATAAACATTCTGTCCCATAGGGCTGAGACCCACACTCCTGGTAGCAAGCCTGGTGCCCTTTAACTTGGCTTGAGGTGAACAGAACAGGGCTCTACAAAAGGAAGCTAGATTCTTTCCGGGGCTGAGTCTATGGTTGCCCCTCCCTTCTCCTTTCCACCAGGATATTACAGAGAAGGAGGGGGCCATGGGGATGTCTGGCTCCACTAATGAGTTAAAGCTGCAGCTCCCCCAGACCCTGGACTGCAGGGGGGTTGGAGAGTATGGCTGATGGCTGTTTCCTGTGTCTGACAGGTCCCAGCCTAGCTTCATAGCAGGAAGGGGGCTGGATGGAGTCTAGAGGACTCCCCATAGTCTGGGGCCTGGAGAGAATCCACAGCTAGAGAGAGGACCGTTGGCTTGGGTGAATAGAAGGAAAATTCAAGCCTAATGGGAACAGGGGCATCATAGGCTCACCGACTGGATGGCTGGGGCAGAAGGCGCCGAGCGTATGAAGTGGTTTTCAGCCAGGTGCAGATAGCTGTGACGAAAGGTACCACGGGGCTGTGGCCCACTTACCACCTTATACAGCTCCAGGCCTAATAAGCCTGCCACAACTGATGTACTGGTGGCAATGGCTGGGATAATCCGGCCCATGATTTGCTTGATCTGTCAAGGACAGGGCATTTGATTTGGACTCAAGGTTCAGGGATAAGATTTGGCTCTCATGTCTAGGCCTGAGCCCCAAAGGGGTGAAGTTACCCGAGCATGGTTAACTGGTAGGATCCCATAGTTCTGGCATCGCAGGTCTGTTGCTGCTACCACAAAGTCCATATGGAAGTTGCCGTCATCATCCTACCAGGCCCAGATCACAGGAGTGTCAACACTGCAGTGGTGTCCCTCAGCATGGCCACCTGTATGCCACTGACAGGTCTCTGTAGAGTTTTGTGGTTGGGTACCCACCATCTCCCTCCACACACAGTGTGGCCAAGATGCAAGGGAAGTGAGCTGCTTCCACAGCCTTGACGAGAGGAAACCCAGGTTCTCAAGCTGCCCTGCTTCCTTACCTCCCCTGAGCCCAGTTCTTCACCCTCTCTTGGGACCCCACCTTCCCAAACAGCACAGGCTTCATTGGGGGCCCCATGCTCCAGTTGTCCAGGGTTTCCTTCAGTTCCTTCAACTGTTCCTGGCCTGTCAGGGAGCAGGGCATGGGCTCAGTCCTTAACTCATTTCCTGTACTCTAGAGCCTCGTGTCCATTCTTGGGCTCTGCCAAACCCGCCATTCACTGCCACTTGATCGAAGCAAGGACTCTCTTGGTTGATACTGACATCTACTTCCTTTTCCCTGTGGTGACCCATGTGGCTCTGTCCTCACCCTGGAACATAGCTAGGCACTCCTCAGAATTTTTTTTTTTTTTCAAATCTCTCAAGAGAACTGGGATATGTTTTAGGCAGCAGAGAGAAGACCTGCTGAGGGGCCAGAGGATGGAAATAAACTAAACAGCCAAGTAAGAGGCCCAGAGAAGGACTGAAGAGATGGCTTAGCAGTTATGAGCACTTGTTGCTGTTGTAAAGGACTCTGGTTCAATTCCCAGTGCTTACGTGGTAACCTATAACTGTCAGTAACTCCTGTTTCAAGGGATTAGTGCCCTTTTCTGGCTTCTGTGGGCACCAGGCACACCCATGGTATATAGATATACATGTGGGTAAAATAATCAAATATACGAAATAAAAATTTAATGAACATACAAACAAACAAAACCAAAGAGGACCAGAGAAAAGGAAGTAAGTTGGCTGTCTGACTTTTAGGCCCCATCTTCCTTCTAAGCACAGGCTGAAGACCAGTAGTGGGAGGGTCAAGAGTAGCTGTACAAGACTGGGGCCTCACCAAACTCAGCAGAGAAGAGGTTCTGAGGCATGGAGCCGGCTCTGGCAGCAGCTTCAGCAGTTCCTTGAGTTCAGTCTGACTTCGTGAGCCAGGCAGTCCATGCATCTGTGCATACAGGTTGGCAGCTGCCAGTACATAGAGGAAATGCATGTCCTGCAGCCAGGCAGAGAGCAGGACCATGGGTACATGGGAGGGGATGCATTGCCCTTTGGTGGGTCTGTTTGAATGCCTGCCTCTCTCAAGGACAGACACTTGAATTTGCACAAGCATGGCTCTCTTTTAGCATCTGTGCATCTTAGCAGACTGCAGAGGTGGTAGTATCTGCCCTTAGGATGCTCAGGTCTGATGACCTACTTACTTGGTTGGGGTCAAATTGCAAGGGATGTGGACAATTTTTGGATCCTGACCAGAACAGAGTTCCATCCTCAAGCACCTAAGGAAACAAAGGATGTTGAGCTGTCTGGTCTCCTGGAGCCATCAGCTGCCCCGCCTCTGACTACCTACTTTATCAGATGGGAAGTGTCTCAGCAGCTCCACGATGCTATCACAGAAGCACAATTGCCAGTGGCCAAGAGCCCACACCACGCAGTCTCGCCAGGTCTGTGGGCGCATTCTTAGGACACCCATCACTTGCTGCAGTAAGGCCAGTGTTCTTGTCCTATCCGTGCCCAACAAGGAAGTGCATGTCCTGCAGGGAGAAGAGGAAGTTTGAGGCTGAACTCTGTGCCTGGAGTCCTGGACTCCTACCTCTGTTGTTGGCCTTACTGTTGGTAGCAGTTGATGTTCTCTGCAGATAGTCTGAAGAGCCCCTCAAATTCATCCTGGACCCACTGTGGCAGGGGGTGATAGAGTATTAGATGAGGAACGAGCTGCAATTGAGGCTTGAGATGGGGGGGGTACGATGTACTTGCCTGCAGGCTATGCTCCACTGTGCTGGGGAAGTGCCGCAGGGTACACATTGGGTATGGAGCATCATCAACCTCGGAAGCTGAGGCTGAGGCAGGGCCTTTGTAGGATTCGGTCACATGTGGCACATACACTGAAGCACTCCCCAGGGTCCCCTGGGTGCCTCCCTCCAGCAGTGGTTTCAGATAGCGGGTGCACCGAGCAGCAACATAGTGCCCTGGCAAAAGGGCAGAGGCTGTGGAATAAGGCTGCCAGAGGCTTGGGCAGGGGGCTCAACTCTGAGTGAGGCACTCACGGGCCTGGAAGCTATCCAAAGCAGCAACAACACCATCCATCCTGGAGAAGAAGCTGTCATCATAGATGTCCTCTGTGGTGGGATCCAGTGGGTAGGTATATGGAGTCACTTGTAGGTGTGGGTTTAGACGACAGGCTGCTTCTGAGGCCACCTCTGCCTTGGGCCTCTGTGAAGAGAGGAAAAGGGCACATTAGGAGAGAGCGACCTGGGCCACAAGGATGTAAGAGGGCCAGCACTCACCCCAACGTCCCTGGGCCTGAAGAGGAACTGCCTGCTGAGATTGGAGCGTTCTATGTGGTCCATGTCAGCAACAGTCACACCTCCATTAGCCCTAACTCCCAGGCCCATGAGGGCAAAGCCTTTGAGCATCTCACAGCCAATGGCACCAGCACCCACCTGTTGGCAGGAACAGTCTTAGCACGTGGCATGGATTTCCCAAAGACATCCCCACTAGCATCCCTCAGCTCACCAAGAGGTAGTGTTGGTAGCTCAGTTTCTCCTGAAGACCAGTCCCAAACACAGCAATTTGCCCATCGTATCTGCAGTTTCTCTAGGGGACACAGATAATACCCACTGATGGCTGACAGCCTGTGCCATGTGTTTAACCCAGAGTTGTTTAATCTGGACCTCAGTGGTGGTTTTCTGGGTTCTCCTCTAACTCTAATTTTGAACAAAGCTTTCACTCCCAGTTCTCACTGGATGGCAGTCTTCAGGACTGGGAAGGAGCTTCTCATCTTCTGGAAGACATTCAAGGGCATCAAAGTACAGCCATTGGTCCAGGGGCATGAACTTCTTGGAGATTGCCTAGAGTGGGTACATCACTTTGAGGACCTCTGCCAACTCCTAATTCCTACTCCCCTTGGGTCCCTTCTGAGGGATACAACTGGGTTGGTAACATGCTCCAGGGCTGCTGCTGAGTATGGGTGCCCCCTGGTACATACACTAGTCTGCCCACTTTCCCAATCCCTCCCTTTCCCGACATGTGCCTACCTTCAGGACTTCCTGGGCAGCCACTCCTCCCAGAACGGCTGCCATGGGGCTTAAGCTACCAGCACTACTCAGGGCAATTGTCCGGAGTAGAGCCCCATCCAGTGACTCTTCTTTTGTCCCTTTTAGTGGCTCTAGGTCCTGGGCTAGCCCCACCACGGTCTCTGCATCATCCTGTGGGATGGCACTCAGGCATAGCCTATGTGGGCCTAGTGGCCCCAGCTTGAATTTCTCCCACTCAAAGCCTTCAGGCACCCATCTACCCTGTTCCACAGAAGCAGCAGATTCCTAAGTGGGAAAGCCTGGCATTGCTGCTAGGCTGGGAAGTGCTACCAAAGGATGTCCAGCACCAGCCAAAGGCACTGGAGGCATCCCCAAATGAGCACAGCTTCCGACCTGCTTGTGATGGCTTAAGGATAGAGCAAGCAGGCATCTCCAGGCTGTAGGCCTGGTACTTCTATGGGCACAGCCTCCAGTGGGGTGAGACCCAGTGAGGCAGAAGCTGTGTATTATGCAATGTGGGGCCACTCACAGGATCCCAGGGCTTGGGTAGTCGGCCATGAAGTTGCTGGAACATATGCAGTGCATGGAAGGCCTGATGTAGGCAGTGGGCACGTTGTACTTCCTGAGTATTCTGGGCTACCACGTGGGGCTGAAACAGAGCTATGTCCAGGGCTTCTGTAGGAGGGCAAGGTTGCTTGGCTCAGGGTCAGGCCTAGGACACTACACACCCCTTCATGTAGCCAGGTGCTCCCACCTCAGATGTACTTGTACTCACATGCCTCACAGTCTTGGGTCTCTTGACTTCAGTGACAACCCCACCTCTCAAGTAACGGGAGAAAGTTGCTGTATCTCCAATCTCCAAGGACCCATCTTCTGTGAGAGAGCCATGCTAGTAAATTATGACCCCCTAAATATAAGTTGTTTCCACATAGCTGAGGCAGTAGTTGGAGTAGGGTTGGCTTACTCTGCACACGGACAGGCTGTGGAGAATCACTGTTGAGTTCAACCATGCCTTCAATGTCTGAGAAAATCACCAAGTCCCCATCATAGAAGGAATGTCTTTTGTTGCCTCCTCTCAGGGTGACAATGCCGGGGAGCCCTGAGTGAGAGGTGGCTTGTCTTCAGAGTGCCTGTACCTACCTCCCACAGGCCCTGGCACCTTTCTCTGGATATCAGGGAAACCTCAACATTTTAGCACCCACCTGAGAGATGCCTGGATGGCAGCTGTCACAGGCTCTACCTCGGTAGGGTCCACAACAGTAAAGTCCTCACCAAAATCACAGAATAACCGCCTAGTATGGTTGGCAGAAGTTACTGAGGAAGCTCATTAGTTGTGAGTAGGGGACATTAGGATAGGCCCAGAGGGAAAACAATTATAGGAGAGACGTGGAGATTTTTTTTCTTTTTTTCTTTTTTTCTTTTTTCTTTCTTTTTTTTTTTTTTTTTTTTTTTGAGACAGGGTTTCTCTGTGTAGCCCAGGCTGTCCTGGAACTCACTCTGTAGACCAGGCTGGCCTCGAACTCAGAAATCTGCCTGCCTCTGCCTCCCAAGTGCTGGGATTAAAGGCGTGTGCCACTACCACCCGGCTGGGATGTGGAGATTTTGATTTGGGCATGTAGGGTATACTAGAGAAGGTCTGCATGTGGAGGTGGAGAAACAAGGGCAAGACTGTAGTCCAGAATTAAGCCTTGGCTAGGCTTGAGGCTGAGTGGGGAGGAGAGGGGCAAGCTTAGGGCTGGGCAAAGCATTGGGACCAATTGTTGGCAGTGATGTGGTGGGGGTATACAGGTAGTCTCCTCACCCCACAAGGCCTCGGATTTCAGCCATCAGGAAGTAGATTCCATGCTTGTGGCAAAAGGTCCCCACCTTCAGCTGGTCCTCTAGCTTGGAGTCAGTCAGCACCACTACCTAGATGGACACCGTGATCAGTAGACCCGGAATCACTCGCCACTTTCTCTGCCATTGAGGGCTGGAGGGAGCTACTGGGCTAACATGCAAAGTGGGGTAAGCACCTGAAAGCCCCGAAGTAGGTCCTCAGTGATGTCGCCTTTGTGGACAGAGATCTGGACAGCTTCATTGAGCTGAGCCAATTGTGCTTGAGAGGCCTCAGCCCTGCTCCTTCCCAAGTTCTCTACTGAGAGGAAAAACTAAGGACAACTCAGTGCAGCTTGATCAAAGAGACTCCCCTTTACCCCCTCTCTGGGAGGCAGCATAGAGACCCCAAGAACTCTTACCTGAGCAGCCAAGTCAGCCCAGCAGGTGGGATGGGGATCATGCAGGGTGAGGCTGCCCACACCCATAAGGACCAGGTTCTTGGCCACCTCGGCTCCCAGACCCTGTAGGCCACATAGCAAGACTTTGGCTTCCTGGATCCTCTGCATAGCACGAAGGCCCAGTACATACCTGTGGTTAAGAAGAAGGAGGTGGCAGCTGGGGACCAAAGGTCTGGAAACCCACCCGACTTTGTTATCCCACCTTGAGACTCACACTGCCTCGAGTATAGCTCCTTATCCATCCTCAGTCTTTGGGCTGGAGAGGAAGCTGTAATGGTCACAGAAGTGGAAGGAAAACAAGGCTTGGAGCTGATGCAAACAGGCACCAAAACTCTGGTTGCTGCTGGTTATAGCTCTCTTTCTGGCTCCTCTGTAATTTCAGGAAACCAAAAGTGAAACTAGACTGAGTTGGTTCCTAGTCATCTCAATGAATGAGGACAGATGCCAGCCCTCTGCAGGCCAACTGGGTTTATCTCCCTGGATAAGTTCCAGTGTTACAAGAGGCCGGTGACTCTCTGAGTCAGACCTGAGAAATGAGCAGCTCAGGGTAGCCACAAAATGACATGTGTCTTATATATTTTTTAAACTTTTATTTTGAAATAACTGTAGACTCACAATAAGTTGTGAGAATAAATAACACAGGGTGTTGCTGTGTACTGTTCCTATTTGTGTGTTTTCCATCAGCATAATATAATTATACATAATAATGCGCTTCATTACGGCACTTTCATACGTGTACATTTTGATCATATTCACCCATTAGCTTATCTATCCCCCTCCCTCTCTTGCTGCTTCCTCTGGGTGACTTGGTGAGTTTTGTAGAAGTTTCATACAGGAGGGTGGGCAAGAGGTTATTTATGGACACCATGGGCACCTTACCAGTGGCTATAGAACTAAAGAAAATGTCTTGCCCTTCTGGAGGGGTAAGGCCTCCTGAGTTCCCTGCTCCTCCTATGATTGGATGCTCACAAGCCCAATTTTGTAAAGATCTTGCACAGGTCACAACTGCTGTGAGTTCAAGAGTACAACAGCCATGTGTGGCGGGAAGATCGTGTTCTGCAAAGACTTCATCTTCCGTTTCTAATACTATTGCATCCTCTTTCCTCGACGTTCCCTGAGCCTTGGCTAGGGCTGACAGAGATGCTTCTTTTAGGGCTGAACGTTCAAGTCACTTCTCCACACACTGACCAGTTATGAGTCCCTGCAGGCACCACTGCCCACTACAAAAAGAAGCTTCTCTGTTAAAAGCCTACAGCGGCCCTGCTCTATGTCCTTAATGTGACTATGAAAGGCAGTGAAATGGGTGCATCATGTTTATTTTGCAAAATATCTGTTGCTCTCCCATGAGGGTCTATGATCTATCAAACTATTGGGTTTGATCAGGTTTATAATACCAGACAGGAATTCCCTCCTGTGGAGTGGTGGTATAGCTGTCACCACAACAGGACCAAAGGCACCAGTAGCACTGGATCCTTTTTGCTATTATTTGTTTGTTGTTGTTTTTTCAAGACAAAGTTTCTCTATGTAAACCAAGCTGGCCTCGAACTCAACATTCCCCTTCCCTTTGCCTCTGAGTGCTGGGATTAAAGCATGTGGCATCACCAGCCAGCTGAGTTATTCTTTTGTTTTGTCTTTTTAAAAGTCTCATCTAGTAGCTCTGGCTCTGGCCTGGAACTTGCTATGCAGATTGGGCTGAAATCATAGACAGCTGTTTGTGTTTCCTGAGCGTCAGAATTAAAGGTGTGAGTCACTACTCCCAGCCTTGATGTTTTTATTTTTTATGATTACAGCAAGCATGTGGAACTAACCTGTAATGTTAGTTTTTTCCTTCTCCCACTTAGGTACTTGGGACTGAACACAGATCACCAGATCTTAACAATGAGTATCTCACCACAGTTTCACTGGCCCTATTGTTGTTTTTGATCTTTTTTTAATGTTATGTGCATGACTGTTTTGCCTGCATGTATGTGTACCACATGTGCATGGTGCCTATGGAAGCCAAAGGGGTAGAATCATCTGGAACTGGAGTTACAGACAGTTGTGAGCTTCCATGGGAGTTCTAGAAATGGAGCTCAGGTCTTCTGGGAGAGCAACAAGTGCTCTTAACCACTTGAGCTCTCTCCAGTCGCTATTTTTGTTTTCTGGGGACAGGGTCTCACATAGTGCAGGTTGGCTGGCCATAGTCCAGGATGACTTTGAACTTCTGATCCTTCTGCCTTTATTTCCTAAACAGGTGTAGCACCACACTCAGATTATGTGATGCTGGGCAACGTAAGCACTCTACCAACCAAGCTACATACTCAGTCATATTTTTAAAGTTCTGTTGTTCGTTTTTGTTTTAGGGAGGTAATCCAGGCTGACCTAGAACTCATTGTATAATTGACAATAACTTCCATTCTCTTTACTAATGTGAATACAAATGTGTACCATTACACGTCTTGATGCGGGAGTTTGGACCCAGGCTTGCCACATGAGTCTTGCTCTTTTTTTTTTTTTTTGGTTTTTTGAGACAGGGTTTCTCTGTGTATCTCTGGCTGTCCTGGAACTCACTCTGTAGACCAGGCTGGCCTTGAACTCAGAAATCTGCCTGCCTCTGGCCTCTGCCTCCCAAGTGCTGGGATTAAAGGCGTGCGCCACCACTGCCCGGCGAGTCTTGCTCTTTTTATAACAACTTATCTTCAAGGGAACCCTCGGACTAGTGTTCCATCCCGCCTCTGGAGGCAGTCCTCCAGTGGCCACGTCCATCCCTCTGGGAGGCAGTCCTTCCAGTGGCCACGTCCATCCTTCAGGAGGTAGTCCCTCCTATGACCTGATGTTATTCAGCTTTCTGCCACTGTGACGAAATACCTGTGACAAATGGAAAAGTTCACCTCTAAAAACTGTGGAAGTCACTGGGGGTTGTGGTGCATGCATTTGGGAGGCAGAGGCAGGTGGGTCTCCGGGAGTTCCAGGCCAGCCAGGGCTTCACAATGAGTCCACCTCAACTTACTCCCACCCATCACACACACACTCCAAAACCAAGCAAAAAAATACTAGGCTTTCTGATCCACAAACACATCTTTCTGTGTACCTTTATGGGTCATACTTTTAATCAGGGGAAGGGACAACCATATTTCTAAATCCCTTTTATCACAGAAACTGTCAGCAGTAGGCAGTAACTCCAGTCCCCACTCCTAGCCACTATTATGTTTGCCTCTCCAGGTATACCTGTTCTAGACACTATAAGTGGAATCAGAGACCCACTGTCTGACTCGCTTGCTTCATTTCTGTGTCATGAGTTTCTCACCTACAGCCTGACTTACCGATTCTCACCACTGGTGGTTGCTGTTGTGCCACTGTACAGATAATACTGAGGATAATTCATGGAAGCCCACCCGCATGTGCTACCAGCCAGCCTCTATGTTTCCAACCAGATGGTGCAACTACCCTCACTAAACCTCTTTGGCTCCTGTCATCCCCAAATGAGTTCAACACCCGTAACCGCCTAAGTTACTCTCCTGTTGCTGTGATAAAATACTCTGCCAAAGCAACTTAGTGGAGAAAGCTTTTATTTTAGCTTCAAGTTTCAGGTTACAGGCTCATTGCAGGTAAGTCTAGGCAGAGGGTGGAGCGGCTGGTCACACTCAGGAACAGACAGAGTGCATGCATTCTTGTTTGCTCTTTAAAGCATGCTAGGACGCTCCACCTAGGGAAGGAATGGTGCCAACTTATAGTAGGCACAATCAAGATAACCTCCATGGACATGCCCACAGGCCAGCCTAATCTAGACCTCACTGAGGAGCCCTTTCCACGGGACTCTAGAGCCTGTCAAGCTGCCAATCAAAGCTAAGCATCACACAACCAAGGCTCTCGTCTCCATCCTGATAGCTTCAGCTCCTCTCGTTTCCTGGCAGGTGGCTGGATGCCTTCAGCATGAGGCAGGTGGTGTGAGCAGGAAACGGGTTAGCTCCTGTCCAATGATGGGAGAGAGACGCTTTGGCCGTCTTACCCAGGTGAGTGGCCAACAGGGATACTCCTAGGAGAAAGTCCTGAACCCGAGCCCTAGAGGCTAACAGCTGGTCAGTGTTATCTGTTGTGCTTGCTGAAACCCACTGGGCTCACCCATCCACTTTGTTTACAGTTTAGGCTGCAGAGATGCCATTCTTGCTAGTCTTCCAGTGCCCTGTGAGAGAGCCGTGCCTGGAGATAAAACTACTAGGTCTAAGCCTAGAAATTTTCAAAGATTTTGGTACAAATTTATACAGCCAGAACCTAGAAGAAAAGATGCCTTTTTATTTTACACAGAAACCTTCCCCGTCCTTTCCCTACCCCCTCCCCACCATCCCCATTTCAAGCAATAAGCTGGAGGCAGGCAGAAGTTCAAGCTAGCCTTGAACTTGCTTAGGAATCCTCCAGTACTTTCATCCACTTAGAGTCAATGTGACCCTGTTCTATAAAACAGAAGGAGCCCGGCCACACCTGGTTGTAGCTCTAAGCAAAACCCTGCAGCTAGAAGCAGGATCCGTTGATCGGAACTGTAAACTGGTCATGTCACTTCCCAGTGTGGTTGCAGGGCGCAGTGAGCACAGGAAGTGTGTTTTCTGGACATCTCTCTTGGACTGGTCCAAGAGGAGCCATCTTCCGAAACACTTCCGGCTGGCCAGGTCTTGGCCTATTAACTGAAGACATGACTCTGGTCACTGTTCACTGACATAAGAAGGTATCCAGCTTGGGCTGGGAGGCAGAATTCACAGTCTTTATTCTCACTTTCTGTTTACTCTTGGCCTTGGGCTTAACAGGCATTGGTCGGATAATGGCTGTGTCCATCTGGAAGCAATGTCAAGGAAGAAGCTTGGAGAGGGGTCTGGAATACAGGGCAGGAAAGCTCAGTCCATCTTAGGCTGAAGGCACTCGAAGTAAGAAACTTAGGGATACAGGTTAGGGCATGGTGTATGCCCCTAAGGTCAGCTCAGGCCATGGCCATAGAAAAAGGATACAGGTTGTATGAATTTTGTTCGTCCTCCAAGCCCATCAAAGCCTATTCTTACCTAGGGAGAGGAGAGAGATGAATGGGTCAGTGTGAGGGATAGGGAGCTGACTACCTTGCCCCACCCTAAAACCTAGCCACCTCCACTCACCACATCTGTGCTGCAACAGGATTCTGCTGTGGTCCTGTTGGGCCGTTTCTGACCCCTGATAGCATTCCGGATAAAAAGAGGGAAGGCACCAGCCAGTTCCTCATCTGGCTCTCCTACACATCGCTGGCCACCCAGTGAGAGCTGGGACTCCTGTTGGGGTAATGCCAAAGTCAGACTTGACAAGCCAGACAGCAGCATAGGACACACACGGGACAGTGATGGAGAAAGAACAGGAGACAGGGGACAATGAGCCAGGGCCCAAGGGTGGCTCTGAAGAGTCTCAGTCCTGGGCCTGGGAAGGAACCTGAACATAGTCTGTACTCTCAGAAGTAGAGTTTCTTTTTCTTTGTTTTATTTTGTTTTGAGATGGTCTCACTAAAGTCCAGGATGCCCTGGAACTCACTCTGCAGAGCTCTCTTCCTGCCTTAGCTTCAGGAACTCTGGATTACAGGCATGAACTACCACTGCCAGTTTAGAGGGATAGGTTTTCATGTCAGTTCTGGTGAGGGCTGGGTGTGGGGCTGCTTGCATGCTTTTGAGGAACCAGGCCCTTACCGGCTTGGAGACTTTGGGTGTCTTCTTGAGGACGTCCTGCATGGGAGAGCTGTGAGACGAGACATGAAGGCAAGTAAGCAAGATGGCTGGCAGGCTCTGCACACACCCTCCAGAGGAGGCTCTGCACGGCAGGCTGCCATCATGGCTCTGCTCTGGGCAGGTACCTCAGCGGTCCCTCCCCACGTACAGTCTGAAAAGACTAGTGCCAGGGTAGTGTTGGGTAGACAGGACCACATCTCAGTCTGGGCTCTCATTTCAGTGCTCCCCAGGTTCCTGGGCTCCTCCCCATGCTCTAGGGAGCCCAGCCAACTTTCTATGCACAGAGGGTGAGCATTCACAGCCTCAACTGACAGGTGAAGGGGAACGATAGGAAGAACCGGAAATAGTCCCCTGAACTCCATATGCATCCCCCACAATACACAAAAAAAAGTGAATGAAATTTTTTAAAATGTAAAAAGAACTCCCTTACTGGAGTAGCACAGACCCATGTACATGACGTACTTGTACATGTACATGATGGAGCACAGTGTGTGCCTGGCAAGGAGATGGCTTCCCCCTCCTTGTTCCACAGCAGGTCCCACCTCACAGCTCGAGAGGTCCTCCTGTTTGCCTGAATGGGATGTTTCCCTGGGTGGTAGGGTTATGGGATCATGGTTTGAGATGGTCTTGCATTAAGCAGGAACCTCAGAGGCACATGGGAAAAATTCAAAGTCCCACACCAGGACTCTCTGGCAGACAGGCATTCAGAGTATTGGGATGCCTGCCTCACCACCAGTCCAGACTTCCCTACTGAGACTCACATCCCAACACAGCATCTTGAGGCTAAGGAGGGATAAAGAAATAAGCAGGACTCACAGAGTGAGCACTCAAGCCAAGTGGGGTGGGGGTGGCGCTGGAACCAGAGCCTAAACAGCTGCACCAACCACTCAGAGCCATCAGGGCAGGACCCACAGGTGACTCAGCTATGGCCTTCCAGGTTAAAGGTATCTCCAGGGACCAATACTCACTGTGCCCTCTCCAGGCAGAGCTTCTTGGGGTGGCAGTGCTGGGAGCTAGGGGTCTGGGCTGGAGGAGTATTTACATCAAAGGTAGCATTGAGATCAATCTCATCACTGAAGGGTGGCCGGTGAAGCCTCGGGTTCAGCATCTCCACAGGGGCTGGGCTGAAGGTAGAGAAAAATCTCATTATTTGGGACCGCGGTGACGACCCAGAAAGATCACGGCTCCTTAGGTATCAGAGAAAACTCAGCTTGGCCCAGTGAGTTGGCTCAGGTGGTAAGATAATTGTTTCTCAGCCTGAAGCCCTGAGTTCAATCCTTGGAACCTACATGGTGGAAGGAGAAAAATAAATCCTTTCAGTTGTTCCCTGATGCATCCTGTGATACACACGCACCTAGACCAACACACACGTGCGCGCGCGTGTGCACACACACACACACACACAAATGTTGAAAAAAAAAAACAGAGGAGGAAGAGAAGAGAGAGGAGAAGGAGGAAGAGAGGAAGAGGAAGGAAAAGGAGGAGGAGAGGAGAAGGAGAGGAGAAGAAGAGGAGGAGAAGAGGAGGAGGAAGAGGAGAGGAGGAGAAGAGGAAGAAGGAGAGAAGGAAAGGAGGAGGAGGAAAGAGGAGAGGAGGAAGAGGAGGAGAGAGGAAGAGGAGAGAGGAAGGGAGGAGGAGGAAGAAGAGAAGAAGAGGAGGAGAGAGGAGGAAAGAGAGAGAGGAGGAGAGGAAGAGGAGGAGGAAGAGGAGGAGGAAGAGGAGGAAGGAGAGGAAAAGGAGGAGAAGGAAGAGAGAGGAAGGAAGAGGAGAGGAGAGGAGAGGAGGAGGAGAGGAGGAAGAAGAGGAGGAAAAGGAGAAGGAAAGAGGAGGAGGAAGAGGAGGGAAGGGAGGAAAAGGAGGAGAAGGAAGAGAGGGAGAGAGGGAGGAGGAAGAGGAGGAAGAAGAGGAGGAGGAGGAGGAAAAGGAGGAGAAGGAAGAGGAGGAGGAAGAGGAGGAGAGAGACAGTTCAGTCCTAGGGCCTTCTAATGCCCATCCCTGACTCAGAGTCACCCCAGAGGCAGGCCTAATCTTTAATAAGAGTAAGCTAAGTAGCATCAGCCTTTACACAGCTATGTGACCACTAAAAATCTGGAAAAGAAAGTAAACAAAACCAAAACCAAACTCCCAAAGGGGCTGGTGAAGTGGCTCCCTGGGTAAAGGCTGATGACCTGAGTTTGATCCCTAGTACCCACATGGTGGATAAGAACTGACTCCCACAAGTTACCTTCTGACTTGTACAAGCATAACATGTAACATGTGCACACGCTTAAAATAAATACAATGGGGGGGGTAGGTGGGGGCACACCCTCATAGAAGCAGGAGGAGGGAGGGATGGGATGGGATAGGGGGTTCCTGGGAGGGAGGGGGGGAATGGGGTAAGGGGAGAACATCTGAAATGTAAATAAAATATCCAATTAAAAAAAAAAGAAAAAAGAATAATATATAAGGTAAAACCAAAATAAACATTTCAAATGTTATCCCCTTAAAATAAATAAATAAATAAATAAATAACTTTAGTGGGACTGGAGAGATGGATCAGAGCACTGACTGCTTTGCAAGAGGTCCTGAGTTCAATCCCAGCAACCACATGGTGGCTCACAACCATCTATGATGGGATCCGATGCTCTCTTCTGAAGACATCTACAAGCGAACTCATATACATAAAATAAAGAAAGAAAGAGTAACTTCAGTAACATAAGCTATGTATCAAGACTGCCTAAAAGAGAATATAAAAAAATACACGCATGTCCAAGCCAGGCATCACGACACACACCTCTGAATCCCAGCTGAGGCTGGTAGACCTCTGTGAATTCGAGGCCAGCCTGATCCATACAGAACAGCCAGAGAGATCCGGTCTCAGAAAACAAAACCATACACACACACACACACACACACACACACACATGTGCGCACACACAACACGTATGTATATGTGTGTGTGTGTATATATATACACACATATGCACATGTATATATAAATATATATTATATAAATTTATGTATATATATTTATATATATACATATTTATATATATATATGCATGTACGACTTGTTACCCTCTCCTCCACATGCCTAGGATTCTGTGGTGCTTCCTTCATTACAGTACAGGCTTGCCTTGAGGCACTCTGGTTCTGTCACCTCTGAGACACTCACCTATGGCCAATTTACATAGCTTCAAGTCAGCGGCCTCAGGAAATGAGGCAAGGCACTCAAAGCCTTCTTTCTAAGGCAGAGTCAAAGCCCTAGGCAGATGTGTTACCTGTGTGACAGTTGTCAGCACATCCTGCACGAACTCAGCTCCTATCAGTCCTGCCCTAAAATGAAGGTCTCCCCAGATTTCACCAGAATTTAGGAGCCCTTAGGGCCCATGAGAGATGTCTTCCTAAGACTTCCGCATGGCTCCCTTTCCTCTGATCTGCACCCCAGTGGGCAAGGGCTATGGTGCAGCTTTGCAAAACTGAGGGAAGGAAGGGGCAAGGGTCCCTTGGAGCTGCCCTAAAATAACAGAAGCATGGCTGGGGATGTGGCTCAGCTAGCCTAGCATGCATGAGGCTCTGGGTTCAATCCCACCTCTGCATACATCAGCTGTGGTAGTACATGACTGTAATCTTAGCACTCAAGATGTAGAGCCAGAAAGATAGGAAGTTCAAGATCATACTCATCTACCTAACAAGTCTGAAGCCAGCCTGGGCTATATGAGACCTTGCCTCAAAAAGATAAAATAATAAAATAAAATGATGGCTGCAGAGATGGCTCAGTGGTTAAGAGCACTAGCTGCTCTTCCAGAGGACCACAGTTCAATTCCTAGCAACCACATGGTGGCTGATCTGATGCCCTCTTCTGGTGTGCAGACATACATATAAAGCACCAAAACAACAGAAGCAAAGGGTAACCCCACCACAACAAACAAGGCATGGGCATGACCAGCAACACCCAGACCCTTCCATGAGATACTGAACATGGCCAGAGGAATGTGAGCCTCACACAGAAGCCAGAATGCAGGCTGGGAGGTGTGAAGCAGCTCTGAAACGGCTCAAGAAATCAATCGGTAGGTGACAGGATGAAATCAGGAACATGGAGCAGGTCCCATAGCTATCTTCCAGAAACATTTCCAACAGTTTCTACTGTTCTCAGGATGAAATGAGCACCTGCAAGGCTGATGTATGAAGGCTGGCAGAGATCTGGCCCACCAGCCACCAGCCTCTCTCCTCCAAGGCCACCTTAGCAAGGCCCCAGGGACTTTGAACTCAGCATCCTCTCTGCCTGGATTTCTCTTCCTTCAGATTTAATGGTGGTTTTATGAATGTGACTACACATCTCATATATATTAGGAAAGTTTAAGACTCTCTCCAAACCACACAGCAGCAAGTGTCTTCACAAGGGAGAAAGACAGAGGCACTTGTAGAAAACTGTAAACACCCCCAACCCTGGAGCTAGCAGCCTGTTTCTGAGATCCTGAGGCCCTCGGAGGGAGAACCTAGAATTCAGAATAGACTATGCCAAGTGAAAAGGGCTAATGCTAAATGCAACAATCCTGCTACCTGAGTTTTCATGCCTAGAAAGATACTGGTGAAAACAGGGAGTCAGTCACCCTGTACACAACTTGATAGGCAGCGCAGCCGGCTTTGGACTCATAGGTTTGGCTAATGCAGTGCCCTCCTGATTTGAGAGACCGAACTGTCCTCTCAGTGCCAAGGTAAAGCTGGCACAAAATTTACTGAGCACGTAGTGGGCTCATTCCCATTTGGGCGTTCCAGACCAGATTTTATAATGCCGTGTTTACATGGTGGACTCTGGGCCTAATCATCTAACCTATAAATACTAGGCTGCAGCTGGCAGTCAATACCTAAGCTAGAAGCATAGATCTAGAAAAACCTGCATAGTAAAGGAAATTAGTAACAGCAGGTAATGCAAATCCCCTGGGAACCTGAGGTGTCCCGTGTGCTTGTTTTCCTCACTATAAAAGCCAGACACAGGCTGGGCGGTGGTGGCACACGCCTTTAATCCCAGCACTTGGGAGGCAGAGGCAGGCGGATTTCTGCGTTCGAGGCCAGCCTGGTCTACAGAATGAGTTCCAGGACAGCCAGGGCTACACAGAGAAACCCTGTCTCGAAAAACAAAAAAACAAAAAACAAAAACAACAACAAAAAAAGCTTAGACACAGAAGGCAACTGTGTGAACAAGCTCTGAGGTTCATGGAATAGAAGCTAGAGGGAGCTCCATCAGGGAACTGTGGGTATTCTAGAAAATGATTCTCTATCCCCAGCCTGAGGCAGCTTGGGCTCTAAGGTTTTCTCTACAGTATATGGTTTCTGATTGTCATTTTCCTAAGAGCACGTACTATAACTGTGTAAGCTCTTGACAAGGCCCTCATGTTACATGGGACTTCAGAGAAGGCATGACTGATGGTTGGGTATGGTGGGAGGAAGAATCAGGGATAGAGCCTACTGAGTTGACAAAATCAACCCAGTGTTGGACCACACGGCAGACCATGTGCCCACCACAGTCCCACAGTTCTCAGGTCGTCATAAACTACAACAAGCGGGTAGTTTTGGCTCTACAGAGAGATGCTAAGGAATAAAAATAAAAGCTGGCAAGATGGCAAGAGAGTGAGGGCGCTTCTGCACAAGTCTGGCAACTTCTGTTAGATCCCTTCAACCTATGTAGAAGTAAAAGGAGAGCAATGACTCCTCTACACTGTGACATGCACACACCAACACACACACCACACACATATATATATACACCACACACACACACACTATATAAACACACACACACTCTTACACAAATATGTTCATTCATACATACACACAGGCATGTACACACATACATACTCATTCATATACACACACACGCTCTTACACAAATATACTTATTCATACATACATATGCACACACGTATGAACACACAACACACACACACACACACACACACATGTGCTATCTAGCTAGGAGCTGGCAGTCAAGCTTCGTGAGGAAGCTGGCCAGTACAACAGAGCCTTCAGTGAGGAAAGAGCAGAAGCAAATGTGGAAGCAGGAAGAAGTGTTTTCTTATGGTGGGCTGTGACACTGCAGGATCCTAAGAAACCACTTAAATCTAAGCCTGCTCCATGAATGTCAAGATACAGCACTGAGGACCTGAGGTATGAAGAGTCAGGGCACAGTGCCCAGGAACAAAGGGGAGTGTTGGAAGGCACTGAATGGGTACATTCACCACCAGAAAGAGGGGTATATTGATTTGCCAAAATACGTTGAAAAATGATTTAAGTAAAACTCTTGGTTGTTAACAGGAGTTTTTAATTTGGCTCCTTGCTGGGGTCCTCTAGCAGGCAGAAGATATTCTTAGCTAGCCCATTTCTGTGAAAAAACGCTCGGGAAGATTAAAGCTTGCTCCTGGCAGGGACATGAATCCTTGGGTCTTTTGGCTCCCTCTGCTGGCAGCCTTAAAGCACACACTCCTGAACCTGAGGGGATTATTTATTTATTTTGGACACTGGCTGTCCTGGAACTCACTCTGTAGACCAGGCTGGTCTTGAACTCATCGATATATCTGTCTGCCTCTGCCTCTGAATGCTAGGACTAAAGACATGCACCACCAGGATGAAAAGGGGGTTATTTTAGAGGGAGCATTTTCAGTATGTTTCAGAGATGAGGGCAGCCAGATGCACGTAGTGAGAAACTCCAGGATACCCCAAGACAACCACCACTCCTGTCCTCAGACTCCTCAAAGGCTTTATCTGCCTTTCCTTGTCAGATGCCGTCTTCTCTCAAAGCTGCTTCCCAGTTAGAGCCTGGGTGGCTCTCTGGCCAGAAGGTCCACAAACACCATCAATCCCATCAAAGTCACAAGTGCAAGCTCTCTCAGATTGTGGTCCCTGAATCATCGCAGAAGGGTAACAAACCTCTCAAACACCAGGCGACTGACAGTCTCCTTGGTCACTGGAGGCAAGCTCAAGGTCTCCTGCAGAATCGTTAGCTTCTTCCTTAGGCTCTGGAGAAGAGAGAGAGAGTGTGAGAGAAAGGTTGAGGTGCTGAGGACAAACGCCTGTGTGAAGGGAGCAGGGAACAGAGCGAGGACTGGCCACCAACACCAGGCCTGAGAACTCCTCTTGGTGGAGTCCTCGTTCTGGTGATTAGGAGTTAAGATCACAAAGGAAGATCCATGGTGCCCTTGGCCCTCTGCTGCGGAGGTACAGGCTGAAGGCCAGACGGGGGTGAGGGTGCATATGCTAACCCACCTCCCCAGGCCAGGAGTATACAGACAGCCCAGAAGCACCACTGACTGCAACAGAGGTTTACAGCCCTACTCTTGGAGGCACACAACGACCCCTTAGGTCCCCTCATTTCTCATCAGGCCAGAGGGTCTTACCGAAATCTCCTTGTCAGCACTCTGTAAGTCCTTCTGGGCTGACCTCAGTTCTAACTTGGCCTGATCCAGCTCAGCGTTGACCATCTTCAACTGTAAGAAAGGACAAGCCAATGGTACCACATGTTCTGCCCCTACCTGCTGCTACCCAGTGTATGCTTGGGATTGAATCTAAAAAATAATGGAGGCACAGGAGGGGACCCAGACCTCAGCTGAGCATATACATTAGGGCTGCCTGGGAGCAAGCGCTTCTCTCTACGCATCACAGCCTGCAGAAGGGAAAAGCAGCTGGCCCAAGAACCCTCAATTTTGGGCTGGGGTACAAAGCAGGCCTCTGGGGCTACCACACTGGAGGCTTGTGCTCTCCAAGCCAGCTAAGATGCATCTAGAAGAGCAGAAGGTGGCATGAGTATTTGGTGGCGACATCTCTTCATGAACTGGTCTCCCAAGTGGACAAGCCACAGAGTCTGAGACAATGCACAGTAAAAGGCATAGCCAGTGTCTGTAGACCACTTCTCTGGCCCATTGGTGTGGGGCTGGATGGCCTAGCTCAGGAGACCCAGCTCCCTTCCCTTTGTCCCCATTCAGTCACCTTGCTCCTAGAGGATGCCAAGTCCTTCTTCAACCTGTCAGCCAGCTCCCCTGAGGCCTTCCGAGCTTCCTTCAGATTCTCATACTCTCTGCCAAGTGGCCATGAGAAGAGAGGACAGAACAGAACACCCTGAGGGCACAGTCAGTGCCATGACTGAGCCATAGCACCAACCTAACAAAGGCCTCACCAAATTAGCTCCTCCTCATCCTCCCTCCAGGGGCCCATGGCAGGTCCTGCATATGTAATGAGGTAAGGAAACAAAAAACTGGTCTCTGTCACCTGCAGGAACTGTGCCTCGAGTATGTAAGCCTCACTAGGGGGCTCCCTACAACCCCAAATGGAGGCAATGGATTCTCTGTGCCTCTCAGGCAAGCGGCTCCTTTCTCCAGCTTCATATCACCCTAATGAAGGATATGGTGAGTTTGCTATCCAAGTCAGGCAGGGTCAGCTCTCAGGAGGGCGCCCGCTGCTGAGAGCTGTAGGAGCCCCTTAGAAACAACACTTTGAATCCACATTCTGTCCTCTCAGCAGTTCTAGGGCAAATCTCTCTCTGTCCAGGAAAGTGAGGTCAGAGGGGCCTCGGAAGCGGCCTCAGAGCTGGAGCTCACCTAAGACAATATGGTTCTAGAACCAGCTCCTTCACAGGACCTGCATTACAAAAGGTGACAGCAGAGGCATGGCTGGGCTCACGTACTTCTTGAGGGATACGCAGTACACAGCTAGTGCTCCACCGCTGACTGTCCCACACCCATGTCTCGGATCATCTCCTCCACCTCAGACCGCTGGCTCTGGAGTAGGAGCTCAATTCTGAAAAACATTCCCGGCCCACGGCATTTGAAATCTGGAGGCTGATGGTTAGTCTGCCTCCCTTTGCTGCCGTTGCTATGGCAACAGCCTGGGCTGCTAGGATGCTTTAGCAGGTGGGTGTGCCCAAGGAAAGGTTCCACAGCAGAGATGAGCTCAGCTCCAGGGATGCTTCTGAGGAAAAAGAGGTACTGACAGAAGACTTCAAGGTCAGGGACTTCATACAGGGAGGCTCCTGGAGGGAAAGGCATGGCAAGCCACCTATCCATAGACAACAGGACAAGAAGTGTAACAGGAGTACTCGCAAAAAGGGAAGGGGCCCATAGAGGTTAAGAAAGGAAATCTGTGGCCATAGGCACCTGGGAATCTGAGTCAAAAGGTGACTAAAACCCATTTTCAGCTGCGGTCCTGAGAATTGCACCCCCTGCTCCCGGCCCTGGTTGTGAAAGGACAGTACAGAAGCCAGCGAGAGACTCACTGCTCCATGGTTTTCATCTTGCTCTTGAGTCGGCGGGCCTCCTCCCGAGCTTGTTTGGTTTCATCCTGCTGCTGCTCCAGGAATTTCATCTGTTTCTGAAGAACAAGCACACCCATACACCTTCTCAGCATGTCTCAGAACCACGGCCACTGAGAGCTGTACTATATCTTTTGTTTGGTTTAGGTTTTGATAGGGTTTCATTTACCCTAGGTTGGCTTTGAACTATGTAGCCAAGGATAACCATAATCCCCTGATCTTCCAGTCTCCTCTTCCCAAGTGCTGGGATTTTAGGAGTGGACCTCCATACTTGCCTATCTTTTGAAGATGCTGAAAAATAGCAGGAGATAAAACCCCTGAGGGCCTCCTCATGCTGCTCTAGTCCCTGTGTGGGCTCTGTGTGCATGGGTCTATGTCTCTCTGTGTGTGAAGCGCTGGGAATCCAACCCAGGCTTTGAACCACAGTCCTCACTTGGCCTATGCTTTTTTGCTAAAGAGGCTTTTTAGGGCAGATGTTTCCTTACCCTTGGAGATATGCCTTGCTATAGGCTTAGTGGCTCAGGACTACTGTGATCTGCCAAGGTTCTATGGGCTTGCTTACAAATAGCGGAAGTCAAGAACACAAACCCATATCTCATGTAGACACATAAACATCAAGTGCCAGAACAGGAGAGCCAAGCCAGGACCTGTCCTCAGCATGAGAGCATTCCATGTCTGACCTGGGGATACAGCAGAGATTGCTCTGCAACCTGGTGCTAGTTTGTTCCCTCCCACTGGCTGGGCCATGTGATCCAGCTCAGCCTCCAAGCAGGAACAGAAAATGAATATCCTAGGGCCTTGTCTGTTCACGAGGATGGCTCCCATCCCTTTCAAATGGCACCCAGCAAGGGCTGCTCCTGCCTACAAGGCTAGAATATCAATCGTGTGTTCAGATCAATCGCCTCATGGCCCTCGGAGAGCAAGAGGCTCATGAACCCAGGCTGATACAAAATTCATCTGGGTCTAGGCCTGCTTGCTCTACAGGCTTTGATCTGCTCGGTCAGCTCAGCACAGCGGACTTCAAAGGCCTTTGCTCCTCCCTAGGATGCTGTTTGATCTGGCTCCAGAGAGCAGCCCCGCCAAGGACTGGAGTCCTAATGGAAGATTCTTCAGACTGGCCTCATCAGTGGAGTATGAGCCACTTTTGGAAACATGGCCCAGCCTACTCAGGTCTCCATTGAGCAGGCCCTCTGTGAAATGTTGAGAAGGCCTTGTTACCTGATACAAAATCCACAAGCACAGTCATTATAGTCTCTTTCCTTATGGGCTAGATGGGTATGGTATGGAAGGACCTTGGGAAGAAGAGATGTGCCTTCACTTTACTACTATATAAACAGAGGCATTGGTTGAGGCAGAAATAAAGATATAATCAGAAATGTGAGCCTAGGCTGGGCATGGTGGTGCACACCTTTAATTCTGCACTTGGGAGGCAGGGCAGGCAGATCACTGTGTTCCAAACCAGCCATGGCTGTGGCTGTACCTCCCAACGATTCTGAGGACTTACTTTCAGGGTAGAACACAGCATCTCTGCCTTGTTTAAGGCGTTCTGCAGGGACTCCACAGTGGCATTGCGTTCTTCCAATGTGTCTCGTAGCGTGTCAATAATGGCCTGGCTGTCCCGTTTCTCCCTGTCTGGAGCAGGAGCAGAGGGGACAAGGCAAAGGCTGATTCATGCGTGAGAACTTTGACACCGAGCAGCTCCTCCTTGAGCCAGGTGAGAACAAGTCACAGGCAGGAAAGCTGAGCGGCCCGCTTCTCTCTCTGCCATGCACCAAGAAGTCCTAGTTCACTTAGGAGACAGGCTCTCCTTCTTCCTGCTTGAACTATCTGGGTAGATGTCACTGTTCTCCCACTCCTGTGGGCCTAGTTAATTCATCATTCCGGAACTCAAGCAAATGCCTGTCAAAGTCAGCAGTGGGGAGCCCAGAAGGTACAAACTCATCAGGTGGGGCCCCTCCCAAAGCTGCTCCAGAGTATCAAGTTCCAAGCAGTGAAGAGAGAGGCCAGCCTGGCCTAGGCAGGCAGCTTTAGTCATCTCTCTCCTTTTTGGCTAGTAGCAAGGCCCTGGGATACACAAAGCAGATGAGCCTCTGGCTTGGCCTTCCTTGCAGGATCCCTCCCTCCAACACCCAAGTCAGAGACTTCCAGGGCTTCTTATCTCTTGCTAACTTACCTTTCTGGGAAAGCTGGGCTTTGATACTGTCCAGTTCATTCTGCAAGACAATACACATAATAAGTGACAGGAACACATTACAGCTAACCTCCATTCAGTCTCCCATAAGGCTGTGCAGAGTCCAGGATCAGTGAAGGTGATTGCTCAGGAAAGGACCCAATATACTTTAAAGCCACGCCAACAGAGACAGGAACATTTATTTTTTTTAATATCTACGGATCTTTTTGTTTTTTAAAAACAAGGTGTTACTAGGTAGCTCAGGCTGTCCTAGAACTACTATGTGGACCAAGCTGGCCTTGAACTCTCAGAAATCCATATGCCTCTGCCTCTATAGTACTGGGATTAAAGGCGTGTGTGTTACTATGCCTGGTGTGGGACATTTTTCTTTTTCTTTTTTAAGATTTATTTATTTTTAGGCAGAAGACATAGCTCACCAATTAAGAGCTGTCTTCCAGAGGTCCCAAGTTCAATTCCCTGCAACGACATGGTTGCTCACAACCATCTATAATAAGATCCAATGCACTCTTCTGGCACGCAGGCATGCATACATAAACAGCCTCATATGCATAAGCACATAATTTTTTTTGATATTATTTATTTTTATATGTGTCAGTGTTTTGCCTGCATTTATGTCAATACACTGTGTATTCATATTGCCTGCTGAGGCCAGAAGAAGGTGTCAGAGTCCCTGAAACTGGAATTATGGACAGTCAGCTGCCACGAGGTGCTAGGAATCAAACTCCATCATTTGCTAGAGCAGCCAGCACCCATAAACATTGTACCTTCTCTCTAGTCCTCTTTCTGAGTCTTTTTAAAAGGTATGTAAGACATAGGAAATGAATCCCACAGGAAGTGGAGCTTGGCCCTGCCATATCCTGACGCTCTCAGAGCATTAGCTGTGCTCACCAGGGACACAGAACAGGGATAGCCAAGCACTCTGGACCATTACGGTGCTCTCTATCTTGGGACTTGCCTGCCTCAGTCTACCTCCCTCCAAGCTCCAGTATGGCTCTGAGGGGCTGGGGTAAAACGAATCAGCTTCCCACTTGTGAGTCTTGAGAGCCCAGTGTCCTGTGAGCAAGAGAGATGCCTTCAGTCAAGCAAACAAGGTTGTACAGCACACTTCCAGGCTCAGGTAGGGCCCGTTGTGGAAGAATCTGGGCAGAGTTTCCTCCAGATCACCCTTTAAACATCAACAGAAGACTCAGAATTTCACGTGTGACCTCACTACTAAGGCCTCCACTACTAGCCTCTCTGCTCAGGACTCTGGGGCAGGAGCTCCTGGCAGCTGGGCTGGGCCAAACAACTGGGAACAAAACCGGTATATAGGCAAGAACATGCAGGGTCTGCCTGAGATCAGACACTCCATAGTCTCCTGGCTCCTTCCACGCCTCAGCAGGATACTTTCTAAGTCCTTGCTCCAAACTATTCAAGATGTGGCAGCCCTGTCTCACAGACTTGGCTTTGAAAGCTAAAGAAAAGACTGGAAGCTGCCTTTGTTGTCTTCATCACAGGGAGGACACCTCTTAAAGCTGGGAGCAGTTACCATGACGATGAACAGGCTGGCTCCAAACACAAAAGCTCAACCATCTTGAAGCACAGAGGTTTCAAGGACATCACAACACCCAGGGGGTTAAGGTCAAATGAGTTGTAATCTGACAGATTCTCGAAAATTAACCCTTACAGTCCAGCAATCACTTGCAAACTCCAACTCAACTTCATCAAGACATCCTGTCAATCCAGCTTCCTCAAACAATGGAAATTTTAGATACGGAGGGGTTATAGAAGGTAACCTGGTTACCCTCCCTGAGGTCTGGCTTTCCACCTGGGTAGAAATCCTGATCCCAGGGGCTCTGTCCTCTACGGCTGGGCTTGCAAAAGGCCCAGGCATCTGCCTCTACACCATGCTCTCAAGGCAATTTGGAGGCCTAGCCAGATTAGGGAATGGTGGCTTCACTCATCTTCCCTGACTAGTGAGAATGGAAGGATTTCCTAACCTGTCACTTCGGCCAAGAAGACTGTAAGTCCTTCATACGGCTCAGGGTCTTAGAAACACATTATGCCCTTCAGTCCAAAGAGCCCTGAAAGCCCAAGGGAGGTCCACTTATAGTGGACACCTCTGATGATTGTCTCAAGGTCACTTGATAGCTCCACCACGTCTGTGCTCCACGGGCCTTGATCCACCCACACTCCAAGCACCTTTTCTAAGTAGAAAGGTGAACTTCCAGAGGGTTTGGAATTTAGTAGGAGGAGATAAATTCTGTGTACCTTTAAGAATTCTGCATCCAAGACACTCTCCTCTTCCTGGGCAAGGTCAAAGAAAAGCTTGTTGATAATAGTCTTTTTGCCAACCTGGGTGGGAAAACAAGACAGAGAAGATGGGTGAAGTGTGGCCAAAGGTGAGGAGGAGGAAGGCCTGAAGTGGATTGGACTGCCTGCCTCGTGTTCCAGGTCTGCTCTCAGACCTAACTTTCCATATGTATCCTTTTGAGTCAGAAGACTTCTTCATTCCTACATGTACACAGAGTCAGGACTGCTGGTCTGCTGGTGGATGAAGTCATGTCTATGCACAGGGATATTTGCTAAACATTAGAGGCAGCCAAATACACACAAGTGAAGCCTGGGTGGGAAAGTCTATCTTCCAGCCACCCGGGAGCATACCCAGACCTCCTGAGTGACTCACAGATATTTAGAGGATCAATTGGCCTCAAACCAAGAGGGTCAAAGGTCAGAATGTTTCCATTTCAGAGATGTTTTCCCCATCCCTGTTTTCTGGAAGAAGCAGGTCTTCAGCTGAGATGTCCCCACTCCTCATCCTTACCTGGATTCTACACTGTGGGCAGGTCCGACTTGTCTCAAACCACTGGATTAGGCTACAGTGAAAACAGAATAAAAGACTAGTAATCCTGGAATGGCTGGGGATACAGATCACATGACCACTGTTATTAGCTCCTCTTTGACACAAGGCCTGCCTGTCTGCCTTCGTGCTATAACTGCAGGCAGGTCCGTCCTGCAGGCCTGAGCAGTGCTGTTGTTTTGGGTTTGAAGTCTTGGCCCAGGGCTGTTCTTTACAAATGGGCTGTACAGTGTAGGTGACAGGCAAAGTCAGAGTTTCTCAGAGACCTAGTATTCTCTGATAATACCCTACTTCAGGTTAGGACTTTACAGTCTACACCAAGAAGCAGTAAAAGCAAAACATGGCCAGATTTACATAATTTATTAGTATAGACAGGCATTAAATGTTAATTGAAACAGTTTCCGTCGGTGTGGTGGTATCTATAATCCTTGTACTAGACAAGAAGATCACAAGCTCCAAACCAGCCTGGACTTGAGAGAGAGACTGAGGGAGAGAGTAGGGCAGCCTTCTTCACCCCAGGAATAAAAGACAAACTCCTATAGAAACCATCTAGAATGTCCAAATCTTTCCCGTAAATACGTTAAAAAAATTACAAATACATTCAAAGATCACGTACTACAAAATTAAAGCTAATTAGGCACAGGAGAGTGAGTTAACTAAGAAGCATACTATCAATGAATCATTAAAACATAATGAAAAGAAGTTAGGCACACGCACAAAAGCATATTCTGTATGATCTCATCTGTATAAAAGAGAAACACAGGCAAAGTGGTACGTTATGTGTTATGGGCACTGGTGGGGATAATCAGAAGGGCATGTGAGATTTCTAATGCAGACATTAAACTCTTTTTTCTGCTGGGCTGGAGAACAAACCCAGGTCCTTAGTCATGTGAGACAAATGCTGTAGCAGTGAGCTACCCTCCCAATCCTATACCATGCTTCTAGATCTGAATTCTGGCTGCACAGACATGCTGAGTTTGGGACAACCCTACGAGCTATGCACTTTTTTTTTTTTTAAAGATTTATTATTATGCATACAGCAGGGCACCAGATCTGATTATAGTGGTTGATGAGACACACCATGTGGTTGCTGGGAACTGAACTCAGGACCTCTGGAAAGGCAGCCAATGCTCTTAACCTCTGAGCCATTTCTCCAGCCCAAAACATAGCATTTCCTTTTTTTTTTTTTTTTTTTAAAGATTTATTTAATTATTTATTATTTAATGTATATGAGTACACCATTGCTCTCTTCAGAGACACCAGAAGAGGACATCAGACCCCATTAAAGATGGTTGTGAGCCACCATGTGGTTGCTAGGAATTGAACTCAGGACCTTTGGAAGAGCAGTCAGTGCTCTTAGTCCACTGAGCCATTTCTCCAGCCCCTAGAGTTATACACTCTAGTTATGTAGTGTCTTCTACAGTACTTCAACAGAATAAAGTAAGCAACAGTATCAGCATTTGCAAGACCAAGACAAGATGACTGCCATACATTTTAAGACCAGTCTAGGGTACACGTGAAAAAATTGGAATCTTTTTTTTTGTTGTTGTTGCAGGAAAGTTAGGGGCATTGTGGTATATACTGGAACATTATGGAAGTTCCAGCAAGTGGGGGTTGAGGCAAGGGGATATAAATTCAAGGCCAACCTGGGCTAAAAACGAGAACTTGTTTAAAACTGTGTGTGTGTCACAAATGTGAGCGAATGACGAGAGAGAGAGAGAGACAGAGAGAGAGACAGAGAGAGAGAGAAATTTAGCTCAGGGGTAGAACATGGAGTTAGTATATACCAATCTGTGTTTACAATGTCTAACACTAAAAACAATAAAATGGTGTTTAAAAGTCAGCTTGTGCGACCAAGAGATGTGAGTGAGGACTAGAAAGAACACAGACAGAGAGAGAGAGACAGAGCAGAGAGAGAGAGAGAGAGAAAGAAGAGAGAGAGAGAGTCGGCAGCTGTTGTGGAAAATAGTATGCCAGTTCCAAAAAGAACCTAAATATAGGATCTCCATATGTCCCAGTCTTTCAGCTCCCAGGTATACATTAAAGATTGAAAATAGGGACTCAGACAGGTATCTGTACAGCAGTTCAGAGGAGCATGATTCACAGCAGCCAAAATCTGGAAATACCTGTCTATCAACAAACAAATGGATAAACAAAATATGGTATTTTCATACATACAATTAAAATTGGCCACAACAGAAACGAAATTCTGATACATGCTATGAGATGGGTGAATGTTAAAATTATAATGCTACGTGAAATACATCAGACTCAAAAGGACAAAGAATTCAAGATGCCACCTATGGGATTCAGGGAATGGGAACTCAGGGACAGGAGATGCAGCAGACGGTCTCAGGGTCTGGGAGGACTAACTCGGAGAGTTAGTGTTTGATGGGTTATGTGCTTCTGTCCAGCTGATGGAAAATTCAGATAACAATACTAAAGGTATATAACATTGTAAATGTTCTCAATGCCATGGAATCAGCATGTAAAGATGGTTAAAATAGTGCTGGGTATGGTGGTACACAAAATTAATTTCCAAACTCAGGTGCATTTCCTTGTTCATGGTCAACTATATAGTGAAACCCTGTCTCAAAAAAAAAAAAAATAGTTTACTCAAAAATACTTGGGGCAGGTCTTGGAATGTCGCTCAATGAACAGTGTTTGTCAAGCGTGCACAAAGCCCCAGATTCAATCCCTAGCATTATATAATCCAAGCAGGATGGTCCGTACTTATACTTCCAGCACTTGAGAGATGGGGACAGGATGATTACAAATTCAGGGTCATCCCTGGGTACACAGCAAGTTCAAAGCCAACCAAGGGTACATGAGACAAAGTATACAGGTAGGTGGAAGCCAGGAGTGGTGGGTCTCACCTGCAATCCCAGTACTCGGGAGGCTGAGGCAGGAGGACTGCCATGAATCCCAGACTAGCCAATACTATATAGCAAGACCCTGTTTCAAAACCAAAACAAACAAAAAATAGATATAAGGCCTGGGAGTATAAACCAGTGGTAGAGCACGTGCCTTCCATGCATAGGACATGAAGCTGAGGGACAGGGGGATTATGGGGCATATACCTTCAATCCAAGCTCTCAGAGGCTGAAGAAACAGAACCAAAAATTCAGTTAGCCTAAGCTATACACAGCAAGGCTTTGTTTGTTTGTTTTAAAAGGCTGGAGAGATGACAGCTCACTGGTTGAGAGTAGGTGTTGGCGCTGCTCTTCCCACTGTCCTGAGTTCAGTTCCCAGCAGCCACTTAAGGTGACTTACAACTGTCTGTAGCTCCAGTTCCAGCTCCCTGGGGATCAGACGACTCTGGCCTCTGAGGCTACCTGCACTCATAGAACCACCCAAAGACATACACATATAACACATAATCTAAAATAAAAATAAGATTAAAAAATTAGCCAGGTGTAGGCATGGTGGCACACACCTTTAATCCCAGAATTTGGGAGGCAGAGGCAGGTAGATCTCTGGGTTTGAGACCAGCCTGGTCAACAAGTGAGTTCCAGGACAACTGGCCTATATAGAGAAACCCTGTCTTGAAAAACAAAAATACCAAAAGACAAAACCACAAAATGCAACATATGGAACAAGATAGAAAATACTGAATATAATAGTGTGACATTTTAAGAAGGCTAAAAAGGTTCAGATTATTATACCAGGTTTTTAAAGCCAAATACGCTTTCAAGAAAGGGGCCTAAAACATAATTAGACAGGAAAGTCCAAGGTGAAAGCTTACGGAGAAGGCAGCTGATAGACATACCTTTAGTGGTAGAGTTACTTCGAATTACACAATGGCTCCTTGAGAATGGAGCTCAGACCACACAACAATGTATTATGTGGTTTCCTTTGTCTTTTTGACACAAGGTTGGAAAGTTCAGGCTGACTTTTACCTTATGTTCCCTTGACAGGAAGGCACTAACTTGCCATTCCAAGTTAAGCCATGTTCACTGTAGTGTCTGACCAACGAGATGCTTCTGTGTAGAAACAACCCAAACCATCCAGCAAACGACACAGCCCCTTAAGGGTTGCCAGAAACTCACCAGCTTGTTGGTCTGTTTTTTTGACTCTTTAATAAAATGGCTCGTTAGTGCGGTAAAAGCTCATCTTCGCTCAGACTAATAGTTTTAAAGTCATATTTCTTAGCACAATAAAAGAGGCACCTAACTCTTCACCAGACGTACCCCTCCCGTGACTACCCGCATCACTTCCACCTGGCCCACTTTGGCCCAGGTTGGAAAGCTTCCGTGAGGTTCCTCTAATGTCGTCGTCACTTATCTTAGTTCCGAGGACGGATTGTCTCTAGGCCCAACACCCAATAGCGTCTGAGTGGTTCTAGGACATGCACCGGGGCCTTAAACCGCCGTCACTCACCATTGCAGATGAAAAGTGTGGCCACAGTGGATGGCAGCCACGTCACGAGAGTGATCGAAGAAGTCGGAGCAGATAGTGCACAGAGCGCGGATAGGCATGATGGTTCGACTCAAGCAGCCCAGAGAGCCAGCTGCCAGCAACAGATACAGTGTGGTGGCCGAACCGGCCCCAGCTCCGGTTCCTTCAAATTTCGCTCCACCGCACAACTTCCGGTAGTGAACCGGAAGTCATAACAAACCTACGGCAGAGTGCTTCCCTCTGATTGGACAAACTTCGGGCGGGTCGCTGGAGTGGCTGTGATAAGCAGCCCGCCAGCCTTGCGGAATCCTGGGACTTAGCTCTTTGGAGTCTCTTAAGAGTGGGGCCCTGTTTCTACCAAAAATCTCCTGCGATGGCCTGTGGCGGAAAACAGTGAGGCTACCGTCTGACCCCTATCTCTGATAAACTGGGGATTGTCTCAAGCTAGAGCCGGTGCGAAGCGAACCAGCCCCCTTCTTGCTGCACTTCAGGACAGTCTATTTGACTGGAATGCTAAGAAAAAGGGATGATGATACCATGGCTATGGAAAGTAATAGGCCATATGCTGGCAGCCCACAGTTCCCAGGCCGAAAGAGAGTCCCCACTTTCTCAGCCTTCTATTATGGATTATCTTGGAAAGATGGACACATTAAGTCATAACCCTTCAAACCACTACACTAGCCCTGGCTTTATTTAAATATGATCTAATAACCTGAGATTAGGCAGACACTAGGGCCAGTAATTTAGCCCTTACCTCCCAGAATTCCTATGCCTGGGACTGTAGGATGGTGATTTTGTAGGTACAGATGCTTCAAAGACCAGGAAATAGCAAACCCTCTTTATTATTCCCACATCAGATAATTTAAGGTCCTCCCTGAGAAAACAACCCAGGTGAGTTCACCAAAGCCCGTCTGAGTTGCTGAGTCTCCTTAGCGATTTTTACGGTATTGTTAGCAGTATTACTCCCCCAGAAGAAACATACATGACTCCATATAAAGCAGGTCTGCTCCAGCAGGGGAAGACAGAATGAGATCTTTTTGGTCTAAGTGGAAAGCACAGGTATTCACAGGAAGTAGGAATCAACATACAGCACAGAACTGTTGTGTAACCCCATCCTCTCCTCAGCCCAAGGAGGCCCACTGGGCCCATGAGCAAAGTCACTTCCTATAGTGGTTGGCCCTGAGTGGATTCCATCTCTATGTCCAAATTAAGACAAAGGCTCTTTGTCAGCAAGAATCGGGAAAGCATCAGCCCTTCAGTGCTCAGTTCAGGTTAGTTTTCAGCTGAAAAACACCACTCTTGTGGTTATTTAGAGTTCAGAGGATTCCCATCAACATCATTCAGGTAGACACTAGAGAAGGTGACCTCCACTCTCACCCCAAGTAATGCACTGAGAGCATCAGCCACTACCCAAAACCTGCTCCCACAGCCTCTTCCCTCCCCAGTGCCTTCCATAGGCTCCTCCCCAATAGGACAGAGGAAGCAAAGGCAAGAGGGTGGCCAGAGGCTTTGCAGGGTGACGTTTATTTGCCAGGTTCAGCAGGCACACAGTTAGCCCACCAACCTTCACATACCAGAGCAGACCCACAGGCATGCAGGGAGAAGGGCAGGACCACCATGGAGTGCCGAGCAAGGGCAAGGACCAGCGTGGCTGCCTGTTCAGGCTGTGGGAGGGTCTGACCAAGGGCACCTGCCAAGAGCATCCCTCAGGGAGCTGGAGAATCTTATTCTACTTCCTCATCCCAGCCAGAGCTACTTTACAGGGCTGAGAGCATCAGCCACTACCCAAAACCTGCTCCCACAGCCTCTTCCCTCCCCAGTGCCTTCCATAGGCTCCTCCCCAATAGGACAGAGCTGCTGATAGCTCAGCCTCTGATAGCAGAAACCGAGGAAAAGCCTCTCCATGTTGCTGAACTAAGAGCAGAAAATCGGCCACTGTGAAAAAGCAAGCTCCCAATGCAGTCTATGAGGTACTGCCATGCCTCCCTGGGAGGAAGAGGATTTATGGCCTGAGCCTGAATGAGGTGACTATGGGAAAGGTCTCTTCCTTGGTAGTGGCATCTAGGAAGACCATGGGGGGACATCAGCCCTCCCTATCCAGCTCACAGGAAGGACCCAGATAGGCTGGGGCACTGGTGTTGGCCCTGTACTCTGTTCTCCTAGGCATTGCTGCTGCATCTGACATGGTTCTCTCTTCTTTAGAGTTTCATAAGAATCAGGATACAGAGCAACCCACTACAGGACTCAGGAGGCTATGAAATAACACAAGAATCTTCAGAGGAAAGATCGCCACCCCACCCAGGGAAAAAGATGGACACTTCTGCCCATTCTCTCTCCTACTTCTGAGGATCCCCACAGCTAACGTGCAGTGCCTGCCCCAACCATGTGACCCGACTTAACTTAAAGCACACTGCCCTAGATTGCTGCATCTTCTCTTGCAGCCAGGGTCTACTCCTAGAGCAGCCCAAACACCACAGGTACACACCTTCATGTGCAGGAGCCTAACACTGCTGACAGGGCCTCGCTGGAGGACCAGCTCTCAGGGCAAGGCCACCCATTTAGGGCCTGGGAAAGTATGAGGTTTGCAGGGCCTGCCTGGGGAAGTGATGAGGCAGGAAGGGAAGGAGAGCAAGGACCCCCTGAGTATCCCTAGAGCAGCATCCCACAAGGAACAGAAACTGGTGAAGCTAGCGAAAAGACGAAAGCCACAAGGAATCCATGCAGGGGCTGGGGCTGGCCCTGCCTCTGGCCTGCCCACCACTCACGTACATCCACACAGGAGACGAGACTGCTCTCCCATGGCCCCCAGGCATGCCCCACTAGGATGAGGGAGCTTGGGGGGAGCTAGGGCATCATGCCAGTGACTCTATATACAGTGAGAAGCCCCTCATCCAAACTCCCACCCTCCTTCCCATCCCTCAAAACCCCCAACAGGCTGCCCATTCAGCTTGTCTCCACCCTCTGAGACTCCTGGGCATAGCCAGTAGCCTCTTCTCCTTTACTAGAGGGTGGAGCCTGGCCTGTGGCACCCTCTAGGGCTGTGCTGTCCCGCTGGGCCACAGCCGGCTCAGGGGTGGCTGCTGCCTTTGCAGCTGGCATGCCACTGCTTTGAGTGGCAGGCGCTGTGCTCTCTTCTGTGGCTGGTGTGGCTCTCCCATCAGTAGCTGGAGTGACACTCCTATCAGTAGCTGGAGTGACGCTCCCGTCAGTAGCTGGGGTGACACTACCATCAGTGGCTGGGGTGACACTACCATCTGTGGCTGGAGTGGCGCTGCCATCTGTGGCTGGGGTAGCACTACGATCTGCAGAGGCTATGTCATCACTCTTGGCAGTACACCCATTACCACCCTCTGTGGCTACAGTAGCACTGGCCCCAGAGGCTGAGGCAGCTCCACCTGCAGCTGCAGCAATGGCCCCACCAGCAGCCCCGGGAGTGGCAGCATCTGAAGCAGACTGGGCTGCCGCTGTTCCAGACTGCTCTGGCGCTCGGAGCCGCTTCATGAGAGTGGTCACTCGGACAGCCTTCTGCAAGGAGGACAGTGAAGAAAAGAGCATGGTGAGGTTCACCAGATTCACTTCTTCCAAACGGCTAAACCCAGCCCCTTCCGTAGCACCCCAGCTGCCTCTGGCTACCCAGCTAATCAGTATTTCAGCTTCTGATAACGCAGCAGCTGCGGCCGCATGTGAAGGCCTGAGAAAACTTTGTGTTCAGCTGAAGAGGTGCAGTAGCAGCAAGGAACTGTGGGGTGCAAGAGGAAGCACTTGGAACTGGGCCAAGAAGAAAGGGAGCCAAAGCCTACCTTCCACTTGGCTCTGGCAAAGTTCTTCTCAATCTGGGCACAGACGCCATCCTTGATGTTCTTATCAGAAGCTGCATTGCCAGAAATCCTAGAAAGGAGGCAAGCACATCTGATCAGAATGGTCTGTGCCTTCGTGGAGACAGCACAGCCCTTCCCCGTGTGATCTAGGGCCACCAGGCAGAGAGCGTCTGGTTTGGCCAGGGCTCTAGAAAGCCTTCCCTTACCCTCAAGACCTCAAGGATAAGGACTTCTGGTGTAAGACATTCAGAGTGCAACAGAGACTTGCCCACTCCTCCCACAGGGCCCTGCTCACCATTCGTGGGAGATGGCCTCTTCTGCGGTGATCCGCTGGTCTTGCTCTACCTCCATCAGCCTTGTGACCAGGTCTTTGGCTGGGGACAAAGCCAGGGATGGGCTAGGCAAGGGTGCCCAATCTCACTGTCTAGATGTGATGGATGGACTGGGGAGCAGGAGTAGAATCCAGCAGAAGCTGAGAGCAGCGCCTCCCTCCATACTGCCCTGTACTCTGCCCATATGCTGGGTATCTCCTCACCTGCTTGAGAAATATCGTCCCAGTACGGAGAGTCAAACTCATAGTCACCGGCCAGGATCTTGCGGAAGAGATTCTTATCATGGTTCTCATAGTCATCTTCTTCTACCTCCTCATAGAAGGGCGGGTTGCCTGAAAGCCTACATGGAGTAGGGTCACCTAGGAGGGCCACAGACATAATTGTCCAGCCCACCTGGATGCAAGCCCAATTGTGTGCCCTTCCACTCACAGGATATACATGATGACACCAATGGCCCAACAGTCCACAGGGCGACCATACCGTTGCCGTCCTACCACTTCCGGTGCTAAAAAAAAAAAAAAGGGGTCATCTGCTGGTTGGTATCAAGCGTGGCCATATATAGCAGCATCTCCCCTACCCCAAAGTCTCTCCATGAAGGCTGTCCCTCCAACCATCCCTGTCCCATCCCTCCTTGCCCAGATACTCCGGGGTTCCACAGGGCTCCTTGATAAGGCCATTCTCTAGCTTAGCCAGGTGAAAGTCACTGATGACAATCTTTGAGTTCTTCAGCCTGTTGTAGTACACTAGGTTTTCCAGCTGTTCAGGAGAGAATGGCAGAAGGGTGGGCATAAGTCATCATGAGGATCTCAAAGCTGAACCAGAGCCAATGTGGCACTCATGCCATCCCCAGCCCACTGTCAAGTGATCCGGTACCTCTGACTCTGGCCTTACCTTGAGGTTCCTGTGCACAATCTTGAGCGAGTGCAAGTAGGCCACAGCCTCCAAGACCTGCCGCACCACGTTGCTCGTGTCTCGCTCCGAGTAGTAGCCCTGGTCCAGGATCCAGTCAAACACCTCCCTCCCCGTGGCCCTGAGGGACACCAGCCCCTGAGCCCGGCGTGGGCAGGATCGGGGGTAGGACAGGAGCATTTGGGAGGCCTCATTTGTACCAGGCACTTAGATGGGTAGGGCCCAGGGCCTTGGGACCCAAAGGGTTCCAAAAATGGGTTTCTTTTAGCTATAAAGGGAGGGAGAAAAAAAAAGACCCTAAGGACTAGGGAATCCTGGAACCCCAGAATGGTACTCACAGCTCCAGAAAGATGAAGTATTCCTTGCGGGTCACAAACACATCTACCAGCTGCAGGATGTTGGGGTGCTTCACCCTAGTGGCAGTGGGAGGAGTCAGTAGTCAGGGTTGGGTGTAGCCCTGAGAGAACTCTGGTTCCTACATTGAGTGGTTGTAATAGACTACCGTGTACTTCCTCAGGTGGCCTGCCCTTCAAGCCCCCTCCCCTGCTATCCCCTACCCCACTCTTCCTTAGCCCTCATACTCACATCTTGAGGATTCCAATCTCATTCTTGGCTGCTTTCCGCACCTTGCGGCCATCACGCTTCTGGAACTTCTTGCAGGTATGCATCTTGCCCGTTGTCTTGTCCTTGGCCCGGAAAATTTCACAGAACTCCTCACTGAAGCCAGCAGGCACACCAGGCCTTAGGACAGGGTATACTCCAGTCCCTCTTTCCCAACCCTGGGTCTATCCACCCATCACTGTTCAATAGCCCAACACTCACGTCTTGACGACTTGTCCCAAATCATATCTGTCAGTCACTTCCGATGGCTGGTTATAGTTCTTCTTGTCGCCCAGAGTCACACACCCAAACGGCATTGCTAGGCTCTAAGATGCAAACAGGAGGGGGTCTGGTTCAGCGGTACCATTTTCTTACCCTCCACCCCAACATTGAAATTGCTTTTGGGAAACCCCAACTCAACTCAGGTCAAGTGAAGGGCAAGGCAGGCAAACACAGATCTACCCTGCTTTTTCAGGCCATACATGCAGTCATTCAACCAGCCTGCCTGAGCTACAACAGTCCCTACCAAGCAAAATTTACTAAGTTGACATATTAAGAAATAGTTCTTTCATTATATATACTTGAAGAGACTTACAGGACAATTTTTATTTAGTTAGTTTTGATTTTTGAGACAGGGTCTCACTATTTAGCCCTAGATGCCTTGGACTCAACATGTACATCAAGCTCACCTAGAACTTGCTGAAATCCTCCTGCCTTCACCTCTCCAATTATGGGATTAAACCATCAGTCTCTATAAAGTCAGCCAGGTGGCTTACCGGGTAAGGGCAATGACCTCCAAACTTGAGTCTGATCCCTGGGACTCACATGATAGAAAGAGAGACCCAACTCCCAGAAATTGTCCTCTAACCTCTGTACACATACTATTCTGTGCCCCCAATAAACAAACAAACAAATAAGCAAACAAACAAATGTGATTTTAAAAACTACACAGCTTCTTTAAAGTCAGGTGTAGTGACTCACATTATCATTCTATCACTCAGGAAGCTGATGCAAGAGGATTGCCATGAGTCTAAGGCCAGCCTGGGCTACCCTATTTCAAAAATAAATAATTAAATAAATAAATAAAATCTTTAACTGCAGCTATTCCATGAACATAAAAGAATAATCTTCTTTTATTTTTTAAGATTATTTGTTTGGTTGTTTTCCTTGGTTTTTTGAAGTTTTTAAAAGTTTATTCCAGTAATTTCTTTGAAATTATAATTATATCATTTTCTCCTGCCTGGCCTCTGTCTTGCTCTAATCAAATTCATGACCACATATTCTTTAGTTATTGTTATGTGTGTGCACACATGTGAACATATTCCTGATTATATAAGTATAACCTGTGAGGTCCATATCGCTTTACTTGTATGTATGTTTTCAGGGTTGACCACTTAGTATTGGATAATCACTTGGTGTGCTCTTCCCTGGGGAAGACTGTTCCTTCCACTCTAAGCCTTCCTTATCTCCTGTGGTTCTTTGTCTAGGGATGGATGAGATCTCACAAGCTCTCCCCATACTAGTTATTTATCTCAGATGGTCTAGAGATGCCAATGTTGGTGAAGCTATGGACAAAATGAAATGTGTTAAAAGAGGGCAACTCCTCTTTAAAAATAGCTGGGAAGCCGGGCGGTGGTGGCGCACGCCTTTAATCCCAGCACTTGGGAGGCAGAGGCAGGCGGATTTCTGAGTTCGAGGCCAGCCTGGTCTACCGAGAGAGTTCCAGGACAGCCTGGACTACACAGAGAAACCCTGTCTTGAAAAAAAAAAAAAAAAATAGCTGGGAGCCAGGTGTGGCGGCAGGAGGATGGGGGGTGGGGGAACGGGTTTCAAGGAAGCTCCCAATATTTGATGAGTTTAAGGTTAGTCCAGGCCGGGCGGTGGTGGTGCACGCCTTTAATCCTAGCACTTGGGAGGCAGAGGCAGGTGGATTTCTGAGTTCGAGGCCAGCCTGGTCTATAGAGTGAGTTCCAGGACAGCCAAGGCTACACAGAGAAATCCTGTCTCGAAAAAACCAAAAAAAAAAAAAAAAAAAAGGTTAGTCCAGGCTACAGGAGACTTTGTCTGAAAGGAAGAGACAGGATAGGGCCAGTTTTGTCAAACAAATATACTCTATGTACTTCTTTTTATTTTTTAAGATTATTTATTTGTTTGTTGGTTTGGTTGGTTTTTGGGGGCAGGGTTTCACTGTGTAATTTGGCTGTCCTAGAACTGCTCTGTAAACCAGACTGGCCTCAAACTCAGAGAGATCAGCCGATCTCTGCCTTCTGGGTGCTGGGATTAAATGTATGTGTCACCAACGCCAGCTAAAATTATTTATTTTTATGTGTATAGTTTGACCTGCATGCATTCCTATGCACCTTATGCTTGCCTAGTATCTATAGAAGCCGGAAGATCCCCTGGAACTGGAGTTGTACAGTTATAAGCTGTTGTTTTGGTGCTGGGAACTGAACCCAGGCCCTCTAGAGGTGCAGCCAGAGCTTTTAACCACTGCACAATTTCTCAAGCCCACCCTATGTACTTTAAATATTTGCTCCATAGAAATGCATGCATTTGAGCCAAGTATCCCCCAGGAGTTCCAGGCCAACTCGGGCAACATAAAGAGAGCCCATCAAAGAGAGGGCGGGGGAGAGAGGCAGGCATACATTTATGCCTCAGGACACTTGGGTAAGAATGCTTATAATTGCCATATCCATAATTGCTAAAAGCTGGAACGAGCCCAAATATCTACCCCCAGCAGGACGTACTGTGGTGTAGTCATATAATAGAATGTTATGCTGCAAAGAAATGAGAGAGCTATGGTTCTACTCAGCCAAACAGTGTATCTTGCAAAAAGCAGTGTTGACAGAAATAGGAAAGAATACATGTAGTGTGAGTCTTTTGATACAGAGCTCAAAACGGGCAGAACTCACCATACTGCTGGGCACTCAAGCACAGAAGTAACACTGTTCAGAAAAGCAGAAAGTAAGTTCAAAGACTCACATAATTGTTCCTAAGGGACAAGATAGGGTGACTGAGTTAGGACACATGGGGGCTTCTAGAAGACCCATTTCTAAACCTGAATAGTAGTTATAAAGGAATGTACTTTATATCTTTTTAAATTTTTATCATTTTTATTTTATGTGTATTGGTGTTTTGCCTGCATGCATGTCTATGTGAGGGTGTCAGATCTTAGAGTTTCACACAGTTGTGAGTTACCACATGGGTGCTGGGAATTGAACCCAGCTCCTCTGGAGGAGCTATCTCTTGAGTCCCCATCCCCCGACTATCTTTATATCTTGCTAAATATCATGCAGGCTGAGCCACATATGCAGGCTGGGCACAACTTTAATTCCAGCATTTGTGAGACAGAAGCAGGTGGATATTTGAGTTCAAGGCCAGCCTGGTTTACAGAGAGTGTTCAAGGACAGCCAGGGCTACACAGAGAAACCCTGTCTCAAAAACAAACAAACAAAAAAGGACTTGCAAGGATATGGAGAGATGATTCAGCACTTAAGAGCTTGCTGCACAATTATGAGAACCCTCAGCACCCATATAAGAAGCCGCGTATCTTGCACATGCCTGAAACCCTACCTGCAAGGGTGGGCAGAGAGAGAACTGCTGGGGCTTGTAACTTATGGTTTAACCAAGAAAATGCAAGCCACGGGTTCAGGGAGCTATTTCTCTCAAAGGAATCAGTGGAGAGTGGCAAGAACACTACTGCTTTTCTTCTGGTTTCTGAGTATGCACAGGCATGAATGCTCACACACACCATGTACATGCACACAAGAAAATGAATAAATACCGAACATTATTTATTTGTGTGGGTGTGTGTGTGTGTGTGTGTGTGTGTGTGTACTTTTCTAGGGCATTAAAGGAAATACCAGTTCTCTTTAGGGCAAGGAATTGAAAGTGTAAATTTCTATCTTTTATTTATTTTTTGAAACAGTGTCTCATGTAGCTCAAGCTGGTCTCAAACTCACTATATAACTGAGACTTGCCTTGGTCTCTGAGTCTCCCTGCCCCTATTCCTGAGTGCTGGGATTATAGGGATATGCCGCCATGCTCTGATGCTGTCTTAGAATTTTTATTACCATTAGTTTGATGGATTTAGTAAATATTGAATTCAGACATGTTGCATGTGGTATGCCTAGAGGGACACGGTCCTTGTGGGGAAAAAGCAGTGTTAGGATCAGGGCTGGGAGCAGAAGGCTTTGCCGGGAGGCATACAGGGGTGACAGTCCAGAAGAGTAAGACAAGCCTGCCTAGCGCTCAAGGGCTGCCTGAGTGCAGGGCCAGGTGAGGCTCGATCCAGTTACTGCTGGCTCATTAGAGCTCCAGGAACTCTGCACCTGGAGCACAGGGCCCTGCCTCCACTCGGTCCTTTACAGATCATGCCTAAATTGTAGTGCTGAATGGTTGGACCCAACATCCAAAGGGAAAAGTACCCAATGTCCTTGTTCAGAGATAGATGGCTGCATCTACTGTTACAGATCTAACCCCAGAGTCTGCCTCCCTAAAGTCTGCTCTGTGCCAGCTTGTGGTTATAGCAAGCTCTACACTTAGGCCACACTGAAACTGTTCTGCCTCTGTTACCTCTGTCTCTGCAAGTGCTTGAAGTGGAAAGAGCTGGGCTAGGGCCTTGAGTACCTAAATATTCCCCTATTTGAAGGCACTTACAGTGTCAGTCCTCCTTAACAAACAGGACTCCACGAGCTGGGGGACCCAGACAAGCCCTATGGGTAGTCCTGGATGCCAATCACTCCCTCCCAGGCAGAAGCCAGCTACACTATTTCCAGGGATCACAACCCTCCCTGGAGGCCCCCTCAAATGTGTCCTCAAATTCCATAATTCCTTCACCCAGCTTGCTTGAGATTGGAGAATACACACATTTCATCAGTGAGGAGTCAGAGCTTAAGCCATCTAGCAAAATACGACAGAGCCTTTGAAGATGTCGGCTGCGTGTCTTTGCCACTATGTCCAAAATCCCTGCTCCAGCATCTCATTGTTGCAGCTCGGAGTAGAGGCACAGCCAACTACCACTGCCAGCCACCCATCTCTACACCATAACATCTGGAGGGAGAGGCCTGCATCAGTCATCATGTATGCTAAGGACATTTGGGGGGTGGGGTAGGGGACGATTACCCTCCCAGGCTAGAATCTGAGGGCCATTCACTGAACAGGAGGATGGTACCTTGGCTTGCAGTTTCCCAGGAAATTGGGCAGGACCATTCATTCTAGTTCTGTTGCTTTGTTATACTGATCCCTCCGATGCAATACCCTTCCCCCAAGCTCCGGGAATTCATTTGTCACCACGAGCTATTATAACATTAAAAAGGACAGCGACTACCTAAATGTCCGACAACAGTGATTCGCCAGCTCAGTATGCTATTCCATGGCAGAAGTGTAGGCATTGGTCAAGAGCCTGAGCTGCCCTGTGAAACAGCCTCTACATAGGCTAAGAATCAGACAGAGCTGCTGTTCTTCAATACATTTTGACACAAAGGTTGTCTATGTAACAAGTTGTCTTAAACAATCCTGATGCCCAAGCCAGATGCAAATGCCTTTTCTGAGAACTTTCCATGCTAAACCTCCTCCCGGGCCACAGCTCACCCTCTGCCAGTGTGGTGTAAGGTGGAGGTTTTTGTATGATGTCTCTGATCCTGGTGCCAGCTTTTGGCTGTACATGTACACTCATGCCAAGGGGTCTGAGCTTGTGTTAGGGTCTGTCTCTACCATGGAAAGCCCACAGTGCTGACAGCCTACAGCCATGTCCTACAGGACTCAATAATGAGACAGGGACAGATCTACTTTGCCACCACTCCCCTCTATCTCGGCTACCCAAATGTCACCCAATTACTATGCCTCCCCAACAGTCTAACTGAATTCACTTATACACCTAGATCTTTCAGGGTCAAGAGAAAAGAAAGCATGTTTCCAATCAGTACCCTGATCCTCTCTACTCCTGTTTTATTTCACCATCTACTACCCACTGCTACCCCATGGAGGCTGTAGATTGTATACACCAAGACCCTTGGTATCTCTCAGCAAAAAGAAGGACTAACCCCCAAAGCTTGAAGAAGGGTAGGAAGCCAAGGAGAAGGAGATTGGCATTTCTCATCCTCATGGCCCCAAATTTAACACCCAGTAAAAGTTTTCTTTCCAACTGGTCATGTCCACATTAGCCCAGGTGCTTTTCAAGAGATAGAATTCCTTTCCTTCTCTGCAAAGGAAATAAACCTTATACCTGGGCTACCCAAAGGGAGCACAAGAGCAGAGCAGAACACGACGCTACCAATGCCCTCCACTCCAGAAGACTCTGGAAGCTTTTGGGCTTAGCACTTAGTCCTGTTACTCTTTGCTTCTGGACCTTGTCTACTAGGCTCAGTGATTTAGGTCTCAGGTAACCCTGAAGAAGTTTTTCTTTATTTGGTGCCCTAGCAATAAAGGGTCCCTATTGGACCCTTTATTGGAGTTCTTTTGGATTTCCAGGCAAGTCTAAGTCAGAGGAAACCCAATCAAAATGGAGACCAAAAGACCCCATTTCAGGGTTTCTTCCACCAGGGTCAGCCTGGTCCAGGTCTCATATCCATATCCATAAATGAAGTTTCCTGCTTCCCTGGCATCTACCATGTGGGGCTCTAGAGCTTGCAGTAAATCAAGAGAGGCCAGAAGGGCCCAGGAGGCCTCCCGCTGACTCCTGACTGTAGGCAACACCTCCCAATTTAGTGGCAGCTGTGAACACCAGCCTGCAGGCACCCTCTTCCCTTCCCTCCCCTCTTCTCCTCTCTTAGCGATTAGGACTGAGTTTTCTACTGCAAATGGATATGCCCCAGCCCAAATCCTGTCTAGCTCACAGCCACAAGCCTAGGGGAGGTAGCGACCTCCTTCCAGTGTATGTGATAACAAGAGATAGAGTCAAGCTTCAAGCCTACTGTCCAATTACCTTAAGAGACTGGATATCATACAGTCCTAGGTGGGCAACAAGCTGAGCCACCATCAATAGTTCCTGATGCTGACTCTTTTCTACCCATGTTAGGTGTATGGAGGAGCCCCTGCTAACCCCCAAGCTCACAGTCTTTTAGAAGTGAGCATGCAGTCCACAGCTATTTTCAGAATAGTCAGCTCTCCACATGCAGGCAAAGCCAAGAGCCAATTGTCACTGGCCTTAGAACCTGGGGTCCCAATCTTTGAAGCCACTGGAGGCCCTGCATCCCTTTGGTTGGAGGAAGGGATCTGTAGAGGAAGGCACTGGAGTAAAAGGTTGCTATGGTGATGGAAGTTTTAAAACAAGGGGAGGAGTAACGGGTAGGTATTAGCAAAGGTCCCTCTTCCCAAACTGACATTTTGGCCTGGCTCCTTCCCCATGGGTTCTGTGACCCTGGTCCCCACAAAGGAAGAGGAGGTGAGGGTATTAGAGACTTTAGTAAAGAAAGATGCAGAGACACAGTGAATCTGTTGGAAGATGAAAAAGAGGCAGCAGAGTAAAAGGGACACAGTCACAAGAGAGAAGGAGGTAAAAAAATTCTGAAGAAGATTCAGAATGCTCAGCAGCAGCCTAAACCCTCCGAGGCCTGGTGCTCGGATCCCCTGGTATTTGGCTTTCAAGACTCTTCAGTATCCCCTGCCCAGACATACAGTATACGTGGCACAGGAGGCCCACTAAAAACAGATCAGCTCCTAGGAGCCTCTTGGTGGGGCAGAGGCCAGCTGTTGCAGTCCCCCAGCCAGCCAGTCCCCATCCTCTCTCCATGTCCTGATAGCAGCTTAGGCGAAGAGGTTACCAGAAGTTGAAAAGACGAGCATTGCAGGACAGAAATGAAGCCCAGAAACCTGCCTAATTCCCTTTGGAAGCTTTCTAGGCTGGCCCAGCCTTACCCAGGGTCCCCAGCAATCTCCACCTCAATCAGCTGAACTCTCCAGGCCTTGGGTTCCAGGGCCCTTCTTCCAGCTCAGCTTCATCCCAACCTCAGTCATGGGCAGATCTCAGGATGGCCAAAAGGAGCAGCCAAAACAGTACCATGAGCAAGCCAGAAACAGGATGACAAAGGCACACCAAACCCCCCCAGGTCTCAGTTTCCCTGAACAGAGATCCTCCCTCTCAGAGCTGAGGACTGCCACCAGCCTGCTAATTGGTAGCCACCAGGGAATGAAGACACAGAGAAAGGCCTGCAGTAGATATGTATAAAGCCAGGGTAGGGCACCTGGGGATCCACACTAAATAAGGAAAAAAAGGGAGACCCCTGTCCCATCCCGGCTCTGAAGGGGATGGAGATACTAATTTCCAAGTTAGGAAACTGAGGTTCAGAAGTCACTGAATCTAACAGTAATCAACTCAGAGGGGGAGGGGAAGCCAGCCTACTTCCGAAAAGGTGGTCCTGGGGTCCCCAAAGCCTGAGCCTGTGTTTGGAGGCTGGTGTGCAAAAAATCTATTAGAGTCATATAGACCAGGTAGAAGCTTTTGGTGAGGAAAAAGGGGGGCCTGTTAGGAAGGAACCTGCTAGAGCAGGTTTGGGGTTGGGGAGCAGTTGGCAGCCTTTCATGGGGCTGGGGCTCAAGAGCCCTGGGTCTCCTGTCAAGCAATATAAGCTGAAAAAGACAGAGGCTAATGCTTTAATTGTCCCCTGCTACTCCAGGCAGAGTCCCTGCTCTTCACCATGATACCACTCTGACCCCCTTCCCCAGTGCTGCTGGCTCGCCCCGCTGGCACAGCAACACACATGCGGGAGGCACACGTGTGAGCACCAAGCCCCGCACCTCCCAGCAGAAACATGTGCGCCCCGCACCCCCACCTCGCACGTGTGTCAGTGCACTGCCCTCCCCCACCACTCGACAAAAGACCCTCAGAAAGCTTGGAAGCCTGAACTTAGCTTGGGGGGCCAATAGTCCACTAGGGTTTAGAACCTCCTCCCCCAGCCCCGCAGCAGTCCCGCCCAGCCCCCTCCGGATTTTCGCCCATAAAGAACTCTCCGTTGTCATGGAAATTAGTGACTGCCAAACCGGAGGGAGGGGGCCCCCAGGGGCAGTTGGGGAGGGGCTGAAGACTGTTCTGGGAGTGAGGATGGACTACTCGGCCCTTGGCCATTTACCCCTATAAAAGGACACCACGAATCTTCGAGGGTTTATGTTTTTTACAATAAGGAGCTGCAGAGGCTTTCTCTGGGACCCTCCAAGCCGTCAGAGGTAATGGGGAACTTTAGCCCAACCCGTACGCCACCCCATCTTGCATCTGCAGAAACCGTGCGCTGTGCCCCTGCTTGGGACCCCAGAGTCCTCGCGGCGATCGCACGCATCCTGCGCGGAGATTCTCTAGCCAGGGAAACAATCTCCCAAGGCCCCCCAACGTGCATCCAAGAGGAGCCCTCCCCACCGGCCCAGCCCTCCCTGCTCCGCACCTGCAACGCTTGTCGGTCACAGGCAGGAAGCGATAACCTGCTCAGCAGGGCTCCGGGGGCGGCCAGCAGAATCCGCTCCGGGCACGCGGGGCAGACGCGGCGCCAGCTGCAGCCGCTTCGACTCCAGAACCTCCAGCATCGCCAGTCGCTCTCTGGCAGCGGATTCGCACCCCGGGCCGGGGGCGGGCTGGGGGCGGGGCCTCCTCGCCCGGCCCGCCCCCATCCTGGCAGACCCGGAGACTGGAATCCCACTTGAGGAGGGCGCATTCAGGTTGGTGGCGAACACCTGCTAGGCCCCCTTAGGCCATCACACTCAAAACCCAGCAACAGGAGGCGAAGGGGCCCTTCCTAATCCCAAAGTAAGGAGTAAGGAGTGGAAACTTGGAGAAAAACCTGACTCCTGGAGCTGCACAGGAGTCTCTTGGCTAGAAGTAGTTTCCAGAAGACCAGGGTCCTGCCTAGTTCCCCAAACCTGATCCAAAGGGTTAGACCTACTTAGAACTTCCTGGGCAGTCCCTGGAGGACCTCCTAGACAGGAATAAACACGCAGGGGTAGGTATGTGTGCAATTGTGATCAATTTGGGAATGGACAAGATAGACAATGAGGCCCTCAGACCATCCTACCTCCAACTCCTTTGAGGCCAAAATCTTTCCCAACTAAATTACCAGCCGTGTGGCTGGTTCAGTCAACCCCCTCTGTATAGTTCTGAATCTCCCAAACTATAAAAGTCACCTATGATGTAACATGGGGTCTGCTTTCTTCTCTTTGTAATAATCCTTAAACACGTCCTAAGCAACATGACCCAGGTGAAATGGGCTAGGTTATGGGGTCCTGGAGCTGCTAGGAATTTTGAATGAAGACCTTGACCACATTTCTGTCCTTTGCTAAGGAGGCAAGTGGATGAAGGCCCATCCCACTGCCCTCGTGTCCTGAGGACTATCCTGAGACAATAAATAAAGGCAACATTTAGGTTTTCCATTGTCTGGACCTGGGCTCCAACCCATCTTACCCTTCTAGTGATCTGCATGGCTCACCTGAGAACCATCCTGAGAACAGGGTCACATGTTGAGCAAGCCTACTTGTATCACTATGCATAGCTGAGGACAGATGGGACCCACCAATTGAAGAAGTTGGGGCTGGAGCCAGAAGATTGTCAGAGAAATTGCCTCAGGGTTTCTGGATAACCTCTTCCAGAGGAGTTGTTGAGTTCTTCTCATCTTTCCCTGCCTCTGGTCAGTTCCTCTAGGCCATATCATCATTGTATCTGGGTCCCTGTGTACGAAGTGTCTTGGCCATTAACACCCATCCCAGTACCAGGTAGGAACCTTTTGGCAAGCTTGACAGAGCCTATGTCTAATCTTAAAATACTCAACTAACGTTTGCAGAATGAAGGAAAAGCCTGACACACAATCTTTTCTATTATTCCCCGAAACAATGGACCTCCAAGTTTATGGTGTAGCCATGACATGGCTTGCAGAACTGACATACCTCATACATGTTTTCTTTCTTGAGGATCATAATCTATCCAAGAATGGGCCAAGAAGCTGGATTATGGCTTTAGAGTCAGTGGAAGGGGTGGTTCCCTAGAGCTTTGCTTGCTGCTGGCAGTCCTCCACTTCTTCTTGGTCCTGTGCACACCGTGTGCACGTGGGAGACAGCACGAGGCAGGGTATATGTGTACACGTGAATGTGTGTGCTAGCTTATACCAAGGGAGATGGGAACAGCACAGTGTATGCAGCGATGCCCAGGGGCACGTGTGTCTGTACTCTGTGTGCACCCAGGCGTGCTTGCTGGCATATGTGCATGGAAGCAGCAACTGGTCCCTAGAGCTGTGGTTCCCCTCCCTTCCTGACACAAAGCTTGAGATTGGCTGGAGGCTGAGTCGGGCTGGAAGAGCAGGGCAGAGAAGGGACTGGATCACCCTCAGGGTACGCCAAGCCTAGATGAGTTTATAGTATTGACTGTTTCCAAGCTCCACTTCAGGGCATCCCCTTGCTTTCAGGTGTGTATGAGGAAAGATGAGTTTTTGTCACTTGTGGAGGGGATCCTAAAGGCATGGCTTACCCCTCAGTTTCCCAGGGAGACACACACAAGATAGGATCAGTTTCAAGGTTTTGGCTTCAAGCAGCCTCCAGTTGCCCTCTGGACAAAGAGTAATAAGACCTTGCTATGTAAGCATGGGGACCTGAATTTCATCCACAGAACCCATGTTTTTAAACAAACAAAAAAAATACAAAAAACAAAACAAAAAAAACCCAAACAAACAAACAAACAAACAAAAAAAACAGGCAGTGGTGGTGCATGCCTTTAGTCCCAGCACTCAGGAGGCAGAGGCAGATGGATCTCTGTGTGTTCAAGGCCAGCCTGGTCAACAGAGTAAGTTCCAGGACAGCCAGGGCTACACAGAGAAACCCTGTCTTGAAACAAACAAACAAAAAAACCAGGCATGGTGATGAGTGTTTGTAATGGTCAGGTGGATATGTGGGGTTTGCTGACTAACTCTCTGTTAGCCTAAGAAGTGAATTCCAGGCCAGTGAGGAATTCTGTTTGAAAAACAACTAGTGCCTGAGGAACAAACAACACAAGGTTGGCCTCTGGCCTTCATATACATGCAAACACAGATACAGACGGTGGGGGGGGGGGGGGAGGAGAGAGAGAAAGAGGGAAGAGAGAGAGGTGGGGTATGGTAATATTTGGTGAGATTGGGGTGTTTCTATGAAGGATTTCTGTCCTGAAACTCTCACTCTGTAGACGAGGCTGACCTTGAACTCACAGAGATCCAGCTGCCTCTGCCTCCTGAGTGCTGAGATTAAGGCGTGCGCCACCCACTGCCCAGCCAGACCAGTTTAACTTTATCTTTTCAGTTTTTCCAGGCCATACACTGAATCAACCCCAAGCTTTATCCTCATTTTCTCTATTCAAAGCCAGACTGGGTGAAGGGACATGGCTTCTAGCTATCCTTTAGACACAGGGATTTAAAAACAAAAACAAAAAACGAAGTCTTGACATTGCTGGTGGCCTCTGCAAGAGTCCTCCTAAGGAGAACTCTGGCCACCAGGCATTCAGGAGCTGACAGGGTCTAGGAAGAAGGGAACCCAGAGTTTACAGTTCTAGCTTCTACCAAAGGTAGAAGGTCAGAGAGCCAAAATAAAAGGCAGGATAGGATGTGAACTTCAACATCCACAGAGCCTACAGAGTAGGCTGGAGCCTCAATAGCCCAGCTCTAGTGCGCTTTCCTTCTGGGATCTACTTAACTGTTCTACTTCCTACCCTGGTACCAAAGGCAGTACTCCCAGGCACTCTTATTTTGAAGTCCCTGATAAGCCAGCTAAAGCACCCTCCAGGGTTTAGAGTCTAAGAGGTCCATATGTCATTTACTAGGTCCTTCCCCAAGAAGCATAGGCTCTGACAGGGACCCTCACTTGGGAGCGTTGCCCATATCCCCAGCCATCTTTGGAATTGCTAAGCGACTATCCATATTGCTGACCTCAGCCCCCAGAAGAAGGCCCACGAAGGGAACTGGAAGCAATCCTTCCCTCTGGTGCTAGGGGAAGGGGCTGCCCCTCCCCACCCCCCCACCTCATGACTCACTCTAGGCTGTGTGGGTTATTACATTATGTTTGAAATTACCATGGCAACAAGCTGGCAATCAAGGGTAATTGCACTTGTCGTCAGGGCAACAGGGCAAAACCCCACAGCAGCCATTTTCTGTGGTTGTCCTTGGGGTGCAGTAAAGGTCAAACCAGATTGGAGACAATGACAACCAAAGGGTTCTGGGGGTCTCTGGAAAAGGCAGATTGCCAGGGCCTATGAGGTTCTTGAGTGCTGAGGTTAGGTATGCCTTGGAAGAACCAGGATCCCCCTCATTGACCCTGAGTTTGGAGTCTTATGTTCTCCATACCACCCTCCACCTAAACCATGCAACAGTACTTAAAGCAAGCAGAACCAGAAGTTTATGTGCTCACAGCTGATATTTGTAGATAGCCCATGGGCCTTCCTCTTCATATTCCCTGCGACTGAGCCACAGGCTTTGGAAGGAGTCCCGGCATGCCATAATGGAACCCCCAAGCCAGGCAGCAACTGCTCGGTGGGGAGAACCCAACACAGTGGCACCAGGACCCAGCTCCTGTCTCAGACGCTCAGGGAAACCATTTATCAGGGTGCTACCACACTTCCAGTACCACATTGGCCAGCAACTGCTCCTGCTGCTTGACTTCCAGCCGGCTGATGCTTAGCAGGGCCAGCTGTGGAAGGCCTAGCTGGTTGAGACCTAGCAGATTGGGTTGAAAGAGAGCCTCGGGGCAACAGAAGCGCTCAGAGCCCAGTGTAATAACATGCTTATCTGGGAGCACAAAGTCCACCTGAACCTGGGACTGGTTTCGGGCCATCTCAGTTGCTGTATCCATAGCCACGTAACAGCAGGCCTCTTTAATCTGTCTGAGAATCCCTCCCTTGGGTGGCAAGTGGCCACCTGACATGAGTAGCTGAGCCAGGTAATCAGTGAGGTCAGCACCAGCCACATCCAGCCGGTAGGTGTCAAGTGGCGCCAGGTCCCCAGTGATGATGGGTGCCACATAGGAGGTCCCATGGCCGCTTCCACAACCAGCCCAGTGGTACGCCCATAAGCATAGAGTGATAATAGAGCCTGATGAACTGTCTGCATAGCTGGCACGTGGAAACGCTCAAAGAGTATTTCGGCCACTTTCTCTCTGTTGGTACGTGGTGAGATGGGGGAGTCGGCCACAAGCACGGCCATCTCCTCAGGCTGCACTCTCAGTTTGCAGTAGAACAGGTGTTGCCACAGCACCTCTAGAGCATCCCAGTCAGAGACTACTCCTCGGTTCAGTACTGAGTAGGAGCCCTCTTGGTGTTCGGGTACCACATATTGGGGCTGGCCCTGGGGTGGGTGTTGCAGCATCTGGACTTGAGAGGGTACCACACTGAGGACATGGTTCTCTTGAGCCAGTCCACATTTAGTAAATCCTGTGCCAGTATCAATCACGATGGCTGCCATTTTCTGGTAGGGCTGGGGGAGCGGTTACAAAGCACTGCTGACTGCACTGGTAGAGTGTCCATAGTGGATACTAACTCATAGCAATTCCCACGGAGAAGACCCAGGTGAGCAACCACTGATGCGCACGTAATGTCCTCAGTGGTCATCTTGAACTGATGTCCATTCGTGGACTCAGTGCCCACCATGGATATGGGCAAATCCTTACAACCAGTGAATGTGATCAGAGAAAGTTGTTCCTGCTGGGCCCTGTGGGGATCGCTAGGTTGCCAGGATGGAGGCTGCTGTACGCTGGGTCTTTGAGCCCTATTGTTTCCAACTTTATCTCTGTTCACATAAATACAGGCCTCCTCAGGAGCCAGGGGTACTCGTAGTATTCCAACATGTGTAGAATTGCACAAGGGTTCACTCTCTTGAGTAGAGGGCTGGACAGACTCACCAGAGATGAAGGGGGGCTCTTTGGTGGTAGTGGGTTTCACTGTGATGGGTACATGTCTAGGGAGGGAAAGTTGTCTGGGAAGAGGAGTCTGTTCATTGAGATGAGGTGCACAGGTAAGGGGGGCTGCTTGGTAGAGGGGAGTTGACCAGATAGGGAGCCCTGCTCAGCTATAGGCGGCTGTCTAGCAAGGAGGTTCTGCCCATTGAGGAAACTCTGACCAGTGAGGAAGACTTGTCCAGCACCTTCAGCTTGAGGGCCACTAGGGTGAACTGCTTGCTGGTTATCGCTGCCTGCTTTCTCCTGGAATGGAGATTTGGCCACTACCTGGATATCGGCTGTTGAAACAGAATCTGGCTTTATCCACTGCAATTTCCTAGGCTGGATCGTGGGACTGTCCAGCTTCCAGATGGTGTGGTCAGCGTCTGTCTTTTCAGCATCAGATTTGGGCCAGCTAGGATCAGGAACTTGGGTTGGTATTTTTTCACCATATTGGATGGGTGTACCCGGTACAATGGGTCTGGCAAGCATCCTGATAGGGCTTTCAGTGCCGGGGGAATTCCTTGGCTCTAGGTTATGTCTGGCCTCCTTGGGAACCAGGGCTACCTCTTGGTAACTTCCAGCTGAGAGGCTGGAGGGTACAGGGCTAGACACCACGGCTGTGGTAGACCAGAGACTGGGGTGATCACTGTTAGGGGAGAGGATTGGCCTGGGTAATGACCAAGAAGACAGCGTATTTTCATGAGCTGATAGGTGGCTGGGTGTGAGACCTACAAGCACTGCCCGTGAGCCCATGGGATCATGGCACAGCAACCCCATCCTGGTGTTGCCTGTGGCCATATCAAATACCAGCACATGATCTTCTACAGCATCCTGGAGCTGGCAGGTCGGGGCACTAGAAATGGGATTCTGTATGAGTCCTCTGGGAGTCTGGGGTAGGGACTGCTTGTTGCAGACTCCTTGTTGAAGGGCTGGCAGTGGCACATTAGAGCAGTTGTTGTTGTTACAGGCATTGGGTGGCTGCTTGTCTGGCTGAGAGCCGCAAATCTTGTGGCTATTCTCCTGTGTCTTGAAAGTGTCTAGAGACTCTGAGGCTGGCGTTAAGGTATCTAGCCTGGAGGCATGGACCAGACAGTTCTTTGCAGGGTCCTCAGATTGCTTGATTGGCACCTGCATCTTGGCAATTTCTTGGTCCTGGGTTTTGGGTGAAAATTCTACTGGACTAGGTACTGGAGTGGAAGGAGTCTCCTTAAGGAAAAAATATACTTTCTCCTTTTTGGAAGGATCTGAGAAAACAGATAATTGGTTGCCCCATTCTTGAGATCAAGAGGCAGGTCTTTATCGGCTGCAGTGGTATTAGTCAGGTAGTTGGGACTACAGGTGTAAGGTTTAACTGAAGCAGGTGCTGGTAATGCATTGATAGCTGCTACAGAAGCCGGAATTGAGGTTGGAAGAGGCAATGACAGTAAAGAGGTCGTCTTGTTTAGGGTAGGAGGCTGAGCCAAACATAGACCCTTGTCTTGCCTCTGATCTTGGACTGGAGCCTGAGCCGTAGTCAGAAGAGGCGCTTGACCTTCAGCTACACCACTCTCTCCCGAGAGGAAGTAGGGTAGCCATCGACTCTTCCTGGAGCCCCCAGAGGCCATCTGGCCAATGTTACAGGTTCCTTTGCCCCAGCCTACCAGGACTTTAGCTGGAGCCTTGCTCTCCCTCCCAATCTGTAACTGAACCTGGGAGGGGTTGAATCTGTACTGGCCTTTGTCATCGGAGCCGTTGTTGTCTGGGCACATTGGCAGAGTCTGAGTCCCATCGTCCATGAGGAGATGCTCTTGGGTTCCCACAGTGGGGTTTGGGAATGGGTTAGAAGAGAATCTCGGGTGTCCTGGGAGGCCCGTGCATAGTCACACTGGGAGCTGACCTGAGCAGAATTATGGAGTAGTTGGTGCGGGGGCTGAGAGGCGGGAGCCTGGGAGGTTGAGCTGCAGGCCATATCAGCGATGGCCCCGGTGGATAGTGACAGCCCTTGCTTTGAGTAGAGGGGTCTGGAGTTCATCCATGGTCCCTGGGACCCTTTGAAACCACCCCTTAGCTGCTGGCTGCTAGGCAGTGGATGGCCCTGGGGGCCCGATGGATCAGGGCCCCCCACCTTCTTGGTGTCTTCCATAGTCCTGCTCCATGCCCTAGGTGCCCTGCCCCCACTTCATTGCTATGGTGACCCCACACAATCACTGCCCCCAGTGACCTGGAGAGTGACAATGTATGAGATAACAGGGGCCCCACCCCCTGAAGAGGGGGGCTTCCTTTAGGACTTTAGGAGGTGGAGAAACCCAGAGGTCTCAATAAAGTTAGACTTCTATAGGCCAGCTTTTTCCCTCCTTTACCAACCAGTGACCACTCTACCCCAGGCCAGCCCCTCAGTGAGGGCAGTGTCCCAGAGGGGGCCAAGGTAAGGTCAAGGGAGAAGAATAGTCAGTGGAGACCGAGGGTTTCCCTGATACTGGGCCCTTTGCTAGAGCAAAGTCTCTTACTACTTTAGTCTAAGAGACAGAAGAGGGTGAGGGGCCCAGGCTCAGCCCCAGGCTCCCCTCCCTGTGTTCCCTGCTTCCGCTCCCGCTCCAGGGACAGCAGCTCCTTGGCAGTCTCTGCTGCTCCAGATGGTTTTCCTCTGCTTGTGCCTCATAGAGCCCCCTCCCAGAGCCACATGTCCCTAAAGCCCAGGGCCAGTATCTTGGAGGAGTGGGTATGGGGGTGGTGGAGGTGGAGCCTCTACTCAGAATCTTCAAGTTGGAATGTTCTAGCTCTTGTCACATTGTGTCAGTTTCATCCTGGCTATAATGCCAGCATAGCGCTAGGCACAGGGCTAGGCTGCAGTAGCCATAGTGTTAACCAGGTGGCAATTACAAGATGGGGGAATGGCGAGGATCTGGTAGGAATAGGGCCAGCTTCACAATGGGGAACATGGCAAGTATGAGACTGAACACATAGTGTGTGCGCTCAGAACAGTATATATAGCAAAGACAAGCTAGACAAAGCCCTCAATATGAGTAGACATGTTTTTTTTTTTTTTAAAAAAAAAAAAAAGGGAGAAGCTTTTAGGTTTTTAGCTTTTAGGCTCCTCCCCACCACTTTCTTTAATGAGGAAACAGGAGTAGGGAGGAAGCAAACCTACCTGGATCATCCCCTTAGATCCAGGGCTACCCTGAGGGTCAGCATGGCTCTGCAGCTCCAGGACAGGTCATTCTCACCTGACTACTTCTGAAAGTTCTGCCTTAGGCAGTCAAACCTCCTTCCTCCTGCAGCTCTGAGCGGGAGGCTGACTCTGTCTTCCAGGGCTATGATCCCCTCAGGGCTCTCAGTCTTTCCACCCAGAAAACAGGTTTGTGGAGAATGCAGCTGTAGGCTTGTCCTCCTCCAAAGCAACATGTTTTCACAGAGGTTAAAAATAGTGTTTACAGTTGGCTGTGGGGTGCGAGGCTGTGTGACCAGGGACTAAGGCTGCACTGCACTGCATCTGCACCTTTTTGATTGGCTGCTGGGCAAAGCCTGACTCAGCCACATTCCAGGCCCCTTGTGCCACCCTCCCTCCTCAGTTAAGATAGGGAATAGGCAGCTTGGATGCCAAGGAGCCAAATTGCTCATCACTGTGCTATGGCTGGGGAAGGTAGGAGAGCATGGGTCTGCAGGCTCTCTCAAACACACACATCCTTGCAGAACAGTTCATTAATTTCTGGTCTGAGCAAGCTCCTTGGTTTTATATGACAAAGATGCTGGCAGCAGCCTCTAGTATCTATGTAATCTCAAAGTTGAACTGTACCTGCAAAGAACAGAGAAATGAAGTGGCATGTCTTAGGCGGAACCCTGCCCCTGGGCCCCTGTCTCAACTTTCTTGACTGAGCTCATTCTCTACTTCATTCAGAAGTGAGGCATAACACACACACCCTACCCCTGACTTTCCAGGACTGGGCTCCTTTCTGAACAACTGTCCCGAAGCCTCCTAGAGAAAGAGAAAGCAGAGCCAGTTAAAGGGTCTGGCCCAAGAAAGCAAGCCTTCCTACTTATGAAGCAAACATACTTTAGAACTATAACAGTGACTAGCCTGGTGTGATGGCACACACTTTTAATTCCAGCACTCAGGAGGCAGAGGCAGGCAGATCTCTGTGAATTCGAGGCCAGCCTTGTCTACAGGTTGAGTTCTAGGACAGCTATAGTTACATAGAGAAATCCTGTCTCAAAATTGTACTACAGTGACTTTATTACAGGTGAAGAAATTATGGCTCATGAAGCAATCGTACAGTTGAGTCATGGAAGCTAGGTTTCCTGACTCTGGACCCATACTGTAGGAACATGAGGTGCTACTACACTGGGTGCCACACGGAGGCTATGCAGTAATGAACCTTTCAGGAGAGAGCCAACAGGCCTTTCCTTTGGGAGCTGCAGCCCCAAGCCCCACACTTAAAACTGTGTGTCTCTCATACCTGCTTCCTTCCTGGTAGCTTAGCAAGTAGCTCAGGTTTGGGAAAGGTTTTGTTCTCTATGGGGGTACTAAGCCAGCACCCTCCTAGGAACTTGATGGTACTGAATATGGGCCAGCCACATCATAGTCTATGTGGCCAGGTTACATTGCCTCTCATTAGAATCCTTGACTGGCTGGAACCCATTCCTATCTCATCCAGCTGAGGGGGCAGAGTGAAGAAGCTTCCAGGCTAGGCCCCTTTTGCTTAGCTCCTGGGGATAGTGCCCCTGTGTCGTCGTTGTCTCTCCCCCCCCCCCCCCCACTTGTTTTTTAAATAGTCTCTCTCCAGGAAGAAGGGCGTCCAAATTCTATTTCTGATTCTGGGAAGTGAGGAGGGCCAATGTGTTGCCATGGAAACCTGAAATCCCCTCCCCAGCTAAGCCCATTCCCCAGGCTGAAGGCCTTGAGTAAAGGGTGGGGGGTGTGGAAGAGGTGGCAAGGAGAAGCTGAGGAATATGGTTTGAGGGTGAGTACACAGGATGTCTCCCCTGTGAAGACAAATGCCCAGCTTGCCTTCTCTCTCACATTCCCCTCATCTTCAAATGGGCACTGTGGAAGACCCCCAACTCTTGGAGAGAGAGATCCAGTCACCCTGGGAGAAACCTTTCTCCCCTGAGGATCAAGCCGAATGAACCCCTGTCACCCAATAGGCCCTAGGGAATATGAACAAGTGACAGAAAAGGCATCAAGGTAGGCTTATGCTCTACCAGGAGTTCTACAGCTCCTAGGTCAGCCTGGTTTGCTTGTCTAACACAGACCCTATTTTGGGCTCCCTTGTATTCTTCGGAGGCAGCTAGCTCTGTAAAATCCCTGCTTCTGCACTCTTCCAGTATACCTGCCTTCAGTACTCTGTGCCCTGGGAATGCTCTAGACATCTCAAAAAACTTAAGATCAGAAGCGCCTTTCAATGGCCTCCCAGTGTACAGTCATATACTTAACAGTGGATCAGAAAGCGAGGCTTATTTCCCTGGAGCTTTGTTTCTCGGCCTTGTACATCAGCTTATGTGCTTCTGAGGCTGCAGATCTGTAGCATTAGAGCTGTGTAGGGAGGCCATTCCATCTAGCAAAGAAGAGCCTAGACAAAGGAAGGCTTCTGGAAAGACCCTAACAACGGTTCTTGTGAGCCAACCCTGTCTCGATGCTGATGGGAAATTGACAGGGGTCTCAATTTTCTACTTGTGTCCCCTTCACTCCTCTCTGGAAGGTGCAAGGGACTCCAAAGCCCAGATCATTGGCTGCCCTGCTTATCCTGGCCAGGGTTCACCCATCTTATGGAGACAAGGCCATGTTGTAAAGGAGTTGACACCTCCTGCTCCCCGTCTCACCTGTAACCCCCAGAGGAGGACAGCCAGAGACAAGAACCCAGCCTCAGGGAACGGAGAGAGGGTGAGGCAAGATAATCCACTAGTAATCTGGGATGAGGAAGGCAGAAGCCACAGTGCGGAGAGGATATGCCTTGTGAGCTGTAAGGCACAGAGAAATTTAAATAACAGATGTTTAAACAACCTTCCCTGCAAGCCGCTGGTGCAGTGACCCCTCTGCTGTGATGGGTTGCAGCTTAAAAATAGCCCACAATAAACTGCTCTGAGCCCCAATTGACTCAAGCTTACGTAACTCTGCGTGAAAGATAGCCAGCCGCACCAGCCCAGAAGGGAGGGCAATGCCACAGCCACCCCTGGCTACTGCTCACAGCTGGCTGCTCCTTGCCTCTATAGGAAGCAGACCCCAGTCCAAGTGCCAGTGTAAGTAAGGGATGAGGGGGTGCTGCCAGAGGCACACATGGCTTCGTGATTACAGTGCAGACATCTTCAACCATATCTGCAAGAGGATTGTGAGGAGAGCCTTCCCCTTAGGGACCCTATAAGAAACAGAGCCTGTGGAGAGAAAAGACGAGATAGAGAGACCAGGGTGCCCACTCATGTAGTGGGGTGATTGGAGCTGCTCAGGGTATTCATTTTCCCCTTTGAGAAAGGAGGGTTCTTGATTTACAGAACAGGTTAGCAAAACTTATTAATGTGTAACTGACTCCAGCGTTGTCATCCAGCCCAGGGACGGTGCCAACTCCTTTGGGGCCTCTGATTCTCCAAGGCACAGCAACATCCCTGGAGAAACTCCTAGCTTGGGAGAGGGAGCACCGGCTTCAAAGTTAATTGGATCCTGTGATATTGGTCACCAGCTACTTCTCTGTTAGATCCTATCCTAAATGCCCAGTCGACAACTGGCCACCTAAGCCAACTGAAAGGAAGCAGAGGAGAGAGGTGAGGGTCTCTCTGACATTGAGCACACTGGTTCTCCCTGGTTCCTCTGCTGGTACCCATGCTGAGCCCCTTTGATGCTTCAGTAACTTCCCTCAGTTCCTACCAACTGAACTCAAAATAGGAAGCACCGCAGGCCAGGCCCCTGAGGTCCAATGGAGCAAGGGTAAGATAAAGCATATTGGGAATCTCGGGCCAGACTTCTGGTTCCCCATCAAAGCAGGTCAGTCTACGAAGTGCATGCCTTCCAGGTGCCAGACAGCACTGACACCAGTGGGCAGTCAGGAGGCTGTGAGTCACCGGCTGCTTCCTCAGCCCCAGCTCCTACCATGGTCTCCCCTAGCCTTTATGGGCATTTGCTTGCCCCTCAGCCTCACTCAGATGCCCTAGAAGGAGACAAGACAGAGGGTCGATATGTTTTTGTTTGTAACAGGGTCTCAGGTAGTCCAACTGAGGGCTTGGACTTACTGTGTAGCTGAGATTATCCTTGAACTCTTGATCCTCTTGCCTCCATACCCCAAGTGCAAGGATTATAGGTGTGCACAATCATACATGACTTGAAAGGTTTGTACTTGTGTCCACAGCTATTGGTAGGAAGGCTGAACTCCAGGGTCTTCAAAGAAAACTCTCCCCCCACACCCCAACCCCGCCCCATGCTACCTTGGTGGGAGGTCTGGGCCTAGCAAGTCTATTAAGGACTTCTCCTTTCCATTAGCCATTCATTGTACCTGAGCAGTGTCCCAGCCACGGCCCCACCTAAACACACACATACACGCACAGGCACATTCACATGCACATGAGAAGAGAGATAGTCCAAAAAAAAAAAAAAACGCCGGGCGGTGGTGGCGCACGCCTTTAATCCCAGCACTTGGGAGGCAGAGGCAGGCGGATTTCTGAGTTCGAGGCCAGCCTGGTCTACCGAGGGAGTTCCAGGACAGCCCGGACTACACAGAGAAACCCTGTCTCGAAAAACCAAAAAAAAAAGAGAAGAGAGATAGTCCAGCCTCTCTTAGTCAAAAAGGCCATTAAGAAGCCTCCAAGTGGGCTGGAGAGATGGCTCAGCCATTAAAGGCTAGGCTCACAACCAAAAATATAAGAAGCCTCCAAGTAGGCCCACGCCATCTAGGAACCTAGAACTAAGCCTCTCTATCTGCACACACACACACACACACACACACACACACACACACACACACGGTAGCCCAGGTACCAATCTGAAATCCTAAGGCAGTTCCAACTCCTGACACCCTAGATCAGATCGTCTCAACCCGCAAGTCACTACCCCTTGGAGGGGGCTCACGTATTAGGTATTACATTACAGTTTATGACAATAGCAAAACTCCAGCTAAGAAGTAGCAATGGAATAATTTTATGGTTGGGGGTCACCACAACATGAGGAACTGTATTAAAGGGTCTCGGCATTAAAGGGTCATGGGATTGAAGAAACTTGAGAACCACTGCCCTAAATAGACTTGGGACTATCGGAGGACTGAAAATGAAGCTCTGAGCCTGGGAGTTGCTGAGTGTGCTGGGGGACAAAATCCAGTACCTAAGTCACTACTTAACTGGAGCTCTCTCCTGGAGAATTCTGACTCTAGAGGGCCCTTTGACCCAGAAATTACCTCTCTCCAAGCTTAGGAGCAGCACAGCTGTTCTGTCCTGACCCACATGTGGCCAAGCAGTCAGTGGCCAGGGCCACAAGGCTGTGGCCTCCTTACCTGTGCTGAGAAGGTGGCTCCACCTGCCTTCCACACCCTGGACCCTCACCTTTACACTCATTTCCCAGCAGAAGCTTTTAACTTTGAACACATGGCCTTAGGGTCGTATAGGTAGCAATCGGGAAAGAAGACAGCTAGAGGGCTGCAGTCCCCAGGAGACACCATTCTGCTTTAGGAAGGAGAGCTGGCTCCAAATCTAGGGTCCCATTGTTTACAAAGCATTTCTAAGGTATCCTGGGAAGAAAGCCTTCCCTTCTTACAGACCTAGAGTCATCCAACTAGCGGAATGGACAAAAATATGGGAGTTTTAAGCAAAGGAGAGTTACTATTGAAATCTCTATCCCATTCCCAGGCTCCCCAGCACTCCAGCCCCTTTGGTAGTCAGAGCGTAGGGCAGCGGTAGGAGGTGGGTTTTCCTCTTCTCCAGACGAACATGCCCCTCTAGCAGTAGCTATGGTATAGTGTCCTTGAGAATATAAATAGCTGGGAAAGCTGGGCCTTCAGAGTTTGCTCCTAGCAAGTGTAGAGCTGACGCCTCTCTGTGAGATCCTGCCTCTCAAGGTTGCAAATACAATGTTGACAGGAAAGGGAGGCAGGCAAGTCCATATACCATGACAGCATATGTACATGTATGTGTACTACCTAGGGAGCCTAGGAGAAACTGCCAAGGGAGGAGCCGTGGAGTGGCTGGTTTTAGCCCTGGAAGAAGCCATCTTGGATGGTGCATGCTTGGACACTCAACCCTTAGATCATCCAACAGTCCACAAGGCCCTGTGATCGAATCTGGGCACACTCATCCTCCCTGTGCTGTGAAGCCTTTGGGCTGATCCAGCTCCTTTATAGACACAGAACCTTTGCATGTGCTACTTACTCTGCCCAAAATCTCCAGCCCGAATCCAGCTTCTAATAGATTATCCCCATCTGAAAGAGCTGCAGCAAAACTATCACCTCCTGGGAGTCTTCCCTCACCGCTCTAGCCATCTCTCCAAAGCAATTCCACATTCCCTCAGTGTACCTTTCTTTCACGGCGTGCACCATAACTCGTGCTTGAATATTTATTTATTTATTTATTTATTTATAGTGTTTTACACTGTAGTATCTGCGATCACTGCTGGATCCTCCGTATTCAGAAACAGGTACAAAATGGACATTACATAAATACGTGCTACAAAAATTACACTGGCTCATGCTGGAACGAGGGGCTCAAATGGGCCCTGTTTCCCACCTTCAGTAGCTCCAGAAAGTTAAAGAGTGGAGTTTTACCTGCTGAGCCTTGTCATAGGCCCAGAGGCAGCTTGGAATTAGCTCAAGGCCACTTAGCAGGTCTAGTTCCTGTGGTCTACTTAGGGCTTTGGTCAAGTGGGCAGAGGTGGCTCTGAGAGAGGCCGGGGCCGTGATGTGCTCCTGTGATGCTGAGGTGAGGACTGCACCTGCTCCGAAAGCACACTCCCATCATCCACTGCTCCGGGGCCTACATTCACATAAGCTGCTGTCAGCTGCACGTAGTGATCCCCGAGCAGTGAGGCCACTACCTGCTTTACTTCCAGCACTAGGGCTCTGAAGGTGGGTCGTGCTGCTGGGTCAGCCTCCCAGCATCGAAGCATCACCTGGTACCTGTAAGACAAGGGACGTCAGGTATAGGGTGTACTCCTACCTATGGGTTCTGGGAAGCCCAATCCCTGTGGAACAAAATAGAGATGAAGACACATGGCAGGGCCTAGAGCCTCATCCAGACACCACTGTCTCTTCTCCTCACTGGTGGCCTCTTCTACTCACAGCACTAGGTTCATAGGGTAAACTTGTGAAGCCCTCAGCACATGGCTAAGAGGCTCAAGAGCTAATAGGATCATCACACCTCTTCCAGATAGGGTATAAAATGAAGATTAAACCTTGCATAGCATGTCAGGCATGGTGGCACACACCTTCAATTCTAGCACTTGGGAAGTGGAGGGAGAAAGATCAGGATCAGGAGTTCAAGATCAGCTTTAGCTACACAAGGAGTTTGAGAGTAGCCTGGTCTACATAGTGAGTTCTAGGATAGCCAGAGCTACATAGTGGTACCCTGTCTCAAAAACAAACCAACAAACATATACTGAGCCCAGTGAAACATGCCTTTAATCCAGGGCTTGGAAGGCTGAAGCAAGAGAATTAGCCTGCATTCAAGGCTAGCGTAGACTACTACAGAGACCTAGTCTTAAAAACAAAGACAAAACAAAAAAAATAAGCAAACAAACACTCAGCAGTGAAACAGTCCTGGGAGAATTTAAATGGGGACCAGAAGAGAAGTCTACAGGCAGCACTACAGTGGACTGAAGCTGAGGCTCTGAAGCAGGAAGTCGGCCTGCTCTGCTGCACCCTAGAGCGTGTCTTGTTGTCATGGGGATAGCATCCTGCCTGGAATTATAGTCTAAATGTCTGTGTGCAGTATCTTATACATGTCTCCAACTCTCTGAGGGGAATGTGATAATACCCACTTTACAGCTGAGCAAAACAGGGCCCAGCCAGGACAGGGGCTCTCCCTGATGCGTGCACTCTGCAGTGTGCCACTTGGATCTCTCATCGTCTCAGTGGTTGAGACATGTTACATGTTGGAGGCTCTTCCTTTTTAAAAAAAAAAAAAAAATTTTAGCCGGGTGGTGGTGGCGCACGCCTTTAATTCCAGCACTTGGGAGGCAGAGGCAGGCGGATTTCTGAGTTCTAGGCCAGCCTGGTCTACAGAGTGAGTTCCAGGACAGCCCGGGCTACACAGAGAAACCCTGTCTCGAAAAACCAAAAAAAAAAATTTTTTTTTTTTTATTTATTTAATGTATGTAAGTACACTATAGCTGTCTTCATGCACACCAGAAGAAGGTATCGGATCCCATTACAGATGGTTGTGAGCCACCATGTGGTTGCTGGGAATTGAACTCAGGACCTCTGGAAGAGCAGTCATTGCTCTTAACTGCTGAGCCGTCTCTTCTATCATGCTTAGGCCTTTTTTAGGCAGTTGGGAACATATCTTGCCCAATCTCACATCTGCTCATAGGAGACTGCCCATGACCACTGACTGACTAATGCCTGGGATACAGACCTGGGCCCTGGTCGCAATTTCAGAAAACTCTGCAGGGCCAGCCCAACTCCCACAGTCCTGTAGAATGAGCTCCACCCTGCCCATGCATCACAACTGCCCTCTCCCTCTGACAAGCCCTTTTTCTCCCCCTCCACCAACCCCCAAACCTACCATTGAAGCCCTACCATGTAGAAACAGCTACCATGTAGAAACCCCCACTCTAATCTGTTCAGAGAGCCTGTCTTAGATGCAGGCAGGCAGAGAAGTTAATTTCCATACTTCAAACTATATATATTTAGTAAAACAGATGATAGAAAGGTCAAGGCCAAGATGAGGAGAGCTGTAAGAAAGAGCTACTCATTCCCTTTCTGGAGCATAGCCCGGGACAGGAGTCATCAGCCGCTCTACCTGTGACCTGGTTCTCCCTGTTCTAAGCATGCAGACCTGAGCACAGCTGAGGTATGCCTGCTGATTAGGGAGTCAAACCTACCCCACGGGCACTGATGACACAGCTGCTGCCATCCCTTGGGAATGACGAGTCTGAACTACATGCAGTGAAAAAAAGGCCTTGACAGAGACGCAGAGGGCTGGTGTGGGAGCCGGCAGAACCTTCCTTTGAGGTTAAAGGAGTGGCAGAGATGGAAAAGAGCCCCTCTCCCTTTGCAGGAGTCAGGTGGGAAAAGAGATCTGGGAAACCAAACCACTGGCCTTAACACAGACTCTGAGTTGGACTGCTGTTACCATGGCAACTGTGAGGTCTTCTCAGAGTTCTTCCTTGCATGGGGGTGGGACTGGTACACAGTTGAGTAAACTGAGTCCCAGAGAGACTTCCTTTCCTGACCAACTGAAGGGTCAGACAAAAAACCAGGCCAGAGCTTGGTCTGTGGCCCCCTCCTCATGTCTGGAGTCCAGCCTTGCCCCACCCCGCTCCCTTTTACATACTCACAGTGAATCAGGACAATACTCAGGCTGAGGCAGGCGGCGGCCCTGAGCCAGGAAGTGAGAGAGGTCGAAGGGATCGATATGGGGGTACGGTGGGGCACCCCGTGTTAGTAGCTCCCACAGCAGCACACCGAATGACCACTGTTGGAGAAAAGTAAGGAGAGTGATTCAAATGATTACCCCAAGTTTTGGGGCAGGTGGGTCCCCCAGGTCCTCCACTCCTCAGAGTCCTTCACTGGAAATATGGGACCCCCACCCCCCAACCCCTCTGCCCAGAACTCATTCCTCAATAGCATACAAGTTTCCTCCCCATCTCTCACAACTTCAGAGTTGCAAGCCCCGGATTATTCATAAGGAACCAATACATTCACAAACTTCTTTTTAGGCAGGCACCAGATCCTATTTCATATTTGTCCAAGGCAAATGAGGTATGGGGGTTGCCTAACTTGGGGAGTCTCTGTGCTCAGATCATGCAGAAGCAAGGGAAAATACTCTAAGGCACGGAGGTAGAATGGACCTGGAGCAGAGGACACCTTACCACGTCAGACTTGGTGGTGAATCTGTAGGTCTGAAGACTCTCCAGTGCCATCCACTTGACAGGGAGGCGAGCATGGCGCTGCTGGCGAACGCTGTAGTACTCCTTGTCTAGGATGCCACGGGCCAGACCAAAGTCAGCCACCTTGACTGTGAATGACTCGTCCAACCTGAGAAGAGGGAGTCACACGTCGAACTGGAACCCGACTGGGGCTGTAGTTCATGGCAGGGCACCTGCCTAAGAACTGACATCTTACCAGGTCTCGTGCCCACCTATTCCAAACCCTCCGAAGGCCTTAAGAACCACAGTGTCTAACCCTATACCAGAAAGCCAGAAAGTGCCTAAGGCTGCAGAGCAAAGGCTGAGTCCTCCCTTAAGGTGGCCATTAGCAGTTGCAGATCCTCATAACCTGCTTCACCCCAGTTACTTGAGCCACTCACATGCAGTTCCTAGCAGCCAGGTCTCTGTGCACAAACTTCTGCTCTGCCAGGTACTCCATGCCACAGGCTACCTGCAGGCCAAAGCTGATGAGGTCCTTCACAGTGGGGTTCTGGGGGGCACAAGGAGACTGGTGAGCATAGGCAGAGGTGGGTGCTAGCTGACACCTCCCACTCTGGACACTGAGCACTGACCCTCTGAGGGGATCGGATGAAACGACGCAGGTCTCCGTGGCGCATATAGGGCAGCAGCACGAGGGGAAGCCCCTCTGGGGGTAGCATGATACCGATGAGAGCCAGAATGTTTGGGTGATGTAGGCCATGCATGAGCAGCCCCTCCCGCAGGAAAGCCTCCACCTCCTGTACCTCTGTGATGCCTGTGGAGTAGCATAGGTCAGGCCAGGGTAAGAAGGTCCTTTACAAGGGTCAGATGGAGACAATGGGTGGAGGAGGTTCTACTGTAGGTTCACTTAATAAAGTGGCAGCGTAGCAGGAACAAAGGATCTGCAGCCTGAGGTCACCTTCTACCCACCCAGCCTATGCCTTGCTTACGACTCAGAGACTTGATGGCACAGTGGATCCGATTCTGAACCTCGTCTGTATATTCTCCATGGTAGACAACACCAAAGTGGCCTAGGAAGAGCAAGATGGTAAAGAAGGATTCGGTGCCAGACTCACAGCATGCCCTTTATAACTAGTAACCTCAGAACCCCAAATGTGACATTAAAAACAAGTGGCAGCCCAATAGTGGGGCCATTTACAGTCCTCCGATGCCACTGAAGAGCAAATTCTCCAAAACCTTGTTCCAAAGATGACCATATGGAGGCTCAGAAGTTCGGTCGCCTCGAGGTCACACAAGTTAGTGAGTGGGTCAATGTGGGGACTGCTCCAACTGTCTCGAGCACACTCCTCCTATGTCCCTGCCCCAACCTCCCAACCTATCCTCCACACCTTTGCCGATGACCTGGTCAGTATGGACGACCACTTGCTCGTGGGGAATCAGTACGTCCTTGACCTCGGCTAGGAGCGTCCTATCCAGATCATGGAGCCGGATAGACACTGTCCGCAGCAGTGGGACACTTGTCCCATCCCTACTTTCTGAAGATTCTTCATGGTTGGGAGCTCTGGAAGCTGTACCATCAATGTCAGAGAGTGTTGTAAGGGAGAGGATGAACACCTGTGGGGAGGGGCAGGCCCTGGCGTCTACCGCCCCCCACCGTCTCACCAAGGCCACTTCTGTAGTCAGAGCCACAGCGAAATATAGACAGGGACATGGTTCTGGGAGATGGATCCTGGGATGCTGCCAGGTCATCCATGTTGGGGGCAAGGACTGTGGAAAGACAGCCCATGGTGGTGAGCCTCTCCACGCTCCTGGGGACCAAGTCCCACTGAGAACTTGGAGACCTCCACAGTCTGGAGATTGAAGATGTTACTGTTTTGGGGGAGTCTACTGTTAGGCTTAGTCTAGATGGATGTTGAATGTCGGGAACTTACCTCGCTGCTTTTTCCGTCTTCGGGAGTTAAAGACCAGCGCCATGGCCAGCACAGCCACAAGCAGGATCAAGGCCAGAAGAGCAAAAAGGAGTGTTCCCTGTGAGGTCCTGCCTGGGCCTGACCGAACCACTTGGCCCAGTATGTGACACCCACCATCTACACAGACCTGAAAGCAGATGGCAGTTTAAGCTCAGACTGCAACCCCTCAGCTCATGGTTTCCTGAGAGGGCCAGTTGTATCACCTACCTGCAATGGGACACCATCTTTGCCAAGTTTCAGGGCAGGGGCAGGGGGCAGATCACCACATCTCCCCGGAGTTCATGTTGGCAGACCTCACCACCCACGGTCATGTTCACAGTCACGCAGTCTGCCACAGAGCCCAGCCCAATATACTGTAGAGACAGACATAGGTATCAGCCAGAGGCTGGACTCTACCTTCTCATCTTCCGCTGTTCCTCCCCTCCTGTTTAAACCTACCTCAACCTTAACGGAATGCTCTTCAGGCTTCAGCGGGACCAGGCCAGCTCTGGGTAGACTGGGTGGGGGCAGGAAGCGAAAACCAGGCAGTGTGAAGAAGCCAGCGGCTCCATCCCCCCAGACGCTCAGATTCCCTGTTGCCCACCCCTGAGGGTTTCGGACCACATATTCAGGCAGGCGACACTGAAGCTGCTGTTCCAGAAGCTGCCCTGCACACTGCTGAGACCAGCATGAGAGTAGTTAGGCAATGGCTGACCCCTGGCTGCTCCAGTCTCCTCAGCCCAGTGTGAGGTGAAGTTAGACATCAGTGGACTGGTCCAGCTTTCCTCCCCCGGGTCTTTACCCGTTCTGCTCACCCTGTTCTTCACTGTACTTTGACCATCATGGAATGATAGTGCTAGATGCCATGCTGACGTCAGATGCTGGCCATGGATGATGACATGAGAGCCACTGTGGGAAAGGGTAGGGTGGTGGGTTTAGAGGACTTGGGGAGCTCGCTCTCTCATTTCCTGGAGGCCAAAGTAGTCAGAGAGGTGGAACTTACCTGTAGCCACACTTGGGACTGATGTCCAACACAATAGGGTCTTCCTTGTAGTGAAAGGTCCAGGAACAGGCACCTCAGCACCCCCTATTGCAGATGAAGGGGGACCCTGGCTGTGCCAGTTCAGGAGGTGTGACACATAAGATCTGCTCCTCACTGACCTGCAGAAATGAGGGATTGGGCACAGGGAACCTTTTTAGGATGAGCAAGTTTACCTCCTCCAGGACTTACTATCCTTCTACTTCTCTCCTGGCTGTCTTTCCCATCCATCTACACTCCATGGGACTGGAGATAGATACTCCAGTAAGACCTTCAAGAAGGAAGTAACAAGTTCTGTCCCTTGGCAGAGACAGTGACCTCTCTGGTGGGCTCTCTTGTCTCTCTGGTGGAGGGAGAGCAGGTCCCTCTTGGTTCTGATCCCTACATTGGCCATGTGACTGATTCTCTTCTTTCCACATTGGCAGTAAGTAGGTACCCACCTGGTGAGGCTCCCTGGGTGGGAACAGAGGAAAGAGTCTCACGAGAAAGGGGCTGCTTGGTTGTCTCCGTCGGGGACAGGGAAGATAGGGACTATGTTGTACCTGAGACTTGAGGAGACTTAGGCAGCAGCCAGGAGGAACCTAATATATTCCCTCAAACATCAGGCCACCTCAGAAGCAGATACCAGTTGGAGTCTCACAAAGGGTGGGGTCCTGTGGCTTCCCATAATTTTACCTGATAACACTTACTGTTCCAGCCGGCACTGCGTTCCATTGACCAACACAGCTCGGCTAGTGCCGACAGACAGGCTCTGGCCTTCAAGGGTGAGATAAGTACCCCCAGCCCGTGGGCCAAAGTCAGGTTTTATTGATGTCAGTACTGGCTCCTGCGAGGATGTGGAAATGGCTCAGCTGAAACAAACCATTCATTCCAAGCCCACCCTTCTTGTACCACCCACTGACCAAGGGCAAAGACCGGGCAATGTGGCCTCACCATGAAAGAGAAACCTTCCTGCACAGAGACACCTTCCACTCGGAAGTGCTTGCCTGCTGGCATGTCAGTGATGAGAAGGCTGACGTTTGTAGTTCCCACTGTCTGGGTGACCAGGGGATCCAGCTCACATTCAAGCTCCTCTATGAATTCCTTGTAGGACCTTGGCCTGGGACACCAGAAAGGGCACCATGTTGGGAGTCGTGTAGGGCTGGCTACATGCCTGCCATAAGTCACGAGGCTTCTCTGAACCTCAGAGTAGTATCTCCACTCATGCCCTCTTCTGAAGGCAGACAGGCCTGAGTGGGACAGTTTTAAGTGAGCTAACCTTGTCTAGTCTACAGCTAAATGGACAAGTAGAACATACACAGGCTCAAAAGAGGACAGAGACATCTCAGACACAAGGAGCCAGAGCCATTATAGCTTGTTTCATATCCTTCACAGAACAGGGTCTCACAAATGAGGGGATGCTTGGTCACGCTCATCAGGGATAAGGAAGGCAGGGACCATGTTATACCTATGGCTTGAAGAGTCCTTAGGCAGCAGTCGGCAGGGACTTTGGCCCACAGTGATCTGATGTGTTCCCTCAGGTATGACACCATCGGGTCGCAGGTAGAAGTTGGAGCCACATAGCGTAAGCCTCGTCGTGCCTCTTAAAGGTCCGCTGTGAGGATAGAACTGAAATGGAGAGAACAGCCCAGGGTTTTGTGCGAGGTTGAACTCTCAGCCCCACCTCCTTCCCAAGAGTCCCCTGCCATATCCCTTGCATATCTCGCACTCCAGCCATTCTGGGTCACCTGCTAGCCCTCATCAGACTTTTCCTACCTCCCAAGTTTCCCATGTGTCATCCCCTCTGACAAGGATGCCCTCCTTATGGACATGTCAGACCTGAGGAAGATCATGGTCAGGATTTTTTGACACCTCCACCTCACTTTGCCCTGCTTGTCTCACGGTTACTGTGCCCTGCTGGGGGAAGCTGTACCTCACTGATCTCAGGTGGACAGTGGTCCTGTTGCCAGGAGCCTGGACACTCCTTCTGCCGACCACACCGGTCCCCACACCAGCCACATCCCATGAAGCGCTGTGCTCTCAGGCAACGCCAACAGGTGAGAAAATGACGACAGCCAGGACCCTGGATGGGTACCTTGAAGACCTTAGGGTGACAAACAGGTGGGTCAGGTATGGCTAAAGGTGAGAACTGGGCCCTGTCGGTCCTCCTGGTTCCTTTATAGATTAGAGAAGTAAGGTCTTCCTATCAATGCCTCTTGTAGCTCCCATTACCCCAAACCCTAAGTTCTGACCCTGTACACCTCACTGGTCTCCAGAAGCAAAGAGTAGGTCATTCCCAAGGCGACCGATATCCCGATGAACAGGCTGTCCGCTGCTGCCCAGGGAGAAGTTGGACACATACAGCAAGTAGTTGAGTGACCTGGCTATCTCCACCTGTGACAGGTCAGCTATGAGAAAAATAGCAGGGGCAGGGGACAGGAATGCAGGACCAGATGATTGTGGGGTAAAGGACATACCTGTAGGACACGCCCATCTGCAGTACCCATGTGGGCCACTGTTACATTGCCAAAGCATGTCACATGCAGTGCAGTGACCTTCACTGATCCTAGCAGTCCATTGAAGAGGTCCACACGTGTGAAGCTATCAGAGACCATTAAAGGGAAGTAGTGGCAACGGGAGCTGGGACTGGAGGCCTCTCCACCAGGCTGGGCAAAGGCAAAGGCAGGGAGGAGAGTCAGGGGTCAGGCCTGGGCATTGACTCTTGGGGACTTTTGTCAGTGTATCAGCAATCCCAAACTGCAATGCTCACTGTGCTTGACTAGAGGAGGCCCAGAGCCTGCCCCTTGTTTACCGCCACCATGCCCGTAGGCTCCCGGAGTTAGCAAGGGCTGGGAAGAAAGAAGGCCCAGTCTAGAACGCCAGATCCCCTACTTCATGCCTTACCTTGCTATGTCCAGTCTGCTGACCCATTATGGAATCTTGTAGACCCAACCCATCCACACATCTATTCATTTATCCAAGGCCTCACAAACCCTTCAAGATCCAGGGTACTCTCTCACCCCGTTGGCTCCACTCTGCCTCTGTGCATGCATCTTAGCAAATGTCCTCCCTGGGCTTCAGTTTCCCTACTTGTGTAGGGGACTGAATTCTGAGATTAAGTGGCTTCTCAAGGTTGGCAACATTGTTCCTTTCCCATAGGTCCTACCTACACCTCCCTCAGGTACTACAACAACAACAATAATACAAGGCCCTATGACCTGAATGGCCAGTTAAGCCTCAGAAGTTTGGAAGCCGCAAACCTCTCCCTGGCTTTTAGCCAGGAGTGCTGGGGGCTATAAACTCTTAGGACAGAGTTGTGAATGGTCCTGGGAAAGTAGGAAGCCAGTGTATGTATTTAAGACGCTGGGACTGGGTTAGAGGCACAGGAAGGGCCAGGAGAGCCCTCTGGATTCAGAACCTCCTTCAGTTCACACAGATTTAACCCATTCCTGGACCTCAGTGGTAAGCAGAACCTGGGATGGGGAGGGGCAAGAGGAAGTAATGTTGAGTCTAGACACCCCACCCTATCTAGGTCTATATCCTGCTTGGGTGGGGCCTGGAACCTTGTCATAACTTGAGAAGGAAAGGGGCCTGGCCCTAGCCGGAAGCTTGCCAACTGTTTTCACCCTGACTCAGGCACAGGTGGGGCTCTGGCGTTAAGGAGTTAGTAGCTCAGGTAAGCACACGCTCTTGCTTGCTTGCCTCTACACCCTGGGGTCTTTGATTTGGGTCCTAGGATTAACTAAGGTCCCTATCCCTGAAAACACTTGCTTTCAGTGTCCCATTCCTCAGAGATGCACCACACTCAGTCTGAATCCAGACAGGAAGGAGTCTTTAGGTCAACCATTCTGAGTATACACACAGAGGCTGGTGCTACAGTGGTTGGGTACTTAAACTCATTGGACAAACCCTGATTTACATATCTTCAGAGACTTGGCGTACCTCCATACCTAGAGCCTATAGGCATGGCCCAAGATTAGTTCTCCTGGTGCCTGGCACGATGCAGTCACAATCCACTCCCACTCGCCACTAGTTAAACTGGGAAAGGTTCTGATTTCCTGTCTAGGGTCAGACCAAATGTTCTTGCTCCTAGGACTTCTCAATCTAAATATACTCAGCTGAGGGTGAAGGGCTAAAGGTGTGGCAGAGGCTTAGCATGTGTGAGGCCCTGGATTTGGCCCTTCAAGTTTTAAAGAAAAATGACTTTTGACTGCAACACTGGCTGTAAATTTTGCACCTCCACTAACAGAAGCTGGAAACAAACAAGTCAAGAGTATCACAGCCACGGCCAGGCCTGTGGCACACGCCCAAGAACCTCCCTCTTCCAGAGGCTGAAGCAGGAGGATTACAAGTTTAAGAAAGGATTGGGCTTAGAGAATGAGTTCAAGGCCAGGCTAGGCAACTTTAGTGAGACTGTTTCAAAATTAAAATTATCAAGGGAGAGGAGAGGGACTGGAGACATAGCTCAGTGCATTTGACTAGCAGGTGTGAGGCCCCAGGTTCAATTCCCAGTTCCTAGTATGGCCAACAGGGGTGTTGGTGGTGGTGGGGTGGGCAAACAAAAAATTGTTACAGCAGAACCAAGGGCACTGGGTGGCTAGAGACTCCAAGAATGTGACTGTGAGCCGGGCAGTGGTGGCGCATGCCTTTAATCCCAGCACTTGGGAGGCAGAGGCAGTCGGATTTCTGAGTTCGATGCCAGCCTGGTCTACAGAGTGAGTTCCAGGACAGCCCCGGCTACACAGAGAAACCCTGTCTTGAAAAACCTTAAAAAAAAGAATGTGACTGTGAGCTAGAGTGATAGTAGGCCGTTCATCCAATGCTTCATTCAACTTCCCCTACTAACCTCTCAATAGTCTTAGATGAGACTATCTGACTGGCTGCAAGGAGGTTACGCTAAGTTAAGCCCCTAACCCCTCAGTAGCATTTTAAAGACATTCTGTTTCCTGTTTGTTTCTTCTCTTCTTCCAGACTTGCTACACTACCAGCTATGAGACCTCCTACCTGGGGCAGGGCCTTGGCTACAGTGACAAAAAGTCCAGGGTGGACCAATCCCTACCATCCCCTCCCACGCCTTTATTCATCCTCAATTGCTTATTGTTGCTTGCACAAGACTGGGGTGAGGCTTCCCAGAACTTTCTAGAGCCGAGCTAAAACTTCCTTTCCACTATGTCCCAGATTTTTCCCGTAATGACTGTGTGGAGAATGGGTTAGTAAATCACAGTTCATACAGGCTCCCTAACAAGCCCTGGGACTTCCAGGGTTCCCTGGAACCTGCCAGAGTTGGGGCTGGGGCGGAGAGGAGTTCTCTGGCAAGTCTGCCAACCTCTCTTTGGAAAGCAGAGCAAAGCAGTGTCTTCATAGAAAAGCGAAACTATGTGGGCAAGCAGCTGTGAATTCTTGTGTTTGTGAGAATCTGCCCATGTGGTTTTGCCTTTGTATATATTCTCTGTGTCTCTGAGGATCTAGGAAATGGACAGGTTGGAGGAGAGTTTGGAAGCTGTGCCGACAGAGGTAACTATGATGTAAGCTCCTCCTCGCACAACCACGGAAACTACCTTAGAGAATCAGTTGGCAGGAAGGGTGACAGCAAATTGAAGCAGCAATGGGGCATCAGCCTCGTGCTGGGTGAGCTTCTGGGATGGCTGTTAATTTGTCTGCCTTCCCCTAATGCCTTCTCCCACCCAGGCCCTTTCAGAAATAGCAAGGAAATGGCCCGGATTCAGCTCCATGGGGTACTCACAGGTCAGGGGCCCGTTCTTTCTGCTCACCGGATTAGGACAAAAACTGGGCGTCTGGAAGAAGTCAAGGCCTCTTGACAAGGGGGAAGAAGAATTTGAAGAGTGGCAGCAATTTTCCACACCCTCTTCAATCAGCATGTTCAGATGGTAAATGGGGAAGGCACATACAACAGACTTGGGACCCGTGCCAGAGCCACTATCCTTGACAGCCACGAAGACCCCAAAAAGCACTTCCTGGCCCTCTAGAATGTTCAGCTCCACAGCCAGCTTGGCATCCACTGGAGCAGAGTGGGCTGCCTGAAGCACTGGGTAGGGCTGTGCTCTCTCTGGGACTCCACTGCGTCTCCGGCGTTTAGGTGCAAAATGACAGTCCAAGACCAGCTCCCGGTAGTCACCAATCTCTGGCTCTACAGCATTGAGCCGGACCAGACGTGTTTGCAAGGCACTGGGAGGGCTTGTGACACTGATGGGTTGTACAGTCAGAAAGTAGACAAAGTCTCCTGAGTGGAAGCTGTACACGTATTTGATGAGGTAGGAGGCCAAATATTTGGGCAGCACAGACAGCGATGGAAAACCTGGTTGGAATCCAGAAGTATCAGACTTTAGACGACGGATGGACACTGAGCGTGGGCTGAAGCTAGCACCCAACTCTGGGTCTAGTGAAGATGCCACATAGAAGTAGGAAGCATGGCCCTGCTCCACCACAGTCACACGAGTGCCCAGTGGGCTAGCCACACAGTCCGGGCAGGCCTCAGGCTTGTTATTGTTTGCTGAGAAGAGGCAGGCTGGAGCTGCTAAGTGCACGGCTTTCCCCCGAGGCTCCAGCTCATGTAGGAAACAGCGGCCCTGTAGGGTTGAGCCACAGCTGACCAGGGCTGGCAAACCCGGTTCCATCACTAGCACCAGTGTGTCTGTGTCGTTTGGTGGTCCATGAGGGCCTGGACCACAGCTCTGACAAGTCTGGCAGCCAGGGTCTCCGATAGGGCCAGTGGTCAGGTTCTCTATATACTGCAGGTCAGGCCCAAGCACGTGGAGCAATTGCGTGTGGCCACAAACACTGCACTATTTTTACTGTCCTCGTAGGCTGCCAAGGCCTGTACCCGGCCCCTCGCGAAGAAACTGGGGACCACGTACTTAACACTGAAGTCTCGGGAGGCTGCGAAGGGTATTCGTGGGCACTGCCAGTCCAGGTTGGTGGACGCTGCCAGCAGCCGCAAAAGAAGCATCAGCAGTAGAGAAGATTGTAGCAGCGGCAGAAGCAGCCCCATTGAGCTGCGGCCCCTTGGGAATCCCAGAAGGTTGAGGACTTGACCGAACCAGATTCAGGGTCTGAGCTGAGACCAGCGTTAAGCAGCGGTTCTGAAAGTCCCCAGGCAGCTAGCTGACCCACTGCCCTGGTCCCTGGCAAACCCAACCTTTCTCCCTTCCCTGTGGTCTGAGCACCTGGCTGTGAACCCACGAACACGGCAATAGCACGATCACCTCACCAGGAGCCCCAGCTGCTGCTTCTAGCTGCCTCTGCCACAGCAACTTGGATCAAAGTCGAAGGGAGGTGGGCCCCCCGAGGGTGCGGCAGGGCTGGGGGTGGGGCTACGGGGCGGAGCCCTGTTGAAGGCCCTGCTTTCTTTCCAGCTCTGTCTGACTCTTTCCAGCTGTGAGAAGGCTGTTGTAGTGACCTGGGAAGGAGTATTCCTGAACCATCCTATTCCCCCACAACCCACCTGGTTAATATTAGAACGGTGCAGGACAATCTAGCTCCTCCCCACGGCCCTCATTCACAGGAAAACCGTCAGGCACCAGTTCACCTTGTGGGGAACAGACACCAGGAAGGCACTGGACAGAATGAAGCTGGGGTGGGGTTTCCAGAAAGGAATACATAGAACATACCTTTTGTGGTCAGAGACTATCTTCCCAGGTGCTTATTTTGAGAAGTCTCAGAGGAAGGTATGTTGTACCCTGTTCTGTCTGCCAAGAGCCATAGGGGTTAATGGAGTATGCCACCCCCCTCCGGGGTGGATAATAGTTAGAGGCAACTTCAGTGAAGACCTAGCCCTCTGGCTCTGCTCCTGTCACTGTGGTCTCAGCATGTGAGGGGAGGCTGACTGTGGTAAATGCCTCTCCTCCAGTGCCCCAATATGGAAGAGGTATGGTCTCTGACTTCCAGGGCACCTCTGGTCTGCTCTGAGCCTTGCTTTGTGGACCCAATGTCTCTGAAACAAGAACATGGTTCTAGGTGGTTGGGATCCCGAGTCCTCTTTCTAGGATGGGTGAGTGAGTGAAGCTCACTCTGCTTTGCCATCTGTTACCTGGGCCTCAGCCTCTGTCTCTTGGCAAGAGGTCTTTCTCAATACCTGAGGGTAGTGGAGCAGGAGGTATTCTTAGCTGGGCAGCTTCCTTAGCTCAGTGGACCTGGGCCCTAGAGGGCTGGCTCTTCACAGGGTGGCCATAGGCAGTCGTGAGTCCTGGGACAGCAGAGGACAAGAGAGCTGGGGAGGGAGGAGCTTAACAGGATTCAGTCCAGCCTGGGGAATTCTACCTTTCCTATTCCACGCCCAGGACAAAACTTCACTGACGCTTCCCCTTTCTAACTAGGCCTTAGCGAATGTTTCCTCTCCCTTGATCCTTTCATAGTTGAGATGCTATTATCCTAGGATGCCTTTTCTTGTTTGTTTTGTTTTGTTATTTAGAGACAGGATTTCTCTGTGCAGCCCTGGCTGTCTTGGAGCTCATTTTGTAGACCAGATTGGCCTCGAACTCAGAGATCCACCTGCTTTAGCTTTCCAAGTGCTAGGACTAAAGGTGTTTGCCACCATGCCCAGATTTTTTTTAAGCATCATTTAAAATCATCAAAAAATATGGAACACTTCACAGACTTGTGAGTCACCCTTACACAGGGGCCATGCTAATCCTCTCTGCATATTGTATAAAAGAAGGTCTTTTATATCCAGCCTGCGGAAAGTGCATCTCATGGGCCAAGAGCTTGGGCTTGATATAAATTCCCAACACAGTTAGTTTGCACTCTTCCTCCATTCCCAGGGTAGGACTGCCCAGCTCAGAAGTGAATAAATAACACAAAGCAAACCATGGCACCCTTCCAGTATTCCCCATGGTTAACATGTCTAAAGATAGTCATGCAGAGAAAACTGAAATACTCTCCACACAGTGTCCAGAGAGGGCTCTTGTGAATGTTGTCTTGCCTCCAGAGATTGTGAACACTGTGTGTGTGTGTGTGTGGGGGGGGGGGGGTTATGAAGGAGGGGAGAGGACACACATTTGGTTGGCTTTGCCCAATCCACTTGAAGGTGGAAGCAGTCATTAGTTGGTTCTCTGCTGCCACTATGTGGCTATGATGGTGACTGCACCCAGGACAAAACTCCATTGCGGGTAGAGGGTAGATAGGTTTCTCAATTGTGGAGCCCACAGGAGCAACCCTTAGTTACTTTCATCTAGGGGTTCAGCAGGACCTTCAGGGTAGGCATGAAGCCTGTACTCCCCTAAGATAAGCTCACTGGGTTTGGCCTATTTGGCTTAGGGCTTAAACTATTCTGGCATCTTCTCACCAGAAAAGAATGCTAGCCACTATGCCCTCCAAGGGCTCTGACGTCTCTGAACACCTCTGAAATCCAATCCAGAAATCATGTTAGTGAAGTCGGGGATTTCTCTGTAACTACAATATGACCATATCAGATTGTAGCTCTAAGTGACTTGCCCGGTGTAATTTCACCTGGATGTTGAAAATTCCTGGACTTGTGGACTCTGCCAGTTTCACTGCAGAACAGTTTTATCAGGTTCTCTTTCCAAATGTGGGTGCCTCTGTTAGGAATACCTCCTTTACTTGCCTGTTATCTCATCCCTGAGCTCCAAATAGGTAAACCCTGCACTCCTAGATGCCTACTGTCCTAGGTACACATGCTTATCTCTGACCCTCTTTCCTTATTCCTGATCAGAATCAGTGCTGAACTTCAGAAGCACAACACCTACAGGTGCTAGAGTGGCTGCCAGAGCACTTAGGGGCTAACTGCTGATCTGAAGATCTAGGGATGTCTGTCTTTGCCCAAAAGGTTGATCCCTGGTCAAGAGCAAGGTGAGGAAAAGCACCCAATAGCTAGGAAAGAGACCGGGGCAGGTGTGCAGTGTGTACTTCTGAGGCCTGCTGCCTGTTAATTCTCACACAATCTAGACTGAAACCAGAAACAACGATTCTGCTGCCAAGTAAGCACAGCTGTCACAGTGCATCCTTAAAGTGGCCTGTGATAATTCGTACAGGTTCTCTCGTGTGGCCCTACTCTCTGAGACTGCATGGAGGTGGTTCTGACAGGAAGACCACATTCACTGGGCACTCTTCTCTCTAGTTAGGCTTTTTGCTTCTCTAATCAATGCTGGTTAGGTCGTAGGAGGACTGGGAGACACTCCCCCGCAATCCCCTGCCAGGAGCAAGTTGGAGGCCTTCCATACTATGCCCCAGATTGCCCAAAGGTCTTATGGTAGAGGGAATGGGACCAGTCCTTTAGTGCCGAGGCTCCTGGGAGTGTCCACAGTATTTCATGTAAGACAGGCTGAGGGACAACCTAGCACATCTAGTGACCTTGTTAAGGTACATTTATTTACTCCTAGAGGTTCCAGAGATCAAGTGGGTTTCCTTTGGCTCTTTCTTGGGGGGGGGTCATGCTGATGAACTGGCTGGCTGAGATACAGGAACCAAGGCAGACAGCCCTTCATGGGAAGGACTAAGCATGGTCCCCAGAGGCCTGCAGCTATAGGGAGACTAGACTTGGAATTCAATCATACTCAACACTGGGTTGCCTTGCCAAGGGCTCTTACCCAGAAGCAGGCCTAAGTCATCCCCACTTGTCTTACTCAACTCAGCCTGGCCTTCCCTACAGCAGCCCATTAACCAGAACCACAACGAGCATGCTGGTGACTGCACTGTCCTCTGAAGCCTGCTTCTGGGCCCCACCAAGGAGTAAAGGAGTGGCTAGGGTAGGTATGGAAAGATGGAGGCAGACAAGGAAAAGACAGCGGAGTGCTTATGAACCCTTTACATGTAGCAGGACTTTGGAGGAACCAGATTGGCCCCAGACTAGAATGTGACTCCACATGTGAGTGTCAATGCTGGAAAAAGGGTGAGAGAAGAGAGGCTCAAATGAGCACGTGTTCCCACGTATACAGAATGAGAAGGGGCGGGAAGAGGATCCTGTGTCTACATGTCAGAGTGGTTGGGAAGAGGCAATGACAAGGCTGGGTGGGCTGGTGCACACCTTTACTCCCAGCACACAGGAGGCACGTGAATTTGAGGACAGCCTGGACATGGTGAGTTCCAACAGCCAATGCTACATAGAGAGAGCCTGTCTCAAAAACCAACAAAACAGAACAAAGAACCAATGACAAAGTGCAACAAGTGTCTTTCTCAACGCACTTTAATGCACGCACCTGCACGCACCAGCCCACAGTCCCTGCCTGTTGGCTGGGCAGGGGAAGCCAGCCTCACCTGGAGGTTCCCATGGCTTCCCGTGCCCAGTGTGCCTTCCCACTTCCATCAATAGGTGAGGGGTGTGAGGATGAAGAGACGGTCTTCCTCTTTGCGGATCCAGCGCATCAGCTTATGGATGGCACTGACAGCTGATGCCTTGGTTCCCAGTGGGCTGTAGCACATGTAGAGCTCAAAGGCACCTGTCACCTGGAGGAGGGGCAAAGGGTCATCATCTAGAATAGGTATGCCCCTGTGGCATCTACCCAGGATCTTTATTAAGACCAGTCTGTCTAGGGCCACCTTACCCAGGCTAGGAGGTTCTCATTGGGGCCTGTATAGTAGATGGTCTTGAGTGGGCGAGAGGCATTGTGGGCACGGCTGTGCAGGTACTGGTAGAGGCCCAACAGCCGCTCCTGCTCTTCTTCACTGGTGTATGGGGCCTCAATCTCAGGACTGCAAATGGAGAAGTGGGTTCACAAAGGAAGGCCTCTCACTGCCTTCTCTGGAGATCTAGAAATATCTGTTTGTGCCTGTTCTCCAGGTGCGCCCCTACAGGAAAGTATTGTCTTCTGGCTACAGAAGACTACCCAGCTCAGAAGGGAGCCCTGCCCCCTTCCCAGGTTCACAGTGACCCTTCCTTGGAGAGGCTGTTTCTGAGTTTAGGTATCTAACAGAGTAGATCTAGAGTGAAGCAATGCAAGCTGGGAAACCTGAGCCCAAAATGGAGGGAACAGGAAGGGAGGACAGATTCTGACATATCTGCCCAATTCCTTTATTGGGGGTGGGGTGGGTTCTGCATCCTGGCCTGGACCAAAATTACCTCAAAAGCAGAGCTGCTACAGGGCAAAGGATGTGGGAAACCCTGTGTTCCAGCCTCTTTCCCAAGTTGTTCCAGGCCTTATGAGTATTGAAGTAGAGAGGTGTGTGCCCACCAAGTGATGCCAGAGTGAATCAGCCCCAGTATATTGGCACACTCTCAAAAGAGAGTTTTCCGATTCAGGGCTGCATCTCAGGTCTCAGGACCAACCAGCCTCCCCCATCTCTGCATCCTTGTCTCCCTGAAGCAGTGCCTCCTCTCACCTGGTGAAGAGTCCTGAACTCTTTGATTTATAGAGGAAGTGGCGAAGGTCAGGGATGCCCACTTGGGCAACGCTGTAGTAAGGTGTGCGCAGTGCCTCCCGCAGGGCCAAATGGGTTCCCCGCTTTCGGAGGCGCTCCTGGAAACGGCGGCGGCAGTCAGAGACTGCGAAGAAGTCCTCACGGTCAGTGGAGATCAGCAGCAGGCAGAGATCGGTGTCAGGTTCTAGGTAAGAGATGTGTGCGTGGAAGAAGCCGGCCGCATTGAACTTTGGCAGGCACACAGGGGTCCAAGCCTCGCCCTCACGGAAGGATGAGGAGGAGCTAATGAGGTTGAAAAGCAGGTGCAGGTCGATGGGATGCAGGAATTGGTCCTTGCGGCGCACGAGCGCCACCAGCTGGTTGTGGGCCAGCAGGATGGAAAAGACCAGGCTGCGAGCACGCGCCTGCTGCAAGCTGGCACTCACCGTGTCCCGCACGGCCGCTGCCAAGGGCAGGCACCGCGCCGCGCCCATCAGGAAACTGGGGTCTCGAGCCATCAGCTGCAGCAGGTTATCGGTGATTCGCTCCGAGCCCGAGAGCAGGCGCCGCAGGTCGTAGTTCTGCTTCTGCTGGAAGATGTGGCTCAGCTGCGCGCCGGTAAGAAGGCTCAAGATCTGGTAGTAGATGTACAGTAGCTCCTGCGCCAGCTCCTGGGCCGACTGCCGCGTGCGGGCCACCGCCACCAGCACCAGAGGGCTCCGGCGCACGAATACTACCTTGTAGCCATCTGAGGGTGTGGGGAGGGGGTCAGCTTCAGCCCTCCTCCCAAGCCCTCCCGGATAAGCTTTCCCAGTGGGTACACAGCTTCACTTTCCAGGGTTTTCTTGCTGGGAGCTCAGAGCAGACTTATTGGTGTGATTAGCCAGTCACCTCCCTTCCCTGGCATTTGCTTCACAAACTAACATTCTTTTATCTGTTTGCTTTTTGAGAGCGTCTCGCTCGAGTAGCCCAGGTTGGCCTGGGACTGGCTAATGTAGCTGAGGCTGATTCTCCTGCTCCCACTTCCCAAGTGCTGGGATTTACAGATAGATGGACATCACCAGAGCCCAGCTCAAGAAAGCACATTTTTATGGTAAGTGCTAACTCAATTAGCAAGTGATCTAGGCTAAGGATCTGGGATCCGCTGTTTGTTTTTAATTTATTCATTCTTTTGTCACTGCCCCAGGAGGCTTTCATCCTTTCTGAAGGCAAAACTCTGGTCTTGCTACAGCCCCACACCTCAGGAGGCCTCTATTGTTATCCTACCTACCTGGGGTGAGAGCATAAGGCTTAAAAGATGAAAGTACTTGTCTGTCAGGCAAGGACAACCCAGGTTTCTAGGGGTGAGTGTGTGTGTGTGTGTGTGTGTGTGTGTGTCTGTCAAAAACTTGGTATGAATAAACCCTGCCATTGGAGCCTTCCCCACAACCCTCTTCAGGTGGCTCACCTGCATGGATGGAGCGGATGGCATTCTTGTCTGCCTCCAGGAAGGACACCAGGGCAACCATGACACCCATAGTGCTGGAAAGCGCTTCCTCAGACCCATAGCGAGAATACACAGGCTTCCCTGCCTCACTCAGTACAAACACATGCTTCTGGTGGAGACGCCATGCCTCTGTAGCATCCTCCTCATCCCCTTCAGTTGAGCCCTCTTGGGAGGGCTCTGTAGCTGGACGTCCAGCTGCTCCCTGGGGCTCCAGCCAGTCTTCAGAGCTTCCTGGCAGCATTTCCTCCTGCAGGTCTCGGGCCACACCTGTCAGCTGGGTGCTTAGTTCGCTGAAGTCCTGGCTAATCTGGCGCATGTCTGTAGGCAGTGGCGGGGGACTCCCAACATACTCTTTGGGGCTGTCTCCAGAAGCTTCCCTGTCTTCTAACTCTGTCAGGTCTTCATAGGAACGTGTATGGACGAACATTGCACCCTCCTGCCCAGCACCTGCAGACCAAAAGCACTGGTGCTTAGAGAGACGGCTGTTGCCAGACACCCACCTCTCACCAAGGAGATGCCTAGTGCTTGGGGCCAAGGTGCACCTCCTCCTCCTCCCACTGTCTGCCATCGACTATGCTAATCTACAACTTAGAGGCCCTAGGTCTCATGGCAGCATTGGAAATTGGTATCTGCCAACCTCTCACTAACACTAAACAGCTTATCCCTTGCCCATTCATGGACCTGCACTTTGGACCCCTCAACACTTACCCCAGGAGCCCTGCACCTGCTGTTTACCTGACGGCATCACCAGCCCCCCATGTGGGTGAGTACTTATCACATGTCAGCTCTCAGGGAAGATGTAGTTACTTATACGCCTGACGGTCAACCACAGACAGTATCATTCTTTGTTTTAGTCACTACAGTGGTATTCCCCAAGAGCATGGACTTACTTATTTACTTCCTCCATCCATGGGGAGGGCCACGATAGCTGCTGACTACTGCCAGCCTGTGGCTTCTCCAAGACAGGGACCATGTTGATATTGATTGATTGATTGATTGATTGATTGTAACCTGAAGCCCTGTGGCTACTTTGTTTCCTTGTTTTGGAGATATGGTCTTAGTGTATAAGTAAGTGACTAGCCTCATACTCATTATGTAGCCCCAGGCTGGCCATGAGTTCACACCAATCCTGCCTTAGCCCATGCGTGACCTACATGATCACAGGTGGACAGCACCATATTCAGCTCTTTTTCTTTTGAAACACAGTTTGGTTTTTATTACAAGATACTTTAGCTGGGTGGTTGTGGTGTACACCTCTAATTCCAGCACTCAGGAGGCAGAGGCAGGTGGATCTCTGTGAGTTTCAGGCCAGCCTGGTCTACAGAGATAGTCAGGATAGCCAGGGCTACACAGAGAAACCCTGTCTCAAACCTCCCCCCGACCTACAAAAAGAAAAAAGATATTTTAAATATGGACTTTTAAGTAAGATCAATAAGAAAAGAGAGCCTGTTTTGACAGGAAATGGCAAGAAAGGAAAGCTGTAAACAGTCCTACTTTCTGCAACCCCAGCATATGACAAATGCCTGACTAGTGACTGAGCAACTGTACAGGGAGGAAGGGAGGGAAGATCAACTGTGAACCCCGCCTCCTCCTGGAGGCTTGGCTGTTCCACCAGTCTCTGCCCATACCTGGCTCCGTTCCCTGGGTCAGTCCTGGCGTGGGACTCTCAGCTCTTTCCACACTTTGGCCATTGGAAGGAGCCAATGTGCCCTCAGGACATTCGCTGCTTCTCTTCCTCTGCATTTCAGCAGCCATCTTTTGGGCTGTCCTATGAGGTAAAAGAAGAGCATCATGGAGAGCAAAGAAGTAAGGTGTGCTGGCAGAGACGTTAGTGGGGGTGATAGCAGTACTTACCAGGACCTCACTAAAACCAACCTGGGGATGACTTCTGAGTACTCTCTCACTCATTAAAAAAACAATAAGTTGTTTTTTTCTAGATGTGGTGGCTGGTACCTATAATCCTAGGACTCAGGAGACTTGAGTCAGAAGAACTCCCCAGAGTACCAGCTAGCTGTGGCTACATAGTAAAACCTTACTTTAAAAACTACAATCAATCTAAAAAAGAAAAAAGAAAAAAAGAAAAAGAAAAAGAATGATTTAGAAGGGGCTGGAGAGATGGCTCAGTGGTTAAGAATACTGACTGCTCTTCCAGAGGCCCTGAGTTCACATCCCAGCAACCACATGGTGGCTCACAACTATCTGTAATGGGATCCGATGCCCTCTTCTGATGTGTCTGAAGAGATGGACAGTGTACTCATATGCATAAAGTAAATAAATCTTAAGAAAAAGAAAAAAGAAAGACTTAAAAACTACAATCTCTTCTTCCTTTTCCTCTTTCCTCACCTTCTCCTGGAAGTTGAAACCAAGGGCCTTGTACATAGTAGGTAGACACTTTACTGCTGAGCTATATACTAGCCATCACGTTCCTTTTCTGATTATAAAAAGACACATTCATCGCAGAAAACTTGGAAACACCGGAAGCCTAAAGAAATGTTATTCATTCTCTCTCCCACTCAATCTTCCTAGCTATCCTGACAGTGTTAGCTGCTATTATTAGTTTGTTTCAAAACATGCTTTTAATTTTTTGTTTTTCTTAAGACAGGTTCTCTATGTAGTTCTGGCTGTACTGGAACCTGATATGTAGACCAGGCTGGCCTCAAACATACCTGCCTTTGCCTCCAGTACTTGGATCTCAGACATGCACCATCACAACCAGCTTGAAAACATATATTTTATCCGCATTTAAATTTATTTATTTGGAGGCTAAAAAGATGGCTCAGTAGCTAAGAGCACTTGGTTTTCCAGAGGACCCTCGTTCCGTTCCCAGCACCCACATGGTGGGTCACAAATGCCTATAACTCTAGTTCCATTCAGATACTGGGCATGCATGTGACAGACATACATAAATGTAGGGGCAAAACATTCTCATACACAAAATAGCGTAATAAATCTTTAAAATAATTAAAAGTTATTAAAGGTGTGTGCCAGGCATGTACAGAATCAAGAAACACTTTTCAGGAGTCGTTCTCTCTTACCACTTTGAGGCAGAGTCTGCCTTGTTTCTGTCACTGTGCAGTGTGCTCAGGCTAGCTGACCCACAACTTCCTGCTGATTCACTTGTCTCTGCCTCCTGTCTCACCATAGGCACTGTGATTACAGATATGGACATTGCACTAGCTTTTCACATGTGGGGTTCAAGGATCAAATTCAACTTTGGCAGCAAGTGCCTTCACCCACTGAACCATCTCATGAGCCTCTATATACACAAAAAGACAAAGTACAACTTTTATATGTCAAGTAAAATAGAATACATAAAGGAAGAGGACCAGAAGGAAGTAACACTGTCAGGTTAGCCAGTATTTATACAATATTTGAGAGACTAAGACAGAAGGATTGTTGAAAGTTTTGGGCTAGCCTGGGTTACATAGTGACAAGGCCAGCCTGAAATATATAGTGAAACCCTGGCTCAAAAAAGGTCAAATACAGGTTAGCCTGCTCTGAGTTTATGTATACAGTTCAGAGCACAGCTCTAACCAGGTTTGTCTACAGAGCTGAGAAATGAAGCTCACGGTTTGTCTGATGTGACATCAGCAGGGAAGAACATGACACGGGACTTGAAATACTTCTACAGTGATCCTCTCACTCCACACTCTATCAGGCATTTACCAGGGCTGGGCATGGTGGCAGATGCCTTTGATCCCAGCACCGGGAAAGGTAAGGTAGGTGCAGTTTTGTAAGTTTGAGGTCAGCCTGATTTACAGAGCCAATCTCAAGGCCAGCCAGAGTTACAAAAAAAGAGACAATGTATTAAAAAAAAAATACAAATCTGAGCCGGGCGGTGGTGGCACATGCCTTTAATCCCAGCACTTGGGAGGCAGAGGCAGGTGGATTTCTGAGTTAGAGGCCAGCCTGGTCTATAGAGTGAGTTCCAGGACAGCCAAAGCTATACAGAGAAACCCTGTCTCGAAAAAAAAAAAAAAAAAAAAAAAAAAAAACAGCAACAACAACAACAAAAAAAAAATTTGAGGGGCTGGAGCCGACTGCTCTTCTAGGGGTCCTGAGTTCAATTCCCAGCAACCACATGGTGACTCACAACCATCTGTAATAGGATCCGATGCCCTCTTCTGGTGTGTCTGAAGACAGGGACAGTGTACTTATATAAATGAAGTAAGTAAACCTAAAAACAACAACAACAAATCCACAACAAATTGGAGCTGCCTGTGGTGCTGCATCCCTTTATCCCAGCATTTGGGAGGCAGAGACAGGAGGATCTCTCTGACTTTGAGGCCAGCTTGGTAGCCAGAGCTACACAGAGAGACCCTGACAGAAAACAAAACAAAACAAAAGACAAAACTTGAGTTGGCCCACAATTCTCTCTGGACATTCCAGTGCTTGCAGAGGACAGTGGTGAGTCCCATTGAGTAGCCTTTTCTTTAGACTAGAGCCCTGGCTTCCTCTGCCAAAGGTGACTCCATTGTTTGTAAATAGCTACAGTTGGGCGGAGTGATGCAGGCAGCACTGGGGAGGAAGAGGCAGAGGCCCAGAGGCAGGGGATCTAGAGTTTGAGGGCAGTCTGGGCTACACCCGCAAAACTGGCAAGGAAGGAAGGAAGGAAGGAAGGAAGAAGAAGGAAGGAAGGAAGGAAGGCAGGCAGGCAGGAGAGCGGGTGGGCGGGTGATATAAGAATGTGCCTGTGATTTCAGAGCTCAGGGGGTAGAACAAGAGGATTGGGAATTCAAAACCAATATGAACTACATGAGAACCTGTCTCAAAACAAAATAAAAGTCAAACACAGACAAAATCCAAAAAAGTACGACATTTTAACCCTAATTTTCTTCTAGCCACGAAACCATTTTTCCTGCTGCTATTTTATTTAAAAACATATTTTTTTCTAGACAGAGTTTGTCGGTGCAGCCCTGGCTGTAGACCAGGCTGGCCTTGAACTCAGAAATCTGCCTGCCTCTGCCCCAAAGTGCTGGGATTAAAGGCGTGCGCCACCACCGCCCGGCAGTTTGATCTTCAAAATATGACATGGTGACAGGTCATGGTTAGCACTCCAGAGGGGCTGCAGCTTGGGATACCTGAGAATCTATCTTTATAAGACAGACAGAGAAAGACGTACACACAGAGAGAGAGAGAGAGAGAGAGAGAGAGAGAGAGAGAGAGAGAGAGAGAGACAGAGAGAGACAGAGACAGACAGACAGAGACAGAGAGACAGAAGATAAACTATAACGTGGCCAGAAGCTGTGGTGCTGGTGCAGTTATAGTCCCAGCACTTCAAAAGGTCGAGACAAGGGTATCACTGCCAGCCATAACTTTGACCATCCAGAGCTACATGAATTCAAGGCCTAGCCACATAAGACTCAATAAAAGCAAAACTGGGGGTTAGGGATATACTTTAGTTGATAGAGTGCTGGCCTACAACACACAAAGTTCTGGGCCTGAACCCTGCACTATATAGTATCATTTATGGGACTGGGGAGATAGCCCAGTTGTTAAATGCTTACCTTGTGAGCATGAGGACCCAGTTGAATCCCCAAGAACCCCTGTGAAAAGTTGGGCATGGTACACCCACATAGTCTCAGTGCCAGAGAAGTGGAGACAGCGAGATCCCTGGAACTCACTAGCCAAACTAGCCTTACAAGATAAGTTCCAGACCAATGAGAGACCTTGCCTCAAAAACCAAGGTTGGGCAAGGGAGTGGTAGCCCACACCTTTAATCCTAGTATTCATAAGGCAGATGCAGGCAGATCCCTGTGAGTTCAAGGCCAGCCTGGTCTACAGAGTGAGTTCCAGGGCAGCCAAGGTTACACAGAGAAACCCTGTCTCAAAAACAACAACAACGCCGGGCGGTGGTGGCGCACGCCTTTAATCCAGCACTTGGGAGGCAGAGGCAGGCGGATTTCTGAGTTCGAGGCCAGCCTGGTCTACCGAGCGAGTTCCAGGACAGCCCGGACTACACAGAGAAACCCTGTCTCGAAAAAAACCAAAAAAAAAACAACAAACAACAACAACAACAACAACAACAACAACAAAGCAAAACAAAGAAACCAAAACCAAGGTTGGGCCAGTCAACTGGATCACCAGGTAAAGACATTTGCAGCCAAACTTAACTTGAGTTTGATCTCTAGAATTCCCATGAGTCATTTTCTGACTTTCACATGCCCCCCTGCCCCAAATTAAAAAAAAAAAAAAGTTTAAAAGCAAACAAGCAACACCTAAGGAACAACATCTGAGAAATTATAAGTTGACCTGTGGCCTCAATATGTACATATGTACATGTATGTACATACATACACACACACATATGCATACACACACACAAAAAAAACATGGTAGGGCTGGAGTGATGGCTTTGGTGTCTGAGGTTTTTTGTTGTTGTTTGGCAGCTTTAGCTTTGGCAGAGGATCACAGTTCATTTCCTAGGACCCAGGTTGAATGGCTCACACAACCTATAATTCCAGCAACCAGGGGACCCTATGCACTTTTTGGGCCTCCTTAAGCACCCATACACACATATCTACACACATTCACATACACGAATAAATACACACAGATGGAGGTGACCTCAACTCTTGGGAGATGGAGGCAAGAAGATCACAAGTTCAATTCCTTCAGCTAAGTAATGAGTTTGAAGCCAATCTGGGCTATATGAAACTCTGACTCATAAAAAACAATAGGGGCTGGAGAGATGGTTCAGCAGTTTAGATCAGAGTATGTACTCCTCTTAGAAAAGACTGGGTTTGATACCTAGCACCCTGGTTAGGCAGATAACAGCTGCCTATAACTCTAGCTCCAGTGGAATCTAGTGTCCTCTTCTGGCCACTGCTAGTACTGCACACAGATGCATCACTTTCTCCTCCAACATACACACATAATTAAAATAAATAAAATTAAAATCTTAAAACTAAGTAAATAATAGTGGGAGGGAGACAATAAGAGGTTCCTGATAGAATGGCCAACTTTCACAGACTGATTCATCAAAGCTGTAAACATCTATCTCCAATAGTTGACCAATACCTTTTTTGTTTTGTTTTGAGACACGGTTTCCCTGTGTAGCTCTGGCTGTCTTGGAACTGACAATGTAGACCAAGTTAGCTTTGAACTCAAGTTAGCTATATAGACCAAGATTCGCCTGCCTCTGCCTCCTGTGTGCTGGGATCAAAGGGGAATGCTACCACACCCAGCACACTGGGCTCAATAGTTGACCATTTCTTATCTCTTCCATGATTATCTGACTGGTCCAAGACGCCATTATCCCCCTAGCAAATTGCCACAACCTCCTAACCAGTACTAATGCGTCCCACCAGGTCTGCCTTTGTAATCAAGGTGAGCCTCTTGAACAGTAGGTCAGGTCAACCCCTTCCTCTGCTCACTACACTGTAATAACTCACTTAGCAAGAGAGTCACTTCCTCCTAAGGACACACAAGGCCCCCTCGGTTTATCCTTTCTCTTTTATTTCTGAACTTATTTTCTACCCTTACTTCCTACTTCCTTTTCTACACTCGATCAGCATGTCCTGAACTCCTCTTCACTTGACCTTTGCCCTTATACTACCTACACCCTAAGTCATTTACCTCTTCCTAGGTTACTACAGTGACTCATTCCCTCACTTCAGGCTGCTGCTAGAATACCTTATCAGCAGTATATCTGCCCACCTGGACTTTTTTTTTTTCCTAGATTGAAGGTTGCCCTGTGGCCTGCTATATCAGACATATGCAGGAGGAATTAAACCAGCACTTAACACATAAATATCTTTGGAGGATTAAAAAAAAAAAAAAAAGGAGAGGTCTGTGAAGAACACCCAGTTCAAGCATACCTGGGGTCAAGCAAGAAAACTCTCGCCTGTGGAGACAGTTTGTCTTTGGAAGTAATCAAGTGTTCAGAAAAAGCAGCTCTGTAGTTAGAGGAACTGGTTTTACTGGTCTGTTTTCTCACTTATAAAATGGTACGAAGAACTGCAAACAACCGCTAACGGGCTGGAGAAATGTCTCAGTGGTTAAGAGCATTGACTGCTCTTCCAGAGGTCCTGAGTTCAATTCTCAGCAACCACAGATGGTGGCTCACGACCATCTGTAATGGGGTCTGGTGCCCTCTTCTGGTGTGTGTCTGAAGACAGCAATGGTGGTGTACTCATATGCATAAAAAACAACAACAAAAAGAACAACCACTAATGATTTATGGGGTGGGAAGATTAAATGAGATAATACATGTGTGATCTGGCTATATAGAGTAGGCATATCATAGACTCAGATGCAATTATTAGCACATTGTGGTTATTCTTAGCACTCAGACTGCATTTACACACAGATCCAGTGGTCTCTGTCCTCTAAATCAATCCTTCGAAGATTTTCTCAGTCAGCCAGGGCCTGATGAATGACCTGATGGAACATACTTCCTAACTCAGGAAGTATGAGCTCTAGCTTGAGGGAACCTCTTCCTCAGGACATCAAGTCAAAGAGCCATGGGCCTCAGCCTCAGAGTGCCAGGCAAACTGCTATTCACTTTCTCTGCAGTTGCAGAAACAGGTTGCCAGTTCTCAGCTGGTCCTAGATATCTCTTCCAAACGTATTTACCTCCTAGGTCTGCACAATGCCCTCTCTGTGGCCTTGTACTTGTGGCTTCAAAATCCAAACAAGTTCTACACCAGCCTCACTGACCCGATGACCCACTCCCTCAGGACACCTTTTTGTGCTTCTGAGTGTTAAATAAATTCAGTGTTTCTGAGTGTCCCCAGCATAGGACCTGCACAGAGAAGGGAGCAGGGTCAGCTGTCTAGAGCTAGCAGGTGCTTTTCTTCACAACAGTTTATATGTGCGATCATATAGCATCTTTATCCTCTCCAAGGCCAGTCTTGGGGTTCCAACCAGAAGGCCCAGTGAAGCAAACAGTTTTCTAGATACCCACTCACTCAGGCAAGAAGGTTGAGTGGATCAGATAAAGCCCACCTCCCACCTCCAATGGACTTTAAACTTCTGCAGCTCGTGTTCCTGGAAAGCTGGTCCTGAAGCAGTTATGCGATCCAGTGGTCTCTGTCCTCTAAATCAGAACAGGCCCAGTAGTCTCTACAGGAACACTTTTTAGACAGCTCCTCTAAGTGCCCCTAGGGTGTGCAACTTTTCCTAGAAGCTCCTAGCAGAGCCTGTGAGCAAAATCATCAAGAACAAAATAAGACAAAAACAAACAAACAAAAAAAACTGGTGTTATTCCTCCTTCTAATGTGCCTCCCTCCCTCCCTCAGATTGCTCCTGAGAGAGTAGGGGTCTTGCAAAAAAGCCCCTCCTTACTGGTTCCAAACAACCTTGATTCTTTTTCCTGTTCTGACAGTGATTCACCTTTGGTCTTGACCCCTTTGGTCCGCCTGGGAGGACGACTCAGAAAGTATGATAGACAGGGCTCAATTGAGACTGTGCTGTGGCTGCTTCTTCAGGATGTCTACTCTAACTACAATGAGTCTAGCTCCTTGTCACCTCTAGAGGCCACTCCCCTTCCTGACAAAGGCTGCTCACAGTTCCCAAGCAAACTCTACCTAGAAAGGGTTGGCTCAGCCTTGTTTGCACCCTTGAGAACGAAATCTCAAGCCTGAGACCCTTCCAGAGCTGCCTGGCTCACTCCACCATCCTCTGTAGATTTTAAAGAGAACTCTGAGGGCCGAATATGTCCGAATTGGGGGTTGGTGTCTGCTGCCTATGGGACATTGCCCTCCCGGTCAAAGGATGAGTTCTCGCCTCATCTTTCGTATTGCCCAGCTGGGACCAACCGGCTAAAGGACCCCAAAGAGACGAAGTACTCCTATCAGGGCAGTAGATGGCCGGGACCCCCACCACCACCCCCAGTTTTCAAGCCCCTCCCTCTACAGATGACAGCTTGCCCGCCTCTCGCCGCCCCCAGGCCACGTGGGTTGGCAGTCGAACTCACCTGTTTCTTGGGGTAGCACAGGATCTACCGAGGGTGCCAGTCACTGTCCTCTGCCAGACCCCTGGGGAGATATGAGTGTCCAGCCGTGCCTGGCCTTAAGGTGCAACTTCGCGGGGCGACCGCCCCTGAAGGATACAGACATGGCCACAGCGGAGGAACTGATCTCTCCTGCCGATCTTTAACCGGCCACCGGCGCAGGAAGACAGCTTTCACCGGCCTCTGGTGGCGGAGGCCCGGTTCCAGCCTCTTGGCCAGCCGCAGCCCGCCCCTGAGTGCATTGTGGGAAATGTAGTCCGTAACTCTCCGCAGCTTAAAGCACTGCGGGAGCGGTTCCGGGCTCCGGAGTTGGCGATACCAGAGGCGGGGTCTGACCCAGGTCCCGGGTTGCCTCACCTGGCACCGCCTTCTTCCGTGTCTTAGAGGCCGGTCCTCTACCCTTCCCCCACAAACACCCACTAGAGGTTTACTTTAAGGGACAGGAACAAACGTCAGTATTTCCCCGCCGATCGTGGAAAGACAATATAGGTCTAGGGAGCTGGATAAATGCCATTAGTGAGCCCAGCTACATAGACTGTAAAGACCGTGGACATATCGAAAAGACTCAAAAATTATTGCTTAAAAAGACCTTAAGCCTGCTCACAGTATATTAGTGTAAGGCTCTAGAAGGCGCAGTTCTCAACACTTCGCATAGATTGACCTGGGGAGCTTTTAAAAAAACATTAATGCCTGGACGCTACCCTTGAGATTTTTACTTAATTGGATGAATGTGAGGAACTTGGAATCGGAGTTATTTTAAAAAGCTCCCAGGTGATTTCTAAGGGCAAGGAACCACTGCTTATAATTTCCTAGACACAAAGTAATAAAACCAGGAAAACAAGTTTTCCCAGCAGCCCTTATGTTTTGGCGAATAGTTTGAAGAAGCAAAATTAGGGAATGACTAATATTTATATTTTCTCTGAAGCAATTTGCTCACTTTTTAAGCTTCATGGTTAATTATCCCAATAGTTCTGGGATGAAGGACAAAGTCAGAAACTTCTGACTTTCCCTTGCAGTTGGACAAGCTCCTTTAGGTGCTTGGTCTTCTGTGCTTCACACAGTTTCTCTCTCTCTCTCTTTCTCTCTCTCTCTCTGTCTCTCCTGTGCAAATTTGAAACCTGGCTCCATAATACTGGTATATGTATGACTGACTTGATGACAAGCTGTGACTTTTACTGGAGATAGCTTGCATAGGGTTATTAGAACTTAACCTTGAATGTTGGCTAAGGGAAGCTTCCCTTGTGAGAAAGAGTTTGTTCCTTTAGAATGGAGACTGTGAGAAGGGAGTGGAGCTTCTCCAAGTCTCCATAGGTCTTTCAGGATTTCCTCCTCTTTGTTAACGCAGGCTTCCAGGTTCCTACCTTGAGGCAAATATAATTTATGCACGTTTGTTCTGCACACTTCATTTCATATTATTTCACTATAGGAGTCTAAGGTAAGAATTTTCTTTGTGAGATGATGGGGCTAGAACCCAGAGCTTTACACATGCCAACAAGTACTCTACCATTGAGCTTCAGTCTTTACTCCAGAACAACAGTTCTCAACCTGTGGGTCTCAGCCTCTCTAGGGGGGCAAAGACCCTTTCATAGGGGTCACATACCAGATATCCTGCATATCGATATTTACATTGTGATTCATAACAGTAGCAAAATTACAGTTATGAAGTAGCAATGAAAATAATTATGGTTGGCATTACCACAGTATAAAGAACTGGATGGAAGAGTTGCAGCATTAGGAAGGTTGAGAACTGTTCTCAAAGCTCTCTTATTCTCTAATTGACACAGAAGTATTTTTGCTGTATTTCATTAACTGCAAGCTATTCCCCCATGGAATTGATCTCCATAGAAGATAAATATCTTTAAAGATAAATATGGCCGGGCAGTGGTGGCGCACGCCTTTAATCCCAGCACTTGGGAGGCAGAGGCAGTTGGATGTCTGAGTTCGAGGCCAGCTGGTCTACAGAGTGAGTTCCAGGACAGCCCGAGCTACACAGAGAAACCTTGTCTCCAAAAACCAAAAAAAAAAGATAAATATGAAGCTTTCTAGCTACCAGTTTGATGCTACCAGTCTCCATATGGATGTCACTATTTCTCTTAGAATCTCATTTTTGCTTTGTGTGCATATGTATGTTCTGTGTTCATATATGTGCACATATGGTATGGGAATATGTGCTAGGGTGTGTGCACGTGGTACATTGGGTGTTGTTCTAATCAGCTTCAACTGTCAACTTGACACACTACAGTCAACTGAAAAGCTAGTCTCAGTTGAGGGATTAATTGCCCAGATTATATTGACCCATGAGAATGTCTGTAGGGAATTGTTTTGGTTGTTAGTTGATGCAGGAGTGCCCAGCTCACTGCGGCCAGTGCTATCCCCTGGGCAGGTAGTCCTGGGCTGTACGAGAAAGCTCTCTAAGCTTGAGTGAGCCAGTGAGCACCATGGGTTCTTTCCTTCTTTCTGCTTCAAGTTCCTGCTGAGCTCCTGAATCCTCAAGGATCAACTGTGACTTGTGAGCTAGAATAAACCCTTTGCTCCCCTCAGTTGCCTTTGGTCAGAATGTTTCTAGCACAGCAGCAGGAAGGAGGCTAAAACTTCTTTGATATTGCCCCACTTTTATTTTTCATGGAGCCAGGAGCTCACTGGTTGACTAGACTGCCTTGGCCAGAAAGCTCCAGGGACCCACCTGTCTCTGTAGCCCCAGCACTGAGGTTAAAAATCCCCACCTCTGTGCCTGGCTCTAACAGAGGTGCTGTTCATGCTTGTGTAACAAGCACTTTACCCATGAGCACTTTACAGATTAAGCAGTTCTTTCCCCCAAGTCTTCATTCTTGCTCCCAAGTACAAAAGCCCCATCAGACATGACAGAGTCTCTACTTATTGGGATAAGCTGGTGAGCTTGCATCTCTAAGATTTGTGCTTAGCCACTATAGAAGCAAGCCATTATAGCTACATTTGTTTGTTTGAGGACAGGTTTCCTGTAGCTCAGGCTGGCCTGCACCCTGGATCATCCTGTTTCTACTTCCAAAAGTGTTGGTTACAAGCGTACCACTGAATAGGTAGGATTTTTTTTTCTTCTGTACACAAGCAGGTGGGTGTCTGTTAGTCCCAGGCTACCCTTTCTACAAAGGAAGTTCCAGGCCAATCAGAGCTGTGGAATTAAGTCTTTTCTCAAAAAAAAAAAAAAAAAAATGAGGACATTAGATTGCAATAGTTTATCTTAAAATATACCAATAACATCACTTTGTATAATATAGGCTAAGTAGAATCAACTCCTTTGGAGACCTGTTCTCAGTAGATTACCCAGTCTAACCTTGAGCTCACTTGTAGCCAAGGCAGGCATTGAATTTGCAGGCTTTCTGCCTCAGCCACAAATCTCACCTTAAGTCATTTCAAAGTTCAAAATTGATACAGATGGAGGGCACACCTATAAGCGCAGTGTGCAGAAGGTGAAGGCAAGAAGATAGTGAGTTCCAGGCCTATTTAGGATACTCAGTGAGATTCTCTGAACAGAAAAGAAAAAGAAAAAGAGCAAACAAAGAGTCAGCATTGTAGACAGGCAGCAGTGGCTCACACCTTTAACCCCAGCACTCAGGAGGGAGAGGCAGGTGGATCTCTAAGTTCAAGGCCAGCCTGGTCTACAGAGTGAGTTCTGGGACAGCCAGTGATATACAGAGAAACTCTGTCTCAAAACACCAAAAACAAAACTTTTAATCTACTTTTTGATTTTTATTAGAATATTAGAATAAACTTTATCTATAGCTTGCTTTTTGTTAATGAAATTACAAAGAAATCAATGCTGGTTCTTTTGGAATACTAATAAAGACATTTGAGTCAGGCATGGTGGTATATACCTGTAATCCCAGCAACCTGGAGATGGAGGCAGGATGATTAGTACAAATTTAAGGTCATTTTGATCTACTTACTGAATCCCAGGTCAGACAGGAACAAATAGCAAGACTCACACCTAACAACGCAAGAAAATGGGGCTGGAGGTGTTGCTCACTGATAGAGCAGTGTGATCCCCAGTACCATAAAGAAAGAACACAACTCCCAGTGCCTGACTTGGCTACCTCTGAGACACTGCTTGTCATGATACAAACACCATGACATGCTGTTTTAAAAACTAAAATCTAAATGTTTGAAATGAAGACTCAGGAGCCCGATGCTGTGGTGAAATCTTGCTCACTCAGATTAAAGGTATGAGCCACCACCACTTGGTTCACTGTAACACTCTAGAATCTCAAAACCAACTAGCTTAGAGAGATCTGCCTGTCTGCTGGGATTAAAGGCATGGGCTCTCACCGGCTTGTTCAAATAGTTTTTCTTAGCTCCAAATCCCTCCAGATTTAGAAAACAAGTTTGAACTGTCGTAACCCTTTGCATTTACTTAAAACATTTAAAATCTCTTACCTGTGCTTTTAATACTAAACAAAATCCTTTTTATTTTTAAGAAGAAAAACTCAAAAACTAATGTCCAACAGGTTTGTCAGTGAACCCCTTTAAAGGTAGGGCACTTGGTACGTTTGAAAGACCAACACACATTATGTCCTGGCAACCTGGACAGTCTGTGACTGTTCTTGATGAGACTTTTTAATATTTTTCTCAGAAGCACTATTTATATTATGGCTTGTTTCTGAGACTGAAGGAATGTTAATCTATATTTTCTACTCCTGCAACAAATTACGTCCCTGTAAGTTCATATAGCCACATACTAGTCACATATAGCTTTAATTTTCCTGTTTGTCCTTCTGGCCCCATAAAATAGACCCATCTTGCACATAGTATACCTGAGATTAAGTTTCAATCCCTAGAAGCTGAATATTTACATCCTGAAGAGGCCAATCTGGATGCCAAGATTTTGGTGAAATTATTGTTACATCTGCTCCTGTGTCTACCAAACCTTCGATTTCAATGCCATTTATTTGTATTTTCAGCTTTGGTCGCTGATGATTTATAGCAGTGTGCCAAAATGCTTCGTTCCTGGTCTCTCCTGAATTTTTTGTTTTATCTACTGAAGCTAGTCTGACCTTGATTACATCCAAAGCAGTGTTGTTTTTAACAACAGGCATTAAATCTCTCTCTTTTTTTTTTTTTTCTTTTTTCTTCTCGAGACAGGGTTTTTCTGTATAGCCCTGGCCATCCTGGAACTCACTCTGTAGACCAAGCTGGCCTCGAACTCAGAAATCCAGAAATCCTCCTGCCTCTGCCTCCCAAGTGCTGGGATTAAAGGCGTGCGCCACCACCGCCCGGCTCCACATTTTTTTATTGGATATTTTATTTACATTTCAGATGTGATCCCCTTTCCCCATTTCCTTCCCACCCAGGAACCCCCTATCCCATCCCCCCTCCTCCTGCTTCTATGAGGATGTGCCCCCACCCACCTCCTCCTACCTCCCTACCCACAAATTCCCCCACACTGGGGCATCCAGCCATCATGGGACCAAGGACTTCCTCTCCCACCTGTGCCCGACAATGCCATCCTCCCCTACATATACAGCTGGAGCCATGGGTCTCTCCCTATGTGCTCCCATGGCTGGTGGTTTAGACCCTGGGAGCTCTGGTTGGTTGGTATTGTTGCTCTCCCCATGGGGCTGCAAACCCTTTCAGCTCCCTCAGACTTCTCTCTCACTCCTCCATTGGGAACCCCATGAGCAGTTCAATGGCTAGCAATTAATATATTGGATATTAGCCCTCTATCGGATGTAGGACTGGTAAAGATCTTTTCCCAATTTGTTGATTGTTGTTTTGTCCTATTGACAGTGTCCTTTGCCTTACAGACGCTTTGCAATTTTATGAGGTCCCATTTGTCAATTCATGATCTTAGAGCATAAGCCATTGGTGTTCTGTTCAGGAACTTTTCCCCTGTGCCCGGGTATTTGAGGGTCTTCCCCACCTTCTCTTCTATTAGTTTCTGTGTATCTGGTTTTATGTGAAGGTCCTTTATCCACTTGGACTTGAACTTTGTACAAGGAGATAAGAATGGATCAATTTGCATTCTTCAACATGCTGACCTCCAGTTGAACCAGCACCATTTGTTGATAATGCTGTCCTTTTTCCACTGGATGGTTTTAGCTCCTTTGTCAAAGATCAAGTGACCATAGGTGTGTGGGTTCATTCTTGGGTTTTCAATTCCATTCCATTGATCTTCCTGCCTGTCTCTGTACCAATACCATGCAGTTTTTATCACTATTGGAAATTCTTAGGCAAATGGATGGAACTAGAAAATATCATCCTGAGTGAGGTAACCCAATACAAAAGAACACACATGGTATGCACTCTCTGATAAGTGGATAATAGCCCAAAAGCTCACAATAACCAAGATACAACTCATAGACCACATGAATCTCATGAAGGAAGACCAAAGTGTGGGTACTTTGGCCCTTCTTTGAAGGAGTCAACAAAATACTCATGGGAGCAAATATGGAGACAAAGCATGGGACAGAAACTGAAGGTTGTCTGAAGACTGCTCCTCCTGGGTATCTCGTGTGCAGTCACCAAAGATTGACACTGATGTGAATGCCAGGAAGTGCATGCTGACAGGAGCCTGATATAGCTATCTCCTTAGAGGTCTGACAGAGCCTGAAATATACCAAGGCGGATGCTCATGGCTGAGGCCTTCTTTTTGGATTATTTCTAGAAAAAAATCCATTGTTTCTAGGAATGCCTTGCCTATAGTCCTCTTTTTATTTATTTATATATTTATATATTTATTTATTTATTAATTTATTTATTTATTTATTTATTTGTTTGGCTTTTCGAGATACAAGGATCCTTCCCACTAACCTTCACCTCCCCAAAAGCTGCCGAGTACCTTCCATGGACTAGCGAACTGCACCTGGCCTCCCATCTGTCTCTAGATCCTGGGAGACTGCTTTCTTTACAGACGTGTGTTGTGGAAGTAATAGTTTTCTTTCTTTCTTTCTCTCTCTTTCTTTCTTTCTTTCTTTCTTTCTTTCTTTCTTTCTTTCTCTTTCTTTTTTTTTTTTTTTTTTTTGAGACAGGGTTTCTCTGTGTAGTCCTGGCTGTCCTGGAACTCACTCTGTAGACCAGGCTGGCCTCGAACTCAGAAATCCGCCTGCCTCTGCCTCCCAAGTGCTGGAATTAAAGGGGTTAGAGGCCTGTGCCACCACTACCTGCCGTATTGAGCCAATTTCAATTAAATCATTTAGCTTTTCATTTTCTGTTTCTATTTTCAAGCTATCTAGAGTAGCTCTATACAGGGTCCTAAAGCTCTTTATTTTTTATTTATTTATTTATTTTTATTTTTTTAAAGATTTATTTATTATGTATACAATGGTCTGCCTACATGCCAGAAGAGGTCACCAGATCTCATTACAGATGGCTGTAAGCCACCATGCGGTTGCTGGGAATTGAACTCAGGACCTCTGGAAGAACAGTCGTGTTTTTAACCATGAGCCATCTCTCCAGCCCCCTAAAGCTTTTTATACTGGTACGTCCCATCCTTAACTCTCTCCTTGAGGACTTCCCAGATAACTTACCAAATCTGATGGCTTCTCAGTTTGTCTACAGCTGGAGTGATCTCTCAGTCCATGGGGTCTTGCCATAAGTTGGAATGCCAAAGTGTTGTTTTTAAAAACTAAATTCCAAATTTAGACTCAGAAGCCAGACTCTGTGGTAAAAGCCTGGTAGCTGAGCCAGGCAGAGAAAGCACCCAGCTGACCTTCTTACTCCACCAGCATCCCAGAAGGGAAAAAAACTTGTTCACACTGTCTTAAATACCCTCTACTTAAAACCCCTCCTCTCTGTGACTTATGTTCACTTCCTGGGTACTTGGTGTACTTCTTGACCTAAGGTTGACTTTATTTAGCTCTTGTGTGCTTTATACTTGTTTAAAAACAAGTATGCATTTACAGTAAACAAAGCTCTAGGATCAGAGGCTGAGCCATACCACCATTAGAAACAGTTCACAATCTCCAGTCACAATATGATCAAATACCTTGCAACAATGATACCCCTGCAACAATGATACCCACCCTGCAACAATGATACCCACCCTGCAACAATGATACCCACACCCTGCAACAATGATACCCACCCTGCAACAATGATACCCCTGCACATGACCACTGCAACAATGATACCCACCCTGCAACAATGACTACCCACCCTGCAACAATGATACCCACCCTGCAACAATGATACCCACCCTGCAACAATGATACCCACCCTGCAACAATGATACCCACCCTGCAACAATGATACCCACCCTGCAACAATGATACCCACCCTGCAACAATGATACCCACCCTGCAACAATGATACCCACCCTGCAACAATGATACCCACCCTGCAACAATGATACCCACCCTGCAACAATGATACCCACCCTGCAACAATGATACCCACCCTGCAACAATGATACCCACAGCACCTCTTGCTCTCTAGGCTGGCAGCTCCTTAAAGTCTCAGCTTTGTGCAGTCAAGTTCTTGTCATGTACTCACCCCAAACTTATACACACATACAAATAATACATTAGAAATAGCCGGGCTGTGGTGGCGCACACCTTTAATCCCAGCACTTGGGAGGCAGAGGCAGGCGGATTTCTGAGTTCGAGGCCAGCCTGGTCTACCAAGTGAGTTCCAGGGCTGTACAGAGAAACCCTGTCTCGAAAAACCAAAAAAAAAAAAAAAAAAAAAAGAAATAATTTAAAGCTTCTACATTCTGTTTCATGTGGGCTTATGATTTTCACAGACCCAGTGTATCTCTCCATAATAGTAAGGATAACTGGAACTGGGGAAAGTACAAGTAGATGGTACTGGTTGTCCTCGAGATTTCTCTCTCTCTGTCTCTCTCTCTCTCTCTCTGTCTCTCTCTTTCTTAAGATTTACTTTATATATGTGAGTACACGGTCACTGTCTTCAGAGACACCAGAAGAGTGCATCAGACCCCATTACAGATGGTTGTGAGCCACCATGTGGTTGCTGAGAATTGAACTCAGGACCTTTAGAAGAGCAGTCAGTGCTCTTAACCACTGAGCTATCTTTCCAGCTTCTGTCCTCAAGATTTCTATTCTTTCATTTTTTTCAGTGGTGGTTTCAGAACTTGAGGACCTTCAGGGGTGTGGCTAAGTGTGTGCTTTGGCTGTTCTCTGCCTTTTGTATCTATTGTTTGGAGCAAATCTTTTTTTTTTTTTTTTTTTTTGGATTTTTGAGACAGGGTTTCTCTGTGTAGCCCTGGCTGTCCTGGAACTCACTCTGTAGACCAGGCTGGCCTCAAACTCAGAAATCTGCCTGCCTCTGCCTCCCAAGTGCTGGGATTAAAGGCGTGTGCCACCACTGCCTAGCAAGGAGCAAATCTTTAATGGCTCAGGATCTTTGTTATTGTTGGTGTAATTCGAGATGGGGTTTCTCTGAGTAGCCTTGGCTGTCCTGGAATTCACTTTGTAGACCAGGCTGGCCTCCAATTCACACAGATCCACCCCAGTGCTGGGATTAAAGGTGTGTGCCACTACTGCCTGGCAAGGTTCAGCAGCTTTAGCGTCTTGGACCTCATATAAGTCAGCCACGTGTTCTAGCCCTGAGCTAAAACCTCACCTCCCTTCCCTGGGATTTAAGAAAAGGATGTTATTTATTTATTTTATTGTTGTAGTTGCTGTTGTTGTTTTGAGACAGATCCAAGAGTTACCCACAAACCACACAAAGACCGATCTCAGTCAGACAGGAATGAATTATTGAACACACACCCTAAAACTGATTGATCAGGGCCATAGCTAAGAATTCAGGGGCTGAGGCTATGACCCCAAACATCTATCAGGGCCAGCTTATAAAGGAAAAAACCACAATGAGCTCATATGCAGGTTCAGGAAGTGCTGCTTGGTGATCGGCTCTGACTATTTTAGCTAGCTAGACAGAACAGTTCTAACTGACCTTTATTTTGATTCGTCCTAAGTTGAGCTTATGGTTATCAAATTTCTTAAGATTAACAAACCTCAAAACATACAGAATGTAACCGAGTATGTGGTCAGCATGACCCTGCTCTGAGTTATTTTTTCTGTGTCAATGACTGGCAGGCATATTACAGCAACAATATGAAATAGCTGGTAGGCATGGGACAAAATGGCTACAGCTATACTGGGGGTGGGGGTAAGGGGGATAGGCCTTAACACCTATGTTTATCAGGTTAGCTTCAAATTCAGAGACCCACCTGCCTCTACCCCTCAGTGCTAGGATCAAAGGTGTGTGCTACCACACCCAGTCTAAAAGATTTAACATGTTTTATATGTATGTGTATGTATAGACCATGTGTATGCAGGTTTTATTGAGTATTAGAAAAGGACATGTAGAGGTGCTGTCAGAGAGGGCTGTCAGACTCAGAATTGGAGTTGCAAGATGTTGTGAGTCACCTCGTATGCGTGTTGGGAACTAAACAGGGTTCGCTGGAAGAGCAGAAAGTGCTGTTAACCACCAATCTATCTCTGCAGTCCACATTTTATTACATTCATTTCTGAGATCTAGAGAGAGAGAGGGAGGGAGAAGAGGGAGAGGGAGAGGGAGAGAGTTATTTTAGATGTATGCTCAGAAGTTAGAAGACAACTGGAGGGAGTCAGTTTTCTCCTTCCACCTTGTGGGGCAAGAGGGTTGAACCTAGGTCATCAGACTTGACAGCAAGTACCTTTGCCCACTGAGCCATCTCGCTCACCGGTCTTCTTCCCTGAGATTTTTTTTTCTTTTTCGAGACAGGGTTTCCCTGTGTAGTCCTGGCTGTCCTGGAACTCACTCTATAGACCAGGCTGGTGTCACGCCCACCTCGCCAGCAAGGAAGACACAACAACAGGATCCTTCTGTTCCACGTTTATTGAGGCAGTGCAGTTCCCTTTAGTTGTTATGCGGAAAGACCCCGAACTCAGGGAAGGGGCAGTTTATATAGTGCTATGGCTGCGTGGCTGTCTCTAATTGGTGCATGTGATTAAATTGTCAGCATGAACGTGTCCAAACATGCTGTGCACAGGCTCAGTGGAGATATTTACCATAAATCATACTTGTTTACTACAAGCTACACTAGGAGCCGGCACCATCTTCTAATGGCGAATGCTGGGCAGCGCCCCACAGGCTGGCCTGGAACTCAGAAATCCGCCTGCCTCTGCCTCCCAAGTGCTGGGATTAGAGGCATGCGCCACCACCGCCCGGCCTTCCCTGAGATTTTGAAGAGGTTTTCCTGCTTCCTTTATTGTTCTGTAGCACTGGTAAGGCATCCTGTTTTCTTGTTCTGCTGGAAAAAATTATCTTTTACTTTTGATTAAAATTTGATTTAAAAATTATTTTTTTTTTATTTTTGATTAAATCCTTACTTTGAGCATTTCCTGAGCTTGTGACCCATGGTAGCAGTCAGTGCTTTAAGAGCTGAATCAGAACTCTATAGATTAGTGCTAAAAAGCTGAACTTTTGAAATCTTAGTATAACAATAGCATAGACAGAGAAAGAAATTGGAAACATAGGGGCTGGAGAGATGGCTCAGTGGTTAAGAGCACTGATTGCTCTTCCAGAGGTTCTGAGTTCAATTCCCAGCTACCACATGGTGGCTCACAACCATCTGTAATGGGATTTGATGCCCTCTTCTGGTATGTATGAAGACAGCAACTCATATGCATAAAATAAATCAATAAATCTAAAAAAAAAAATTGAGAATGAGAAATAAGAAACATTTTTGGGTTACTGAATATTTTTTATTGGATATTTTATTTATTTACAATACAGATGTCATCCCCTTTTCCCATTTCCCCTCCCTAGAACTCCCCTATCCTATACTCCCTCTTCCTTTATGCTTTTATATCATTTTGGTTTTTCGAGACAGGGTTTCTCTGTGTAGCCTTGGCTGTCCTGGAACTCACTCTGTAGACCAGGCTGGCCTCAAACTCAGAAATCCTCCTGCCTCTGCCTCCCAAGTGCTGGGATTAAAGTCGTGTGCCACCACCGCCCGGCTTTTTATACCATTTTGATTATATGCATGTATTAAGGTCAGTTCTAGGTTGAGGGTCTAGCAATATAATAGATGCAAATAGTCGAGGAACAAGCAATACAATAAACACAAATAGTCAAAAAAAAAAAAGCAAGGCACTAAACCCAGTTACGTGAACACTCCAGTGATCACTGTTTCTAAAGGCTTATCAGGACGACCAAAGTATCTGAGCCTATCCTAGCCCAAGGCATTTTCATGTCTGAAGTCTACGTCCTTGTTGTAGCCTAAAATTTAGATTCCTGTCTGAAATTATTTCTTTGTTCAGGCCTAATAGGAAACATTCTTTTTATTACTTTAAATCACTGTTTTGTTTTGATTGAGACAGGGTAACAGAACTCTGGCTGCCCTGGGATTCACTCTGTAGACCAGGCTGGCCTTGAACAGAGATCTGCCCGCCTCTGCCTCCTGAGTATTAGGATTACTATGCCTGGCAAAATCACTTCCTTATACCTTTTCAACTTACATTTGCATACCTTAAAACACTTTCTCAGACCCTAAGAAATTACATAAGCATTCATATCCTCATACCTTTACACATTTAGAACACTTTCTTTCTTTTTTTTTTTTTTTTTTTTTTTTTTTTTTTTTGTTTTTCGAGACAGGGTTTCTCTGTATAGCCCTGGCTGTAGAACACTTTCTTAAACTCTTAAAACTTACATAAACTTAAAGCCTTTTTCATTCAATCATTTACCTTGAGACACAGGTGATTGATTATTACTGAAAGCACTCATTGCAAAGCAAGTTCGTAAAAAGTTACAACTATGTGGTGGTTTGAATAGGAATGGCTCCCATAGACTCCTGTGTTTGAGTGCTTAGCCCATAGAGAATGGCACTATTAAGGAGGCATAGCCTTGTTGGAGGATGTCACTGTGGAGGCATGCTCTGAAATCTCATATGCTCAAGCTAGGCCTAATGGGCAGTCTCCTTCTGCTGCCTGTGAATCAAGATGTAGAACTCTCAGCTTCTTCTCCAACACCACATCTGCCTGAATACCACCATGTTTCCTGCCACGACCATAATGGACTCTGAAACTGTAAGCCACCTCCAATTAAATGTTTTCCTAGCAAACGTATTCATGAATCAAGAAAAGTTAACCTTCTGGTCATCTATTTTTCTCCTGTCCTCTCCTCTCCTCTCCCCACCTATCCCATCTCCTAACAACAATCTCCGAACACTACCTCCTTCCTGAGTTCTTTCGAGTAGCGTTGATAGAGGATGCCCTGCTTACCTTTTAGCCATGCCCACCTCTCAGCATTTCAAACCTCATTCCCTGGCCAATCCCAGGATAGTTCTCATCTTATCCTTGTATTGAGACCCTAGAAGAGTTACTATCTCAATCCCATATCCATACATGAGGGCACACTATCACAACACCAACACCTGGTACACAGATGGCAGCTTCTTCCTATATGAGGGGGTCTGAAAAGCAGGATACACTATAGTCTTGGGCACCAAGGTGGCACAGGCCCCCTCAGCCAGAACCACAAACCACCAGGCTGAACTAATAGCCCTTGCCCATGCCTTTCCACTAGTAAAGGGACAATCTCTAGAGCTCTACACAGACTCTGAGTATGCCTTTCATATCATTCTCTCACACACAACCATATAGAAAGAGTGTGGACTACTAACAACAAAGGGAGAATAACCAACTCAGACCAAAGCACGGCCATACTAAAGGCCTCCATCTTCCCACAGCCTTAGGAATTGCCCACTGCAAGTAGACCATTCCATTATCTCCAGGGAAAATAATTGAGCTAGTGAGGGTCTAAAGCTACAGCGCTTAAGAGGCCTGAGTCCCTCTTATAGGCCACAAGGTTTGTCCTTTTTTTTTTTTTTTTTTTTATTTTCGGGACAGGGTTTCTCTGTGTAGCCCTGGCTGTCCTGGAACTCACTCTGTAGACCAGGCTGCCCTCAAACTCAGAAATCACTGCCTCTGCCTCCCAAGTGCTGGGATTAAAGGCATGCACCACCACTGCCCGGCAAGATTTGTCCTTCTTAAAGGCCATTATTGCCTCTTGCAAGACCCGTTAGGCTTCCAGCCCTAACTCCAGTTACCATAGCTCTTGCTTTTCATCACCAGGGACTGACTGGCAACTCAGTTTTGCCCACATGCCCACTGTCAGGTGAATCCAATACCTCCTGGTCCTGGTAGACTTTTATTCAAGGTAGGTGGAAGCATTTCTTACCAACAAAAGGGATCAAAGAGTCTTGGATCTTCTCCTCTGAGAGATCATCTCTCGATCCAGAATTCCTAACCTCCCTTCAAACAGATAATGGCCCTGGAGTTTACTTCTCAAATCTCTCAAGCTTTATCTAAATCTACCAAGATCCCTTGACATCTTCATATCCCTTATCATCCTCAGTCCTTGGGAAAGGTCAGAAAACCAAATTGTTCCCTATTCCCTCAAAAACATTTTACTAAGCTTTCACAGAACTTCATCCAGATTGGGTGAAACTACTACCCTTAGCTTTCCTCAGGCTGAGGGCCATCCCCAAACAGTCTCTCTCCATATCTCCATTTGCACATATCTAGGGGTGACTGAGCTAGTGTAGTGACCTTTAACCCTCTCCCCCAAATGAAAAGGCCCTTTCTGAGTTATCCTTGCCACTGCTGCTGAACTTGAAGGCGTCCTGCACCATTCCACATCTTAAACCGTTTGCTCCCAATTTCAAAACAATGGGAAGAATCTTCATTTTACACTTTAACTCCCACAGGCCCTTGCTCTGTTAAGCTCCAGAAGACATGGAGACTGCCTTTAATCTCAGAAAAATGAGGCCTCACACAGTTGACCATGCTTGACTGGATTGGGCGTTGCTCCTTGCTTCTCTCTTCTGATCTACCTGTGTCTGGGGTAGCTCTTACATATGGATGTTTAAAGTCTAAGAGACTACCACTTCTAACCAACTGCCCATTCTAATAGGATCAGGAAATTGCTCCATAGTTGGCTGGATTTTTGGTTTATTTTGAGACAGGGTTTCTCTGTGTAATAGCCCTGGCTGTCCTGGACTGGATTTATAGACCAGGCTGGCCTCATACTCACAAAGATCTGCCTGCCTGCCTTTATCTCCCAAGTGCTGGAATTAAAGGCATGAGCCACCACACTTGGCTTTGTTTAGACTTTTTTTTAAACAATAAATTCAAAGATTTCTAACCAGACTTTTAATCACTTGTTTTTATAGGATTATCAGCTTCTAGCTACAGAACTAGAGGCCTTTGGCCCCTAATTATGTCCTGACAGTGTCGATTAAGCTTGACTCAAGGACTTTGATGCCCCCAAACAGCAATAAGTAGTCTAAGAATAAACAATGCTCCATCTCCTGACCCCCTAATTGGTTATCAGTAGTGGATCAAAACAGGAGAAATGTAGGGTAACAGGCCAATAAAAATCACCCTGTCCTTTTCCTGTCGCCACACTCGAGACTTGGAAATTCTCACTCCTATGACTCAGAATTAACAGCCAAGCAATACTTCCAGCAGTGCTATGCTTCTCCACGAGTTCATTGAGCATGCTCTATTAGCCCACTGCGCATGCTTCAAAAATCCTATAAAGTCTGTCCTCTCCACCCAGCTGGCTGCTTTTTCTGTTTCTTTTTCTTCTCAGAAGCAGCCCCTATTCTGTGTTTCTCCCCAATAATCTCTTGTGCGAGATGTGTTGTATGATGTGACTTTGTGATATATCTTGACTCTGATTGCCAAGATACCCTTGCACTGGAAAGCCCTTTGAGCCAGCAGGAGGTGCTTTCTTGTATACAAACACATAGAGGTGCAGCTTTAGTGTCTTTTTTTAAATTTAATTAAATTGATTAATTTATTTATTTATGGTTTTTCGAGACAGGGGTTCTCTGTGAAGCCCTGGCTGTCCTGGAACTCACTCTGTAGACCAGGCTGGCCTCGAACTCAGAAATCTGCCTGCCTCTGCCTCCCAAGTGCTAGGATTAAAGGCGTGCGCCACCACCGCCCGGCTTTTAGTGTCTTATTAAACAAGCTTTGTGTAAAATCCTAGCTTTCATAAATCTTGTGTGGTTCTGTTTTTCGATTCTCCCCTTGGAGTGTCCAGGAGCCAAGTTCTGTGGTCTACTTCTTCCCTTGGGGTGTCTGGGCCCCGATGCACGCTGGGCGAGAAAGGATGAATTGAAGTCTGGAATGGGTGGGTGAGCAGGATTCCAGTCTGGCAGTGAATACCTGGTTGGGGAGAAGGTCTCCTCGGCGATGTTACAGCTCTTTTAGAAAACAGCTCTCTTAGACAATAGTCAACGAAACATCTTATGCGCATACACTTTACTCAAGGGATACATTTATGTGTGTGTGTGTGTGTGAACCTTGGAGAGTGGAAAGGGGAGTTCTTCTTGGGTGAAATTTCATTGTCTCAGGCTTAAGGTTCTGAGGAGACCTCATTAGCATAGAGAGGCATTCCAGGAAGTTGAACTTGTAATTTTATCAAGGATTATGTAACATTCCTCTGGTAGAAAATTGGGATCAGGCTCCCCAGATCATTTGAGAAAAGGAAACCTCATTAAGAAAAGGGAGTCCTCCATTTTAGGCCAAGGTCAGGAAAGCTATCTGACCATGGTAGACTATAACTTTAGTATCAAAGTCCAACACCTTGTTTTTATGACTTTGTTTTCAGGAATTATTATAAAAGAATCTATCCTAATCCAGATATTTTGGAGTCCTGCTGTTACCTGCTGTTGGTTTATATCATGGTTATACCTTTAATTGAGGTGGCAGTGAAGTCACATGACATCTACCCTCTCCAAACTTAGCAAAGATGGCTGATAGCTATGTGGATGCTTTTGTTGTGATGTGGGACAGCAGCTAAGATGCCACATATTGCTTATATCTCAAAATGGCATCAGACCACATGGTTCCTTAAGATTACCTATGTATAGATTTTAACTGGCAACCCCCTATGTTATAAGGTTATATAAGTTAACTTTTTGTTACAGATTTTATAGATTTAACCACACCCAATAAACTTACAAATCATAAAGTACAGAGGGTTTATATTATAGTCTTACAAATCTTAGCAAAAGTTTTAGGCAGTTAGATGAAACCAATAGTCCTTTTTGGATGTTCTGTTTTGCTTTCTTTTCCCTGTTACAGAGTCAGGTAGCCTGCCTGACAAGGACATGGAAGAAGGAACTTTTAAATAATCATGCTTGGGTCTAGAGAAGGGAGAGCCATAACTCAACTCTAAAGCCAGCTTTCCAATAAAGTAGAACATCATAAAACAACTTCAAGTTTTTGTTGTTGGTTTTGTTTGTTTGTTTGCTTGTTTGAGATAGGGTTTCTTTGTGTAGCCCTGTTTGTCCTGGGACTCACTCTGTAGAGAAGCTGGCCTTGAAATCACAGAGATCCACCTGCCTCTGCTAATGAGTGCTGAGTTTAAAGGTATACCACCAATACCTGGTAAAAGAACTTTAAAAGTATCCACACACAAAGGATGTTTGGATCCCTGCTAAACTGAATCCAATGGCCAGAAAGCTCAGAGTTAAATTCTGTGCAGTGGCCATTAAAGCAGTCATGGCAGGTAGTGTTAGTAGTAGCAGCTGGCAGCTGACAGTGGTAGAGAGAAAAAAATCAAAACCAGCAAACACAAACCACAGAAAGATCACACGATCAAACGAGACCAGTCATCAAGAAAACATGCAGTGGCCACAATCATTCATTCATTCATTCATTCATTCAATCTAGCCTGACCCATAGCCTTCTCAGCGCCCATGTTTGAAACAAAACTTATGACCACACCAGAAAACAGACTCATCTGCACACACAAAACAGAAAAACATTCCAAACGACCAGAAACAGGTAGATGGGGAACATCTCGCTTTTTGCCCTGGACAGGAGATTATTTGGGTCTTGTCAAAACCCTCCATGCTCCAGAGCAGGATCCCACAAACAGAGAACCAGATGTAACTTACCAGAGGAGGCCTCTGTGGACATTGGCTGCTTTTCTCAGCACTGCAGTCTACTCTGACAGTCTGCAACCCTGACAGCACGCTGTGGAGCCTTTCAATGTCTCTTGGTGTACACCTCCTGAGATGGGCCTTTCCGTCCCAGCATCCTTGAGGTAAAAGTCCAGCGTTAGAATTTAGGTGGGTCGTCTGATCTCCCTGGGGCCTCCAGAAAATGTTAATTCTACCAGGTGAGAATAAGATCACTACCAGAACTTTTAGAGCCAAATTTGAAGCAAGCTTTATGAAATACTGGCCAGTACAATGGATATGGGGATTGGGGATTGGTTCTAATGCTGTGTCTTAATTTGGCTCCCCACATCACATGGGAATCTGCATGTCCAGATGCTGAGGGTCCCTGTCACTGATTGGTTTTTGATTGATCAATAAAAGCAATGGTCAATGGCTGGTCAGGGAGAAAGTGGCAGGACTTTTAGGATTCCCAGGCAAGAAACACTGGGTAGAAGAAGGGGGATTCGCTATGAGCTATGAGAGGGGCATAAGACAGACCATGCCATGATGGGGAAGCAGAGAGATCAGAATTAAGAGCCCGCTGACATGTTAAGAACCTGGGAAAATGATTTGGAGGTTTGGAAATGCCCAGCCATTGACTATCCATTGAGCTAGTCAAGGCGTATCAAAATTAAGGTGACCTCCCTCTCTCCTTTTTTTCTCTGTCTCTTGTGCTCTCTTTCTCACTCTCTCTCTCTCTCTCTCTCTCTCTCTCTCTCTCTTCTCTCTCTCTTCTCCTCTCTCTCTCTCTCTCTCTCTCTCTCTCTCTGTGTGTGTGTGTGTGTGTGTATCTTTCATTGGGAAATAAATCCAGACAACTCTGGTGGGTGGCTAGAAGCACAATCACCTTCTGGGAGGGTGTTCAAGTCGGATTAACTATTCACCACTACACAGGGATTCTAAGAGAATGTCCCTCAGAACACGTTTAATCCTAGCACTTAGAGAGACAGAGGCAGGCAGAGCTTTGTGAGTTCAAGGCCAGTCTGGTCCACATAGTGAATTACAACTTTCCACCTTTGTCCATTGGGGGCAAGCATACATCTTGATATACCTTCCTCCTTATGTACCTTACACCTACATGTGATCAACTACATCCTGTGCAGCTGGAGCAACCAACCTTGTTTACAGAAGTGAAAACACGTAGCTGTGGCTCATTATTTCATGTGAACAACATTCCAGGAAGTTATCTATCCTTGGGCCAAAGCAGGGCTTACAAGTTAGAGGCATTTTTGTTTTATAAATCTTTTTTGTTTTTAAATTTATTCATTTATTTACTTATTTTATGTGAGTACACCATTCCTCTCTCCAGAAATACCAGAAGAGGGCATCGGATCCCATTACAGATGATTGTGAGCCACCATATGGTTGCTAGGAACTGAACTCAGGACCTTTGGAAGAGCAGTCAGTTTTCTTAACCACTGAGCCATCTCTCCAGCACATTTTATAGATTTCTTAAGCATAGTAATTTAAACTTAAAACATAACTTTAGCTCTCAGAACACCTTTAACCTAGCATTTAGAGAGGCAGAGGTAGGCTGATCTCTGTGAGTTCAAGGCCAGCCTGGACTACCTAATGAGTTCTAGGACAGCCAAAGCGACACAGTGAAACCTTGTCTCAGAAAATAAAACAAAACCTAAAATAACAACAATGATAACAAAGTCCCCAAACCTCTCTTTGAGTTAAGAAGGGTGTACTTATAACCCTAGCACTGTAGAGTCTGTGGCAGTAGGGTTGTCTCCGGTTTTAGGACAGATCAGGCTATGTAGCAAGACCTTTTAAAAGGATATTATTTAATGCTGTGTATGGGTGTTTTGTCTGTATATCGTGCATACATGTCTGTACTATGTGCATGCCTATTTTCTGTGGAGGTGGCATCAGATCTCCTGGAACTGGTAATGCATGGTTATGAGCCACTATGTGTGTGCTGAGAACACAACTTGGTTTCTTTTTTTTTTTTTTTTTTTTTTGGTTTTTCGAGACAGGGTTTCTCTGTGTAGCCCTGGCTATCCTGGAACTCACTCTGTAGACCAGGCTGGCCTCGAACTCAGAAATCCACCTGCCTCTGCCTCCCACAACTTGGTTTCTTTGCAAGATCAATCACTGTTTTTAACCTCTGAGCCATTTCTACATTCCTAAAACCACCTTGTTTTTTAAGCAAACAAGCAAACAAACAAAGCTGGAGGAGATGGCTAAATTGGTTAAGTACTTGCCAAGTCAATGTGAAGACCTGAGTTTGGCTTTTATCTGTAATCCCGGTGCTGGAGTGAGTTAGAACAAGAAGTTCCTGGAGCTTGCTAGCCAGCCAGTCTAGTTTAATTGCTGAACTCCAGGTTTAGTAAGAGAGTCTGCCTCAGAAAATAAAGTGAAGGGCCTGGGGAGATGACTTTGTGGTTAAGAGCACTGACTGTTCTAGAAGTAGATTCTATTCACATCCTCGACATGATGGCTAAAAATGTCTATAACTCCAGTTCCAAAGGATCAATACCCTCTTCTGGCCTCTACAGGTACCAGGCACAGACATACAGTCAGGCAAATTACCCATTCACATAAATTAATAATAAAAGTAGTGAAGAACAGCCAAGAAAGACACTTGAAAGTTGATCTCTGGCTTCCACATCCATGTGTATACACAACCCACTAAGCAAGCATGTTTGTGCATGGCAGTAATCCCAGTATTTGGGAGGTAGGGAGGGGTAGATAATCAGGGCTAGCTTTGGGTACATAGTGACTGGAAGTCAGCCTGAGTTATTGAGAGACCTTGTCTTTTTTGTGTGTGTGTGACACAAGGTTTCTCTATGTAATCTTGGTTGTCCTGGAACGTGTTATATAGACCAAGCTGGTCTCAAACACAATGTCCAGCCTGAGAATGTATATGTACATATGTATTTTATATATTATGTATTTATTTATCCATCTATTTATTTATTTGAGACAGAGTGTCTTAGGGTTTTACTGCTGTGAACAGACACCATGACCAAGACAAGTCTTATAAGGACAACATTTAATTGGGGCTGGCTTATAGGTTCAGAGGTTCAGTCCATTATCCTCAAGGCAGGAACATGGCAGCATCCAGGCAGGCATGGTGCAGGAGGAGCTGAGAGTTCTACATCTTTATCTGAAAGCTGCTAACAGATTATTGATTGCCAGGCAGCAAGGGTGAGGGTCTTATAGCCCACACCCACAGTGACACACTTACTCCAACAGGGCCATACCTACTCCAACAGGGTGACACTTCTAATAGTGCCACTCCCTGGGTTGTGCATATGCAAAGCATCACATAGGATTTCTTTTTGTAGCCCAGATGGTACTAGAACTCACTCTGTAGACCAGGCTGTCCTTGAATTCAGAGATCCATCTGTTTCTGCTTCTTGAGTGGTGGGATTAAGGTCTTGCATCATTACTTCCAGGCTCCACACGCAGCTTTTTCCAGTGGGCATTTATGGCAGCAACATTTATTGATCTTTATTTATCACATATGTACAGTCCCCTCAGAGGCCAGAAAACAACACTGGATCCCCTTGAACTGAAGGAGCAAAGGATGTGAACCACCATGTGGGTTTTGGGAATTGAATTTCTGGAGAGCAGCCAGTTTTCTTAATTGACCAGCTCTTTCTCCAGGTGTCTTTATTTGACTTTAAAGAATTGAACTTAGTTAATCCCAGCACTTGGGAGGCAGAGGCAGGCAGATTTCTGAGTTTGAGGCCAGCCTGTTCTACAGAGTGAGTTCCAGGACAGCCAGGGCTACACAGAGAAACCCTGTCTCGAAAAAACAAAAAACAAACAAACAAAAGAACTGAATTTAGGCTACAATATCAGATCATATCGCCAGGGCATATACACATGACACCAGGTGGCTAGAACCAGTAAGTCTCTCACAATGTAGACAATCTACCTCAGAACTCGGAGTCAGGTGTTTTAAGATCATTAGCTGGAAGATTCTGGAAGAGGTTGCAAATCAACAGTTACTTTGCTTGTTTGTTGTTAGAATTACGATGTGGGCCGAGCAGTGGTGGCACACGACTTTAATCCCAGCACTTGGGAGGCAGAGGCAGGCGGATTTCTGAGTTCGAGGCCAGCCTGGTCTACAGAGTGAGTTCCAGGACAGCCAGGGCTATGCAGAGAAACCCTGTCTCGAAAAACCAAAAAAAAAAAATAGAATGACGATGTGTAGATGTGTATAGATGTAGATGTGTTTTGTGGCGAGTCACGCATGTCTACATTTATTGCCCAGAGCTAGCAAGGCCCTGTGGAAACAAGTTTTTTTTTTTTTTTTTTTATGGGTTGAGCTACTCAACCTTTTACAGGGATAATTTCTGCCTGGAATCTTTGACGAGAATTCTATCGGAAGGTAAAAAGCACGAGTCTTTGGGTCCTAATACTTCTTCAATTCAAGCGCTACTTTTGCGTTTATTCTCTGGACTTAGGTTGAAGGAGTCTTCTGTAGCCGAAAAGCCAGCAGCCCTTTGCCTTAACGGGATAAGATGGAAAAGATCCTCTCCCATTTTCTGCACACGAACTGACAATCACTCTTTTTCCAAAGGAGCAAGGCCAGGACCGTCCCCCAGCACCTGACAGGGAGTAAATCTAGGATGTCAAAGCCACCTGGACACCTTGCACACTTGCGAGGAAAACACCAGAGAAGCAGCAACACGACTGAGGACAAACCATAACTCCCAGCAGGCCCTGCGGAGAAGCGTGCCTTCTCATTGGGCAGTGGCTAGCAGCGTGCCTTTCTATTGGGCAGCGGCTCCACCAGCCGTCAAAGCCGCTGCGCGCAGGGCACGGCGGGAGAGGAGGCCGCGGATTTGCGGCTGTACTTCATCTCCCGGCGGGCCCAGCGCTGAAGGCGGTGGCGCTACGCCTTTGTGGAAGCCGGAGCTCACCGGGAGGAAGTTCCGGTCTCCGGGACGCTGGGTCCGTGGCGGCCACTGAGGAGGAGGAGCGGGCCCCGGGGCCTACGCTGCTTTGGTAAGGGCCCAGGATAGGAGAGAGGGCGTGCCCGAGCTGCTGGGACAGGGTCAGCGGTTCGGGTGGCTCTGGTAATCGTGGGCCCGCGCGGTCTAGGAGCCGTGACTTCAAAGACACGGGGCGGCCGCGGCCTCGCTCGCGAAGACAGCCTAGCGGTGGTGTGTTGAGAGAGGCCCCGCTCGCGGCAGAACGCCCCGGAACGGTCGCGGGCCCGGGGCGGGGCCCGAGACGGCCGTAGAATTACCGGTCCCACCGCGGAGCGGCCAGCTGTGGGGCGAGGGACCTGCGCGTGGTAGCGGTTCCGGCGCTCAGTTCTGTGGACCTGCAGGAGGGATTTCTTTTTCTTTCTCCTTCTATTTGCGATCTTGTTCTGAGACATCACTAGATACGGAGTTCTTGTGCCCTGCGAGTAACCTTGGCCGCCCACCCACCCACCCAGACGCCCAGACAAGAAGGTGCGAGAGCTCAGAACCTGGCCCACGGGCCCGTAGAACCGGGAGGCGGGCAAGGGTGACTGGTGGGTTCTGTACCCGTTGGGCGAATGTAGGAGGAGAGTGATGTTTCCACGTATTCGTGCTTTAGATTCCTTTTGGCGTTGTAAATAATGTGCTTTTCTTTTAACTTTATAATTGACGTTGAGCTAATGAATTCAAGTGTGAGGTTGTGTTTCTTAATAAAAACAAAAGGTTTATTTGTAGAGCACACACACTGAGGGGTAGTTTGGTTATTTCGTCTTTTTTCCCCCTCCACATTAGTCTAGCTTATTAAGTTCAGACTAATTGGATATAAGTGAAGGAGTTTAGTAGACTTTGTTTTTTGATTTTGTTTTGTTTGTTTTTATCCACTTGATCACCCAGGTCATTTTCTGAACTCTGGATTGTGCCTTAGCATTGTTAATTTCCAACTTCCTGTTGATTAAATATGCCACAATTACCAAACTTGTGAGGACCGAAGGGAAAAGTGTCAATAGCTAATGACAATGTGGAAAGTAACTAGCATTATATTATCATCTTGAGGAAACATGCTAGTTGAATCTAATGCCAGGCTTAGTGGAGTTTAATTCTGGAATTTAGGAGGATGAGACAGGAGGATGTTTGGTTTGAAGCCGTCCTAAGCTACACTGAGACACTTAAAAATTTTGACTCTGAATTTTAACTCCTTAACTAGTACACTTATACAAATGCTTATCCATCTATACAATCTATAGAATTATATATAATATATGTAGTCTGTAAGGTAAGATAGGTAGGACTCGGTTCTCAGCCGGCGTAACACCCTTGTTGCTCATTGAATCCAGGGCTTTCTTTATGCATGCTAGGCAAGTTCTCTACCACTAGGATACCAGCCGCCTTACAGAATGTTCTTACTGGGCTTGAGCTTATCTGTATCTTTAGGATTCTAGGTTTTTGTAGTTCTTAACATTAAGGAAGAATTTTTGATAGGAGAATTATTGTCGTTGTTCCCCCTCCCACCACCCCTTTAATACATGGTGTCTCATAGCCAGGCTGAATTTGAATTAAACTTGCATTAAACTCCTAATCTTTCCACTTGTACTTTCTATGCACTACAATTGGCTGTTGTCATTCCTAGCTAAGGGAAGGTTATTAAATATGCTCTAGGCTAAAGTCCTTTGCCACTGTACTATATATACTCAGCTCTTAACTGTACTCTTGAAACAAGAACCACCATGTATAGATGTTAATGACTTGGTTCAGAATCAGAGTTATATAGATAATAAAACTATTGAAAACTATTGAAAAGTTTTAATTAATTTATTTATTTGAGACAGGGTTTCACTGTTCAGCCCTGGCTGCCCTGGAACTGGCTATGAGGACCAGGCTGGTCACAACTTAGAGATCTGCCTGCCTATACCTCTAGAGTATTGTTTTTAAAGGTACATGCCTACAAGCTTGGTCTGAGTGTGTTTTATAACAATTCTGTCATGGTGTGTAACTCAGTATAGCAGAATTGATAACTGTAGAGTTTCAGAAATCAGATATTGAATTCATGTACCCTCCACTAACACCCTGTCATCGTCTCATGTAGGAATGTTTTGGTGAGTTATATTATTTATTTTTGAGGTACTGGACTTTTTTCCCCTCATGGGTCACCATTCTAAGCATTAAACATTAAACATTAGAAAAAGAACCCATAGCTTTGTGAATTTTGGATAATCGATCTCCCACAGAGCTATGTCCCCAGCCTAGATTTATTATGTAATACATGTAATGCTCTTAGAACCCTGTCTGGTATACAGAAAGTGTTCAGTAAATATTAGCCATGGGTATTCCTTTTTCATTTTCCTTTGAAATAATAATTTTGTGTATGTAGCCCAAGCTAGTTCTTATAGTTATGTCTCAGTCTCTGAGGTCAGGACAAGTTGTGGGAGTTGGTTCTCTTATCCTACTCTGGGGGTTGTGAGACTCAAACTCAGATTGTCAAGTCTGGCAGTTAGTACCTACTGAGCCATTTCACCAGCTCCCACCTTTTTTGAGACAGAGTCTCTCCTTGGGACCTGTGACTTGCTAGTTGGGCTAGGTTGCAGCCATCTTATCCCTAGGATTCTCCTGTCTGCACTTTTCCAGTCCTGAAATTACAAGCATGGACCATCACTCCCATCTGTTTATTGTTAGTCCAGGGCATTCAACTTAGGAAGCAGTTTACCAACTGAGCTATTTTCCCAACAACCTCCATCCCTTTGAGATAGAGTCTTGCTAAATATCCTGGCTGCCTCAGCTTCCTTGTGCTGAGATTTAAGGCCTGTGCAACTTGTCTTTTTTTGAGATAAAGTTTCATGTAGCACATGCTGGCCTGAACTGCCTACTACTACTGCAGTTTCCAGAGTACTAAGGTTATGAGGTGAGTCACTTTACCCACATTGTAGTATATACATTGTAACAAAAATTTACCTTTTAAGCCACTTTAAAGAAAGTATAGAGTTCTATGGGATTAGTTACATCCAAGTTACAACCAACAGTGACTATTGCTAAAACTTTGATGTATCAGAAACTCTGTAACCATTAAGCAGTTAACTTTCAATTTCTTTTTGTAGCTCCTGATAACTTTTACTCTACTTTGTTTCTCTATGAATTTTGTGTTTCAAATTTAAATGGAATGATACTATATGGTTTTTTCTGTGTTGTCTTACTTGGCTTAGTATAATAGTTTCTTTCTTTTTTTTTTTTTTCGAGACAGGGTTTCTCTGGATAGCCCAGGCTGTCCTGGAACTCACTCTGTAGACCAGGCTAGCCTGGAACTCAGAAATCTGCCTGCCTCTGCCTCCCAAGTGCTGGGACTTAAGGCGTGGGCCACCACCGCCCGGCAGTATAATAGTTTCTTAAAGTTGATTAAATAGTATGTATCAATTTTATTGCTTTTCTCATTGAATAGTATTTCATCCTTTGTGTAGAGGACTTAAAAGTTTTCTTTAAAAACATGTATGTGAGGCCGGGCAGTGGTGGTGCACGCTTTTAATCCCAGCACTTGGGAGGCAGAGGCAGGCGGATTTCTGAGTTCGAGGCCAGCCTGGTCTACAGAGTGAGTTCCAGGACAGCCAGGGCTATACTGAGAAACCCTGTCTCAAAACAAAACAAAAAATTAAAAAAAACATGTATGAGAGTCTGTATGTGCAAGTGAGTGTAGATGCTTATGGAGGCCACCAAAATTGAGTACCATGGAGCTGCAGGTATAGGCAGTTTTGTATTACTTGGTGTGGATGCTGGTCCTCTGCAAGAGTGGTACTCATTCTTAACTGCTGAGCAATTTCTCTAGCCCTTACACTACATTTTAAAAAAAGTCCTTGTCTCAGAAAAATAAAAAAATAAAATAAATTTAACCCTTGGCTGTAGTAAATAGTGTGGTGAACATTGATGTATAAATGTCTAGGATACTTACTGTTTGATTGTTTTTGCAATGTACTGTCAAACCAGACCTTAGGTTTTATATTTCCCATACTACTCAAACATCCTACTACTAAGCTAAAAACCCCACTCCAGCTCTATTTTAACCTTCAACTTTTTAAAAAATATCTTCAAACTAAAATTTAAATAATCATTATGTTGTTAGTAACTATTAAATTATTAATAAATCATTAAATTGCTAAATAGTTAGATAATAATAATAAAATTGATGTTTTTAAACCAGAGTATCACTGTAGCCCAAGCTGTCCAGGAACTAACTTGCTGTTGTAACCCAGACTAGCCCAAATTTGTGGGTGTTCCTTCTGCTTTGGTCTTCCAGCTGCTGAGAGTGCTGGTGTGAACCACCATGTCCAACTTTAAAATATTATTTGTTGTATTTTTGAGACAGGGTTTCATGTAGCAGTCTGAGCCTTGAAATCACTGTGTACCCATAACTGACCTCTTTATCTTTCAAGTGCTGGGATTCCAGGTTTTCACAGCCTCCTGTGGTGGCATGGTGATATACACCTAAAATTCCAGCATTTGGAAGACAGAGGTAGGAGGATTGCTGTAAGCTTGAGGAGAGCCTGGTTTACGTAGAAATCCAGTCTCAAAACAAAAATCTTATGATTCAGCAATATATTTTATAGGTGTGCCCAAAGAGATTGGAGGCAGAATCTCAAAACAGATATTTGTATCCATGTTCATAGAGCAGTATTCCTAATAGCTGAAATATGAAAGCAACCCAAGGGCTTGGTGATAGGTAAATGGATGAACAAAATGACACCTGTGTATACATTTATACTTTGTTTGGAATACTCTTCAACCTTAAAAAGGAAGGGGCGTACCTATAATCAATGCCTTCCTTGTGGACTAGCCTAGTGTATGCAGCACCACACAACAGAACTGTTTCAAAGGAGGTGGACAGTGAGAAACTATACCTGAGGTTGTTTTCTGATATCCATAAGCTTGCCAAGTGAATACATACACATATCATACACTCATATGTATAACTCGTACAAAGATAATATTTTTACAATTTTTATTATTTAAATATATGGGTGTTTTGCCTGTGTGTATGTCTTTGTACCAAGTGTGTGCCTAGTGCCCTGGAGGCCAAAAGAGGTTGTTGGAGCCCTTGGGACAGACAGAAGGTTCTGAGCCACAAGTGCTTTTAACCACTGAACCATCTTTCCAGGTCAAATATAAGATTTCTTTTTTTTTTTTTGGTTTTTTTCGAGACAGGGTTTCTCTGTGTAGCCCTGGCTATCCTGGAACTTACTCTGTAGACCAGGCTGGCCTCGAACTCAGAAATCGCCTGCCTCTGCCTCCCAAGTGCTGGGATTAAAGGTGTGTGCCACCACTGCCTGGCAATAAAGATGCTGACCTGTAAAAAGGATTCTTTTTTCCTCATAACCTATTTTTTGGTTCCCTGGAAACCAGTTTTGCTATTATTTAGTGATGTTTGTTTTTATGAGACATTGTCTGTCTGTGTAGCTCTGGCTGTTCTGGAACTAGCTCTGTAGACTAGGGTAGCCGGTATTAAAATTTTTGTTTTATTTATTTATTTATTTATTTATTTATTTATTTATTTTTATAGACATGGTCTTAGATGACCCAGTCTGGCTTAAACGCCTGTGTAGCCAAAAGAAATGTTTTTATCGTATTTTAGGTGCGTAAATGTTTTGCTTAATGTATATGTATGTACTCTATGTACCTGGTGAGAAGGTCAGAAGAAAACATCAGATCATTTAGAACTGGAGGTGTAGATGGTTATGAGCCACCTCGTGGATGCTGGTAACTGAACTCAGGTCCTCTTTAAGAACATTAAGTAAGTAAGTTCTCTTAACTGCCTCCGAAGTACTAGGACTAATGGCATGTGCCACCACACTCCACTCAGTTCTTGTTTCTACCTCTAGTAGTGCTCTGATTATAGCCATCGCACCTGGATGGCCCTGGATGCCCCTAATTTATGGTAGTCCTCTTGCCTCTCTCTCCTGGGTTTTAGGATTACTGATATGAGCCGTCTTGTCCTGGCTAACCTGGAAACCAGTTTGGATTCTGGGGGGAATTCTATTGCTAAAATGAAACTAAGGAACTGATATAGAAGGACATGATTTGGAATGTAGTTCTTAGCTTGATGTGGAAGCTTGCCCTCTCTGAGGACCAGATGAGCCAAGTTCAATATGAAACTACTTTTTACTTGAACTTTCACAGCTCTCATTTTGATATTTATACTACTAGTTCCAGGATCTGGGCCTACTACAGTTTCACTTGGGCATATATTGTCTTCAAAATTCACTACATGGCCCATCTACTCTTTCCATTATATAGAATGTGATAGGTGTGGGGTGTAGTCAGTAAGCTAGGCTAGTGTTTGTGTCTTCTGGGGTTGATGATTTAAAACTTTATTTTTTAGAACTAGTTGATATGGTAGTTAACTAAGTGACTCCTTAGTTCGTTCTGACCTTTGTTGTCATGCTGTTCATGCATCACCATTTCAGGCTCCAGTTACACTTTGGTAATGGGTGCTAGAGAGATGGTTTATTGCTTACGAGTACTTACTGCTTTTCCAGGGACCAGGTTTGTTTTCTAGTATCCACATTTTATCTCCAGGAGTTCTGATGCCTTTTGGTCTTCCCATGCACAACATGCTCATGTTGAGTGAATATATATGCAGGCAAATATATACACACATAAAAAATAAAAATATTTTAAACTTTGAAAATAGTTTGAGATTACTTTAGATCTAGGAATTGTATTTTTTATGACCAGTGTCTTGTTCTTATTTTTAAAATTTAAAGTGTTTGTGCATACATGCCATGATGGTTGTGAGGAGGTTGGAGTATCTTTTAGAATCTGTTCTCTCTTACCAGGGATTGAACTCTGGCCATCAGGTGTACAGCAAGTAGTGTTTATTACCTGTTTTGTCTGCATGTACATCTGTGTGATAGTGTTAGATCCTCTGGAAATGGAGTTACAGACAGCAGTGCTCTGCAATGTGTGTGTTGAAAATTGAACCCAACAGCCAGTGCTCTTAACTACTAAGCCATTTCTCCAACCTCCTGTCTTTTTGTTTTTGTTGAAAGATTTATTTATTTTATGTATATGAGTACACTGTTGCTCTCTTAGACATGGCAGAAGAGGGCATTGGATCCCATTACAGATGGTTGTGAGCCACCATGTGGTTGCTGGAAATTGAACTCAGGACTTCTGGAAAAGCAGTCAGTGCTCTTAACCTCTGAGCCATCTCTCCAGCCCAACCTTCTGTCTTTTATTTTTTGTGAGACAGTCTTGAGTAACCCAGGCTGGTCTTGAACTCAGTATGTAAAAAGGCTGACTTTGAACTCATAGGGGTAGTCCTGCCATCTTTCTCAAGTGTTCAGATGAGACCTGAGCGACCAGCATAGCTTCTCTGTCATAAAACACAAAACAAAACAAAACAAAACAAAGCAAAACAAAACAAACTTAAAATTTTATTTCTTCTTTGGTGCTAGGGATTGAATGATGGACCTAATGCATCATAGGCAAGTGATCTACTCAGCTACGTTTTCAGTCCTCTCTTTCTGGAAATCCTGTGGTTCATATGTTGGTCTGATGATGCTTCTTCATTTGTGATATTTGACATTCACTTTAGTTCATGCTTTTCATTTCTGCTTCTGTGAGTTGATAATTTTATACTGTCCTGTTTTCAAGTTTGTGATCCTTTCTTCTGATTGCTCAGTTAACTATTGGTGAAATCCATGGTGAGCTTTTTATTATAAGAAGTGTACTTTTCTTTTTTTTTTTGGTTTTTCGAGACAGGGTTTCTCTGTGTAGCCCTGGCTCTCCTGGAACTCACTCTGTAGACCAGGCTGGCCTCGAACTCAGAAATCCGCCTGCCTCTGCCTCCCAGGTGCTGGGATTAAAGGCGTGCGCCACCACCGCCCGGCAGAAGTGTACTTTACTACTCTAGAATTAGTTTTTCACTTCTCTGTACGGTTTCTTTGCATTTATTTATTTATTTATTGATAGGGTTTCTTTGCATAGCTTTGGCTGTTCTGGAACTAGCTCTGTAGACCAAGCTGGCCTTCAGCTCACAGAGATCCATTTGTTTATGCCTCCTAAGAGCTGGGATTAAGGGCCACCACCTGTCTGTGTGTGGGTTTGTGCCTTCCTTCCTTCCCTCCTTCCTTCCTTCCTTTTTTTATTCCTTATGTATATGTGTAGCAGGGGAAGAGGAGTATGGAGGTCAGAGGACAACCTTGTGGAATCTATTCTCCTCTTCAACCTTTTTGTGGGTTCAAGGGATGGAACCCAGATTATCAGGTTTGTGTGGCAAGCACCTTTTACCACCAAATGAATCATCTTGACATTATCAAACATGGTAGAGAGGTTTTCACTTTATAATATGACAAAGACAACCACTTATTAACTGTTAAGGAAATGTAATTAGGCAGAAAATTTCAACAAACTAATTTTTTATTTTCTTGAGACGAGGTCTCTCCTTTCTCAGTTTCCTAAGTGCTGGGATTATAGATGTGTGCCTGTGAATGCAGCCTTAAATTATTTTCTTTTTAATGGGGATAAGGGGAGACAGTCTTATTCATTTAGCCCAGGCTGGCCTTTGGACTTGCCATGTAGCCTAGGATAGCCTTGAACTCCTCATTCTCCTTCTGCCTTATTTCTGAGATTATAGATGTTTATCGCAATGCCCAGTTTTGAACTAAAGAGACTTCTTTTATTGCCAGAGATCTTTAAGTAGTCTCTTAGTCATCCTGAATCAGTTTTAAGTTTTCTTTGTGAACAGAGCCACTTTTTTTCTTCAATTTTTGCCTTAATATAGTTATAGTTAATAGTCCTTTTGGTGTTTTAGGATTTTCCCCCCTTCCTGCTTTGTTTGTTTGTTTCTTTCTTTCTTATTTGTTTGTTTGTTTATTATTTATTTATTTATTTATTTATTTATTTCATGTATATGAGTGCACTGTACTGTTTTCAGATACACCAGAAAAGGGCATCAGATCCCACTACAGATGATTGTTGAGCCACCATGTGGTTGCTGGGAATTGAACTCAGAACCTTTGGGAGAGCAGTCAGTGATCTTAACCGATGAGCCATCTCTCCGGCTCCCTTTTGTTTGTTTCTTATGTAGGTTTCTTATGTAGCTCTGGCTGTTTTGGAGCTTGATGTGTAGATCAGGCTCATCTCTGGTTCTATCACATCAGGCTCTTCCTGCCTTTTGAAAGATTCTTGACCTATTGAAGCCTTTTCCTCAGTTGCTTTATCAAAATCATCTACCTGTATGTAGTGTGGTACCTGCTTGTAAGCCTCTCTGGGAATGTAGAGGCCAAAGGATTAGGAGCTAAGGTCATCTTTGGCTTCATACGAAATTTGAGTCCCTACTGGGCTAAGTGAGATTTTGTTCCTTAAGACTAAAGATGTGGTGATGGCTCATGTAGTAATTCAAATAGTTCAAAGGCTGAGACAGAAGATTACCTTGGTTTCTAGGTTAGCTTAAGCTACATAGTGAGTTCAAGGATAGATAGCCTAGGTTATAGTGTGATACCATGACTAATAAAAACCCAAGCAAATCAACAGCAACAATTAAAACAAAACAAACAAAAAACAAAGGGAAAGCCTAGTATAGCAAATGACTTGCTTATAATCTTAGCACTGGGAATGTCGAGGTAGGAGGATCAGACATTCATGGTCACCTATGGCTAGGTCAGTCTGAACCTAGCTTGAGTTATATCTCTCGTTAAGCCATCTTTCCTACATGCTGCTTTTGAGTGGCCTGATTTCCAGTTACTTCTACTGTCACCTGGTTTTGTACCCATTATCTGTTAGCATTGATATCTGCACCTATAGCTTTATGGTTTTCATTAATCCTGAATAAAAGGCTTCCATGAGATCCAAGAGATTTCCAAATAATAATAATTATTAATATTATTATTGTTGTTATTTTGTGATAGGGTCTTAACATGCTGATCTAGCTGGCCTAGAATTCACAGAGCTCTGCCTGCCTCAGTACTGAGATTAAAGGCATTGGTTCCTGTTTGAATTCTAAGTTAGGTGAAATAGAAACAAGCATTTTGTATCAGTTCTTCAGATACCACTCCCCTTCCATCTGACAAGGTAGAACAAAAGAATAAAATAATTTGCAAATATATTTGCTCTTTTCTTACAAAGGAGCTCAGAACTAGACTGCACTGCTTAAAGAACAAAATTACTGCTATATTGAAGAGGAAGAGGGCAAGCAAGGGAAGATAAAAGTACCATACAATGTTCCTACTGCTTTGAAGATGGCTTTTTCTTTTAATTTTTTACATTTTAATCATTTGTTTTAGGGCAGGTGTGGCCATGGGTATGTGCATATGCCATAACACACACATGGAAGCTAGAGGACAATTTGTGGGAGTCAGTCCTCTTTCACCTCATTTGAGTCCCAGGTTGTCAGACTTGGTGGCAAGTGCCTTTATTCTTTGAGCCATTTCATTAGCCTGATTTTTAATTGGATTTATCATTGTTGTATGTGATGTGTATGAGTGTGGGTATAAACATCCCACATGTATGTATGGAAGTCAGAAGACAACTTTTGAGAGACAGTTTTCTCTTTCCATTGTGGTGTCCAGTGATGGAATACAAGTAGTTAGGCTTATGCTGAAAGGACTTTTATTTACCCTATCTTGCCATTTTGCCATATGCCCTTTAGTTTTTTTCCTATGGTTACTGCTTGTTCTTTGGATGAATAAGACCCTGAAAACTTCATGTCAGTCATTTTCATGACTTGTGGATTGATTTTTTTTTTTTTTATTCTCTTTTTTTTTTTTTTTTTTTTTTTGGTTTTTTCGAGACAGGGTTTCTCTGTGTAGCCTTGGCTGTCCTGGAACTCACTCTGTAGACCAGGCTGGCCTCGAACTCAGAAATCCGCCTGCCTCTGCCTCCCAAGTGCTGGGATTAAAGGCGTGCGCCACCACCGCCCGGCTTTTTTCATTCTCTTGACATCAAGTGTCCTTTGTACAAAGTATTTAATTTTGATGGTACGCTTTATTTTTTTCCTTTTATTTGTTGTGTCACATTTAGAAAACCCTTGTAAATCCACAAAAATCTTTCAGTAGCTATAAGAAAAGTCCTGGAGATAAGTTCTTACCTTCATTTAGGTTACATGCCTGTCTTCAAAGCAAACACTGGTGAGGATAATAAGTATTGTGATTAACTGAGCTAGATAGTGTAGATTTAGCCACAAAGACTAAGGAATTTAGTGATAAGATACACTTTCTAGTAATGGACACATAAGTGCTAAAAAAAATTACTCAGGAAAGAACTATTGGAAGTGAAATATTCTTTGTTCACAAAGAAGTTTAGAGTGCCCCTGAAGATATATATAGATATATATATATATAAAAATTAGACCTTGAATTTTGAAAAAAAAAAAAAAAAAAAAAAAAGCTTTTAAATATTTTTTTTTTGTGTGTGTGAGAGTGTTTGCATCCTACATGAATTGTATGAAGGTCAGAGGCATCTATGGGAATCACATTTTTCTCTTTTCTCCATCACTCCTCTCCCCCAGCCTTCTTTTCTTGAGACTGGACTTCTCTGTGTAACAAACAACAGCTCTGGAACTTGTCTTGTAGACCAAGCTGCACTGGAACTAATAGATCTGCCTGCCTCTGCCTCCAGAGTGCTGGGATTAAAGGCAAATGCTACCACTGCCTGGCTCAGAACACACATTTTTAGTTGAAAAAAAAGTTAATTTGTTCTGTGTGTGTTCTTGTCTGTACACATACCACAACATGTTTGTGGAAGTCAGAGGACAACTTGTGGGAATTAGTTCTTTCCTTCTTTAGGTCCTGGGGAAAAGTAGTCAGGCATGGTGGTAAGTGCCTTTACTAGCTAACCATCTTATAGCTCTAACTTTTTTTTTTTTTTTTTTGACAATGTTTCACTGTGTATCTCTAACTGGCCTTGAATTTACAGATATCCAAGAGTCGCATCTTCCAGAGTGCTGGGATTAAAGACATGTGCCACCACCCTAGGCTGAAAAAAAAATTTTTATAAAGATTTTTTTAAGTGTGTATGTTTGAAGAAATTAGAGGATAACTTTTGGGAGTTGGTTCTCAATATTGTATAGATTTAGGAAATTGAACTCAGGTTGTCAGGCTTGGGGACAAGTGCTGTAACCCATTTAACCTTCTCATTAGCACTGTATAAATATTTTAAAGTGACTTCTCAGAATATCCTTGATATTTATCCCTGATAAAATTAACAAGTAAGGATTAAGTAGTTTAGCCTATACTTCACGTTCTAAAATACTTAATTGTGGTTTATTTTATACAGGTACCGCCTGGCTAGAGTTTGGGAGGAAAAAGATCTACTTATTGAAGCTTTCTTGACATAGAAAGAGATGTGGGGGGATTCTCGATCTGCTAACAGAACAGGACCTTTTCGGTAAGTCTTAAATTTTAAATATTGAATTTGTCAAGTATTTATAATGTAACTTTTGGCCTACCATAATGGCAGATTTTTTTTTTTCCTTTAATGGAAAAAATAACTAAATTTTTAGAACTAGAAAATATTTGTAAAGTTTCTAGTAATTTCTAAAGTGATTGAGAGTATGTAACCAGTGTTCTAGGTGTTTTTTTTCTGTGTCCGTTTCTCTTAGATTCTCTCTTTACATGATATTGGGGATAGAACCCAGGGCTTCCAGTGTGCTTGGCAAATGCTTTGGCTCTGAGCCATAGCCTTAGCCCCTTGATAACCTTTTACCTGTCCTGGAACTTGATATGTAGACCAGGCTGGCCTCAAATTCACAAAAGATCTTCCTGCCTCTGCTCCTGAGTGTTGGGATTAAAGGCATGCACCACTACCGCCTGGCTGAAATCATTCATTCATATTTATTATTTATTTACCTATCTATTTTCTATTATTTATTTTGTATGTGTGCAGTCATGTGAGTACCACAGCACAAGTGTGAAGGTCAGAAGAAAACTTGAGAGAGTTATCTCCTTCAACCACATTGGTCAGGGGTCTGAACTTACATTTTCAGGCTCAGCAGCAAGTACTTTTACCTGCTGATCCATTTTGCTGCCTCCCACCCCCCAAGTCAGGGTTTCTGTATAGCCTGGCTGTCCTGAAACTCATTCTGTAGACCGTGCCGGCCTTGAACTCAGATCTGCCTGCTTCTTCCTCCAATTGCTGGGATTAAAGGCATGTGCCACCATACCTGGCAACATTTTTAAAATATTAAAAGAATGCCAGCATCATTTATTCATTTATCTGTTTCGGGTTTTTTGTGAAAATGGTATGAACTCACTAATAGCCCAGACTGGCACTGTAGTCATGGCAGTCCTTCTTTAGTATCCCATGTGTGAGATTATTCACTTACTTTTGAGATAAGGTTTTATAGTGTTCCTGGGCTATGATCTTCCTACCCCAGCTTCCTGAATATCTAAGATTGCTGGTCTGCATCATCACTCTTGTCTTTTTAATATATGTTAATTCTTTTATCTCTTTTAACAAAGCAGTTTATACTTGGAAAGCTAGCGAAGTATGTTGTTAATAGAAGCTTCATTAAGGGCCTGGAAGGATGGCTCAACAGTTAAGAGCCTTTTAAAAGCAAAAGATCCAAGAGCTCACATCAGAAGCTTATAGCTTTCTGTAACTCCAGTTCTCAAGGATCCCACTCCTGTTCTAAACTCTGCAGGGAACTACACACACATATACACACATAAAAATAAAATCTTGAAAGCTACATTAGTTTCACTGATTTATGTCTAGACTTTAGAGTTGTGTCTTGCTAATGACATTGATATGCTTTTCTGAGTGACACGTGTCAGTTTTAGGGGTCCTTGGATATAAAGAAGAGTGGAAGAGGTATCACTGAGTTATAAATGGATTCTTCTTTAGATTTATAGAGAATACTTAAAAATACTTATTTATATGTATGTGTATGTACATGTTTGTCTGTGTGAGTATATGTTGAAGCCAGATGCGGGTAACAGAGCCCTCAGAGCTGGAGGTACAAGTGTTGTGAGATGCCAGGCCTGACAGTGTCTCTTTGCATTATCCACATTGACCCTAAACTTGCAGTTCTCCACTACCAGCCTCTCAAAGTACTGGGAATAAACTTTTTTTAAAAAGTTTATTTTATTTTAAAAAGTTATTTAAAAAATTAGATAATTAATGTATTTTATTTGTATAAGTGTTTCATTCACATGTAGGCATATGCACCACATGAGTGCCTATTGCTCACAGAAGTCAGAACAGTGCTCTGGGATCCTTGGAACTGAAGTTATAGATGGTTGTGAGCTGCGATGTGGGTACTCTTAACCACCAAGCCATCATTGTATCACTGAAGCAAACTTATCAAAACATAGCCATGCTCAGTTATTTACAAATTGTGTGTGGTTACTTTCATATCACAGTTATAGATTAAATAGATACTGTATGTGCTATAAAGCTCCAGTATAGTATATGTACTATCTGGCTTTTTATATATCAGCAGTTTGTTCAGGCATGGTGGCACATGCTGTTACTCCTAGCACTGAGGAGACTGAAACAGGAGGTCTCTGTGAGTTTGAGGCTAACCTGATCTACATAATGAGTTCTACAACATTCAAGGTTATGTAGAGAGACTCTGCCTCAAAAAAAAAAAATAAAATAAACAAAACAAAATAAAAAGATTGTTAAACTCCAGTCTAAATCAGTGCTTATATGTAAGATTTAAAATATTTATGTTATTGTCTGTCTTCTTAGTCTATTTATTGATTAATAATTAATTATTTTGTATGTCAGGCTATTTCTTATAGTATTAGGGTGGTTTAAGCAGTCATTTAAAAACATTAGATTTGGTTCTGTTGAACAGTCCCCCCTTCACTCAATTTTAAGTTTTAAAACACCTTTGTTTGGTTTGGTTTTGATTTTGGTTTTGGTTTTGGTTTTTCTTTTTTTCTTTTTCTTTTTTTATTTTTTCGAGACAGGGTTTCTCAAGTGCTGGGATTAAAAGCGTGCGCCACCACTGTCTGGCAGGTTTTCTGTTTTTCAAGACAGGGTTTTCTGTGTAGCCCTGGTTATCCTAGATCTCACTCTGTAGACCAGGCTGGCTTTGAACTCAGAGATCCACCTAGCTCTGCCTCTTGAGTGTTGGAATTAAAGACATGCGCCACCAACACCATCCATCTTTTAGAAGAATGATTTATTTATTTTTACATATGTGGGTCTATGTCTACTTACTACATTCATGTCTGTCTGTCTGTATACCACATTCATTCAGTACTTGTGGAGACCAGAAGAGGACATCAGATGTTATGAACTGGAGTTACAGCAGGTTATAAGCCATCATGTGGGTGCTGGGAATCAAACCCACTTCCTTTGGAAGAACAGTCAGTGGTCTTAACTAAGGAGCTATCTCTGCAGCCAAAGCATCTTTTTTAAATTTTTTATAGACTATTTTGTCTTTGAACCATTAAACTTACTTAAAATTTTATTTCCTTATTGTAGGTTATCAGTTGCTTTTAAAAAATTAAAAAAAAAATTTTTTTTTGTTTTTGTTTTTGAGACAAAAACAAAAAAACAAATTTTGTTTTGTTTTTGATTTGTTTGTGTTTACTCTGTGTAATAGCTCTAGCTGTCTTGTAACTTGATTTGTAGACCTCCAACTCACAGAGATACTCCTGTCTCTGCCTTTTGGGAGCTGGGATTAAAGCCTGGCCGGCCTGCCTGTCTTTCCTGTCTGTCTGTCTGTCTGTCTGTCCGTCCGTCCGTCCTCCTTCCTTCCTTCCTTCCTTCTTTTTCTCCCTCCCCTCCTCTTCCTCCTCTTCCTTCCTTCCTTCCCTTCCTTCCTTCTTCCTTCCTTCCTTCCTTCACAGAATTTCACTCTATTTCAGGCTGGCCTTGAACCGTAGGTAAGACTCCCGCCTTAGCCTGAACTACTTTGATTATAGGTGTGGAGCTACCATACCTGACTTTTTAAAGTTTTTATTTGTTTGTTGGTTTTGTTTTTGTCTTTCTGTGAAGGCTAGACTGGCCTTGAACTCTTGATCTTTCTGTGTTCAATCTCACTTGTAGCCCTGGTGGGCCTAAAACCTACTATGTAAACCAAGCTGGCCCCTCATAGAACTCTTTACTCTGCCTCCAGAATGCTTGGATTTTTGTTTGCTTGGGTTTATTTTGTTTTTGTTTTGTTTTCAAGACAGAGCCTCTTTATGTAGTCCTGGCTGTCCTAGAACTTGATATGTAGATCAAGCTGACCTCCTAGAGATCCTTCTATCTTTGCCCAACTCACTAACTACTAATTTTTAAGTTTTTTGACCAGAGGGAGATAGCAATCCATTTTTGGAAGACTCAAAAAAATAAGAAAAAAGGGTATTTTGCAGAAAAATGTCTTATTTTCTCTTTGAAATACTTTTTTTTTCCCATAAGATTATTGTATGTTAGCTTAAATAATTTCTATAACCACTGGTGTTCATTGTTTGAGGTAGGGTTTCACTGTGTAGCCCTGGCTAGCCTTGAACTTGGCTATGTAGACTAGGCTGGCTTTGAGCTCATAGAAATAGAAGGCATGAGCCATCACTCTTGGTACTACTGCTATTTTATATGAATAGAACTGTTTTTTTGTTTGTTTGGGTTTTTTTTTTTTGTTTTTTGGTTTTTTGGTTTTTGGAGACAGAGTTTCTCTGTGTAGCCCTGGCTGTCCTGGAACTCACTCTGTAGACCAGGCTGGCCTTGAACTCAGAAATCCAGAAATCTGCCTTCCTCTGCCTCCCAAGTGCTGGGATTAAAGGCATGCGCCACCACCACCCGGCTTAGAACTGTTTTTTGATTAGACTACAAAATTTAGATATAAGAACTGTAGTGTGGTAGGTTACTCTAGATCTGCTTGACTTAGAAGGGTAAGATAATTTTCATGGCAGTATTTAAGGACAATGCTAGATGTGTTCTGGTCAAAAAAAAATGCCTACTTTTAGATGCCTCAGCAGTCATTCCATGAGGGTTGGAGAAAGCTTGAGTATTCTCAAAGCCAATGAATGACTTTAATGATTTTTAAGTATGGGAGATACTGTGGTTAATGATAACATTTTAATTTTTGTGTTAAATTTTATTCCTTATGAATATTTAAGCCTGTTTGTGATGAACCAAAAAGATAAAACCAATGTTGGTGTTATTGGGAACCAATAGAAGCTTTTATGTTCTGAAAATCCACTAAATGTATGGTGTTGTAATATTTAGGTTAATGTTTTAAGTTTCTATTTATGAAAGGGCTGGGTATTCCTGAGGAGATGGCTTCTTGTGAAAGTGTGCTTGCTATGAAATGAAATAAAAAGGACCTCAGTTTAAATCCCTAGGACATTAATAAAAACAAACAAACAAGACAAAACATGGTTTTGTAACCCGTTTTGGGTGAAAAGTGAAGTGTTCTGGAAGCTCAGTCCAGTTAGCCTAGCTGAAACTGTAAACTTCAGATTCATTGAGAAACACTGTCATTAAAAAATAAGAAGAGGGCCATAGAATATGCCTAGTGTCCCCTTCCAGCCTCTGCATACATGTACCCATGCAAATGCACCCCCACACATGTACATGTATAACACACAAATAATATTTTTTTAAAAAAGGATTCAAAGGGAGTGATGATGGTATTGGACCAGTCCTCCTGAGCTGAGGTACCTAGAGTCGGTTGGACTTTTCCTGTGGTGGTGGAGTTTGAGCTCAGAAGGGTCTTATGATAGAATCTGTATGTCTTGGGAGGAGAAACATGAGTTGATTCTGATAATCTCCATCTTTTTGGTTGTATTGCCAAGCAGTAGATAGCTCTTTAGCCATTTTTTATTTATCATATGCCCTCTCTGGGATTCCCTGGTGTCTAATTGCCTACTTAAGTTCCTTGATTTTTTTGATTTGTTGAAATAGGTTCTCATTCTAAGGCTACCCTTAAGTTCAGGATCATCCTCCTCAACACTCCAAGTAATGAGATTAATAGTTGCATACCACTCTGGCTGTTTCTTGAACTTTGACTAAAGCCAAAATGAGTAAAATGCTCTAGTGATGAGTTAAAGGAAAGATGTTGGGTAGTTTGAAGACTGGGCTACTCTTGTTTATTTCTCCTCTATTTTTTGTTTTTGTTTTGGTTTTTTGTTTATTTGAAACAGGGTTTCTTTGTGTAGCAACCCTAGCTGTCCTGGAACTTACGCTGTAGACCAGGCTGGCCTTGAACACTCAAGAGATCCACCTGGCTTTGCCTCCTAAATCCTGGGATTAAAGGCATGTGAAGCTACCATCCCCCCAGCTTGTTTATTTCTTGAATTATATGAATGGATGTTTTATCTAAATGTGTATACATCATATGTATGCTTGCTTCCCGAAGAAGCCAGAAGAGGGTGTCAGGTTCCCTAGAACTGGAGTATACAGGTTGTGAGCTGTCACATGGGTGCTGGGAACCAAACCTAGGGCCTCTGGAAGAACAGCAAGTACATTTAACCACTGAAGCATCTCTCCTGTCCCAGTTTATTCTTTTTTGTTGTTCTTTTTCTAACTGTAAGTACTTTAAAAATATGTTTTATTGCAATAAAAAGTTAGCTTGAGGCATTAGAATCTTGTTTGTCAGCTTCTTTATTTGGAACATGGAAGTAATGCCTAAAGATCCAATGTTCTAGGTGACTTTCAGCCTTAAGCTCTTAGATAATTTAGCTTGCTGTAGATGCTCTAACATGCTTTGTGGAATGATTCATGCTGCCTTCTGTGATAATATACTCTTGGATAGTTAAGATTGAGCCCATATGAGAGTCCTTCTAAGTAGAGGCACAGTAGAACTGAGATTAATGCTGTTATGGGTCACAATGATATACAATGAGTCTTTCCTTTTTTGGCCTATACTCAATTGGATTAATTAGAATCCATGATGTAGATGTGATCAAATATTTTTGTTATGTTTACCATTGTGTGCAGCAATTAGAAAGACACTTCCTGAAACTTATAAGAAATTTTATACTTTGAGGCTAAGCATGGTTCTTTATTATAACTCCAGTATTCAGGAAGCAGAGGGAATAGAGGGTTACTTCAAGTTCAAGACCAGCCTGGTCTACATAGTGATTTCTAGGCCAGCCAGGGCTATATAACCAAGCCTTGTTTGAAAATCAAAGAAAAAACAACCAACCAAACAGAAAATTGTACTGATTTCCCCTGACTCCACATATGTAGTAATTGTCATGACCTTGGAATTTTAAGTTCCTTGGCTGTAGAAACTGGGAATTTTTGTAGTATGTTACCTTTGTTAGCTTATCTGGTATTGCGGATTTTCCCTGTTGCAGGACTGGGTGAAAGCTTTTTCTGCAGCAGTCATGTTGAAAACCTTGTGTTGACTTACCTCGTGTTCTGAAATGGGAGCATAAAAGTTTACTCGGACACCTCATCTTAAAATAGCAAAACTTGCTGTTTTCTGCAGATCTAGGACCTTGTTACAGAACTCTGCCCCCAAAAATATGTTTACAGAAGAATATGCTGTGATTAGAGAAGAATATGCTGGTGTGTAGATTTCAAACTCTCTGGACAATATGAATAACCCTGTCTTTGTTTCTACAGTGGGAGCCAAGAAGAAAGGTTTGCTCCCGGGTGGAACAGGGATTATCCTCCTCCTCCCCTTAAGAGTCATGCTCAAGAGAGACACTCTGGCAACTTTCCTGGCAGAGATTCACTTCCCTTTGATTTCCAGGGGCATTCAGGACCTCCTTTTGCAAATGTAGAGGAGCATTCTTTCAGCTATGGAGCTAGAGATGGACCACATGGTGACTATCAAGGAGGGGAGGGATCTGGACATGATTTCAGAGGGGGGAGATTTTTCATCTTCGGATTTCCAGAGCAGAGATTCAGCACAGTTGGACTTCAGGAATAGGGACATACATTCTGGGGATTTTCGGGATAGAGAAGGACCACCTATGGACTACAGGAGTGGAGATGGTACTCCTATGGATTATAGAGGTAGGGAGACACCTCATCTAAATTACAGAGACAGGGATTCTCACACTGTTGACTTCAGAAATAGAGATGTTCCTCCATCTGACTTTAGGGGGCGGGGCACTTACGATTTAGATTTTAGAGGCCGAGATGGATCCCATGCAGATTTTAGGGGAAGAGATTTATCAGATTTGGATTTTAGATCTAGAGATCAGTCTCGTTCTGATTTTAGGAACAGAGATGTATCTGATTTGGACTTCAGGGATAAAGATGGAACACAGGTGGACTTTAGAGGCCGAGGTTCAGCTACTACTGATCTAGACTTTAGGAACAGGGATACACCACATTCGGATTTCAGAGGTAGACACCGTTCTAGAACTTACCAAGATTTTAGAGGCAGAGAGGTAGGACCTTGTATGGAATTTAAAGATAGGGAGATGCCTCCTGTGGATCCAAAAGTTTTGGATTACATTCAGCCTTCTACACAAGAGAGAGAACATTCTAGTATGAATATGAACAAGAGAGAAGAATCCACACATGACCATGCAGTAGAAAGACCTGCTTTTGGTGTTCAGAAGGGAGACTTTGAGCATTCAGAAACAAGAGAAGGAGAAACACAAAGTGGAACTTTTGAACATGAATCTCAATCAGACTTTCAAAACAGCCAAAGTCCAGTTCAAGACCAAGATAAGCCAAAGCTTTCTGGAGGTGAACAACAGAGTTCAGATGCTGGTCTGTTTAAAGAAGAAGGTGATTTGGACTTTCTCGGCCGACAAGACACTGATTACAGAAGCATTGAATATTGCGATGTGGATCACAGGTTGCCAGGAAGCCAGATTTTTGGCTATGGCCAGAGCAAGTCTTTTCCTCAGGGCAAAATGTCCAGAGATGCCCAACAAGACCTTCAGGTATGTTGATGAGGTGATTCATAATGTTTTGTCAAGGGTGAAGTGTAGAATGGATGATGTTCAGTCCCTAAAGCCTTCTTATACAACCATGCAAAATGAAATTCTGTATTTGAGAGTGGAATATAGGAATTTAAACATTCAAAAAAGGCCCTTGGCTCAGATCATGTTTTTGATGTTTTTAAATCATTGTTTTGCTTTATTATGCTTATTTAAATGTCCTGTGTTAAAACCGATTTCAATTATCAATTGTTGTGGAGTGGCTGTTACTACTATTGCAGTTCTTGTGATTTAGGATTTATTTTCTTATTTAGGTTCATGTAGGGAACACTTAGGTATTTTTACAGTCGTGAGGATATGATGTTAATGTTGCACGTTTCCTCTTATAGCTAGCTTACTTAGCTTAAAGGTTAAGTTTCTTGAATATAAGCAAGTACAGTTATATTTGCAATTTAATTATGAAAATTATCTTAAAATAGATTTTACCCATCTCTACTTAGGTTTCCTATGTGACTTTTTCTTTTCTTTCTTTTTTTTTTTTAAAGATAGGTTTTCTTGTGTAACCCTGGCTGTCCTGGAACTCTGTAGACCAGGCTGGCCTTGAACTCAGATCTACCTCCTCCCTCCCAGGTGCTGGGATTAAAGGCATGTGCTACCACCTGGTCTCTTGGTGGTTTTTTTTGTTTTGTTTTTTAAAGATTTATTTATTTTATGTCTGTGAGTACACTGTCATTGTCTTCAAACACACCAGAAGAGGGCATCATATCCCATTGCAGATGGTTGTGAGCCATCATGTGGTTTCTGGGAATTGAACTCAGGACCGCTAGAACAGTCAGTGCTCTTAACCACTAAACCATCTCTGCAGCCCCTCTGGTGATCTTAATACTTAGTAACCAAATAGTACATTTTGAAAGTTTTAGAACATGTTTTCCTTATTATTTTAAGACTCCCTCAGTAATCTCTAGTCTTAGCATACTTGTAACCAGTAATATTAGGGGAAATTGGAAAAGATTATAATTGCTCATATCTTCAACACAATGCAAATCACTTTTGATCTTGAGCATATTTTATGTTGGACTTTATTTTACATGCAAAAATAAATCTATTTGTGAAATAACTTTACATTCTGAATTCAAGGATCAAGATTATAGGACCGGCCCAAGTGAGGAAAAACCTAACAGGCTTATTCGATTAAATGGGGTGCCAGAAGATGCCACAAAAGAAGAGGTAAGACATATGTTCTTCTGTCACTTTTGATTTAAAAAAAAGAGCCCAGATGTGGTGACACATGCCTATAACTCAAGCACTTGGGAAATATATGCAGAAGGGTTGTCAATTGAGGCTAAATGGGACTACATTGTGAGATCTTGTCTCAAAATGAAAAAATAAATAATAAAATTTATTTTAAAAAATTACAGATTTGTTGGAATATATAAAGAGAGATATAGAGTCAAGTGTTATGATATATGCCTATAATTAATACTCACAAGGTTGAGAGAGAAGGATCAAGAGTTTGAGCCCTGGGGAAGGATAATAAGACAAAGTAGATAGGAGCAAGTACAATGATATTTATATGTGAAAATATCACCCAAAAAAACCTATTATTTGCTATGCTAACTAAAAGTAATAATAAAAACTCCAAAACAATTCAATGCCAAAGTTGGGTTTGCTAACAGAAGCCAAAGCTGAGCCTGGTAGCACAGGCTTATAATCCTAGTTATTCAGGAACCTGAGACAAGAATGTAAAATCAGAACCAGTCTGGGCTGCAGAATGAGCTTAGGGCAACCTGGGCAATACAGTGTTTTTTTTTTTTTTTTTTTTTTTTTGAGACAGGGTTTCTCTGTGTAGCCTTGGCTGTCCTGGAACTCACTCTGTAAACCAGGCTGGCCTTGAACTCAGAAATCCGCCTGCCTGTTTCCCAAGTGCTAGGACTAAAGGCGTGCTCCACCACCGCCTGGATAAGGAAATACAGTGTTTATGCATACCTTATGTTTAATTTCCAGTACCTCCCTCGAATCCTCCCACCCCCCACCCCCCCCAAAAAAAAAAGGCCAGCTGACGGTAGCTACTCAGCCATTGTATTTTGATAAATAAACAGGGATGACATATATTCTTCTACCTATATTTCTCAGTGTTAACATCTATAGTATCTATAGTATGATGTCTAATTAGACCAGGAAGTAATTTTGGAATAACCTGTAGAGCTTATTTGATGTCACTGACATGAAGGTTTGTAAAATGGCACATGACTAGTATCTTGGGATTTGATAATATCCTTGAGACTATATTATATCAGGAGTACATGCACAAAGATGCAGTCGATTTATAGTAGTAAAGACTGGGATCTAAGTCAAGTATGGTGGCACATGTCTTTAACCCCAGCACTCAGGAGGCAGGGCCAGGTGCATCTCTGAGTTCCAGGACAGCTACATAGACCTTGACTCAAGAGTCAACTGGGAGTTACCTAACTGCTCTATTTAAAAGGGTTTTCTATCCAAATTATGATAGAATTTAGGGGAAAATTAGTTAGAAGTATGCCAGATATTGTGAAATGCTAAGCATTTGTTCATTTAATTATTACAATGTTCTGTGAATAAGTACCCCCCCCCCTTTTTTTTTTTTTTTTGGTTTTTCGAGACAGGATTTCTCTGTACAGCCCTGGAACTCACTTGGTAGACCAGGCTGGCCTCGACCTCAGAAATCCGCCTACCTCTGCCTCCCAAGTGCTGGGATTAAAGGCGTGCGCCACCACTGCCCGGCTGAGCCTCATTCTTAACCCAACTCCTATTCCTGTGTCTATTGTATTCAGTTTCTGTTTCTTTCCCTCTGTGGTGTGCTTCCCACTCCCCATTCATGGTGACATAAAGCCTGTGTGCCTCCTGGCCAGCTGGGATTATAGGTCTGTGTCATAATGCCTGGCTTCATTTATCACATTTTGAATTCTTACAGTGTGTATGGTTTAATTTTGTCTTTATAAAAATCATAGATTTAAGCCGTCCCGAGGTGGCGCTGTGCTCTAGGCTGCGCGCTCTGCAGTCGCCCTCTCTCTGTTTCTTGCTGGTTCGAATCCCGTGTTCCTCCCGAAGTTCTCTGTGTGTGTGTGGGGTGGGGGGGGGCAACTTTAAAAAAGCCGGCGGTGGTGGCCCACACCTTTAATCCCAGCACTTGGGAGGCAGAGGCAGGTGGATTTCTGAGTTTGAGGCCAGCCTGGTCTACAGAGTGAGTTCCAGGATGGCCAAGGCTACACAGAGAAACCCTGTCTCGAAAAAAACCAAAAAAAAAAAAAAAAAATCATAGATTTAATTATGTAGAGTAAAAACCAGTGCCTTGTATCATTAGTGTAAATGTCGTATTTTTGCAGATTCTTAACGCCTTTCGGACTTCTGATGGCATACCTGTTAAGGAGTTGCAGTTGAAGGAGTATAACACAGGTGAGTTTTTAAAATGTGCATATCATCTTGGTTTAGGAGGTTCTTGGAGAGATGTCTGCATCATATGCTACTCAAAAATTTGTTTTTTAAGAAATCACACGTAAGATTTCCAGAAGTTTCCTGTTGGTGCCTTCCAATACCAAGCAGCTTTAGTCTTAACTGTGATTCTTTGTATGGCTGTTTGTCCACACATGGGCGATGAGGATGCGTTTCCCGGTTCTTCTGAGTGCCTGTGAGATATAAAGTGAGTGTCATAGCATCTATCCCTGTTTTATATGATTAAGTTATTAAACCTGGTATTTATGTTTTTCACAATGGTGGTATGCTTATTATATTTGAGCCTAGTGAGATATAATAAACTTGCTGTATATGAAGTTTTACATTTCATTGTCTCAAAGTGAAATTTAACAGCTTACCAGAGAAATTGCTTGCTCTGAGAAGAGTCCTGCCGCAGCTCAGGTTTGAAATTCATGAATAAATCTAGAAGAGCTTTCTGCTGATTTCTGTCTGCAGTCTGAAATGCAAAGAATGTTCTAGTATTTTTGAGTGCCACCTTTGGATTACTTTCTTCAACTCTTACTATAGGAAATTAGGAAGAAGTGAAATACCAAGCTCTCAAAGTTTTAAATTTTTACTTATTCTTTTCTCAAATATTATATCTTGACCCCTCCTCTTTCTTCTCCCAGATCCTTCTCTACCTCCCCTTTCCCTCAGATTCACTCCTCCTCTGTTTTCCTTCAGAAAAGGGCAAGCCTCCCAAGGATATCAACCAAACTTAACAAATCAAATTTAATAATAATGGGCACATCCCCTCATTAAGGCTGGATAAGGCAACCAAGTAGGAGGAAAAGGATCCTAAAAGCTGGCAAAAAAAGTTAGAGGACACGCCTCCCCTCCCCCACATACATACATACACATTAGGAGTACCATAAAAACATCAAATTACACAAGCATAACATATATGCAGAGAATATAGGTCAAATAAATATTTGGCAAATATGTTTTGGGTCTTCATGACATGAAATAGATTAAAAATAAAGATAATTAGCCCAGAGCAGTAGTGGCATACTCCTTTAATCCCAGCACTTACGAGGTTAGAGGCAGACAGATCACTATGAGTTGGAAGACAGCCAGGGCTGCACAGAAACCCTGTCCTCAAAAACCAAAACCAACCAACCAATAAAATCTTTAAGTGATCCGTTTTATAAAATTTTAAATTGAAGAAAACAGAGCATTTATCTTTTCATAGAACATAGAGTCACAGTAATATATTTAAAGGCATTGTCAGTATTTTGGAGGATACAGCTGATTTCCATTTATTTGTTTATTTATTTTATTTATGTGGCCTGGACAAGCATTCTCTCTCTGAGCTATTAACTCAATCTTTCTTTAACTTTTAAATAATTTACCATGAAATGGAATTTTGTTTTTGTTTTTTGAGACAGGGTTTCTCTGAGTAGTCTTGGTCTTATTCTGTAGACCAGGCTGGCTGTTTGTTTGTTTGTTCTTTCGTTGTTTTTTTTTTTTTCAGTTTCTCTGGGCTGACATTGAACTCAGTGAAAAGTTACAAAAATAAATTATTGTGTTTAAAATAGTGTGGATTTTAAGTTCAAAAGTATACTTTTCCTGTAATTTGGGAGAAAACCCCAGAAGTATTATTTCTCAGAAAAGTTATTTATTTGGTTTACTCATACCACACCTTTACTTTGTAGAAACTTGAATAAGAGTAGATTTGTTGTTTCCGTGTGTCTCAATTTGTCCTGTTTGTGGCATGTGTCTGATACATGCTGTCTTTGGTATCTAAAGGTAGACTTTATAGACTGAATATGTTTTTTAACTTAACTTACAGGGTGATAGAACAGCCTGAGCTTCAATCTTGTGTCATGAACTGTGCCTTCATTAAATATTGGTACCTTTAGTGAAGAAGAGATAAATGATTTTTTTTTTTAAATTTAATTTAATTTTCTTGGTTTTTTTTTTGGTGACAGGGTTTCTCTGTATCTCTGGCTAGAACTTGCTCTGTAGACCAGGCTGGACTTGAATTCACAGAGATTAGTCTCTGCCTTCTGAGTAAAGAAGAGATATCTTAATGCTTAAACAGCTACCTGTATGGTGACTCAGCCATCTGTAACTCAGTCCTAGATGATCTAAGTAAGAAGTCCCAGCCTTCTTCTATCCTCTGTGGATACTAGGCACATACTTGGTACATAGATACACATATAAGCAAAAAGCCATACACATAAATGAAATAAATAAAAGAAATATGTGATGAAGAGTAATAGAATACCCTCCCTTTCACACACATACACACACACACACACATACACACACATATACATTCATACACACACGCACGCACTCATTCATTCATGTATGCACATGTATCATCCCTCTCCACCCCATACACAAATTATACTTAAAAGGTAGAGACAGAAAGTCTGCCTAAGGCATATAAAAAGTTCAGTTCCTGTTTATGCCTACTTGAGACTCTATCTCAAAACTACTATGACACCTGAACTAAACCAGTTTTTTAGATTGGGTAATGTCCTGCCAGAGTTAATGCTAAATAGGTGTTACTTATAATTGGTAGATTTAGAATATATAGAGGTGATCCTTTTAGCTTCATTACAAAGCCAGGTATGATGATACATATTTGTAATTCCACTGATGAGACCAAGGTATAGACTTGAAAGTTCCAGGTCAGTCTAGGGATATATAGTAAAACTGTCTATCTGTTCATGCCTCCTTAGCCCTCTCCTCCAAAACCAAAACTTAAAAATTTTGATTGCCAAACTTTATTAGGTCATTTAGATTTTGAATTACAATGATTTATTTGTGCTTTCATTTATTTAAACGCTTTTTTATTTCTGAAAGTTCAGAGTAATTGCTTTGAAGAGGTTAATTACTTTTGAACGTTGGTAATAATAAGTATTGAGCAGTAGAAATGAGAGACTTGCTTGTACATTACAACAAAAAATTGTTTGATAAAAAGAAGCCAGTTAACACGTATAATTTAATAAATTCCACAGGAAAGGGATGAGTTCTACTAATTATACGAAGTGAAATCAGCCTGAAAACATGAAAAAAGTCAGACACATATATTACTATATTTTTGTACTATATTTAGCCCAATAATAGGTATAGGCACAGAAATGAAAGGAATAGATGGGATAGAGTGTTTGCTGTAATGATAAGGTTATCGTTTTAAGGCATAGTAAAATTTTAAAATAGAATATGTACTGAAAAATACTAATTATGTTATATCTGCATAAATATAATTTTAATGGTGTTCTCCTGTGGAAGTTAGAAAGGCATTGGTCCTCTGGAATGTAGAAGACAGTTATCTGGAGGCAGAGCACCTTAATCCTTATAATCGGAGCAGAGCCCAATGGATCAACTTAAGTCCAACATGGTACAAATAAAAAAAAAAAAAAAGAAAGCCAGCCAAAGAAACCGTTCAATGTAAAAAAAAAAAAAGGAAGAATAGAAATCAGTTCAGAGTATGAATACCAGGGGTACTGGGAATGAATATGTCTCTGAAGACAGTAAACCCGGGACTGGGAGATGGCTCGTGGTATAGGACTGGCTGCTCTTCAGAGGACTGTATTGTAGCTTCTGAGATACCACATACATGTGTTAATATATAGGCATGAAAATACACAAATGACTTAAATAAAACATAAACACTTACCAATGTAGCCAATTTCTAAGCCTGTGCTTTTTTTCTGAGTGCTCCAAGTACTTAGCTCATTCTTGGTTCTACCTCCTAGTGCTAGAATGCAGGAACCCCAATGGTTTGCATTCCACAGCAAACCAGAGCATTGTGTATTAGACAACATTCTGTAATAACAATATCCATTTTTTTTTGTGGTTAGTGTGAGGGTAGGATGGTGGTAGGGTATTGGACAGGTTCTTACAATAGCTTTGACTAGCTGGAACTCTCTTTGTAAACCAGGCTGCCTCAAACTCAGAGACCTACTTGACTCTGTCTCCAAAGTGCTGGAGTTTAAGGCCTTTGCCACCAGGCATACCCTAAAGCATACAGACTTAGAAAATAGGTATTTGGGTTATGTATTCTATCTTCCTGAACAGTTTTTAACATCTTATATTTGAGCTTTTGTAAGGGCATCTATTACTTCTTATGCTTATGGGTTCTTTTGGACTCAAAATTTAAAGAATTTACTATTCTGTTAACTTTTTAAAGATTTATTTTTAACTATATGTGTATTTTGCTCACATATATGAACTTGCACCACATGTGTGCATTGCAGTTGCACATTTGATGTGCAGTTGATGTGGCATTGAATGAGCACTAGGTGCTGTTCTAGGATTGGGGACACAGGAGTGGAAGGAAGTCTCTATCTAGGACCTCAGTTGTTTTGCTCCAGCTCCCTTCTCCTGTATTGATCCTTCTCTCATTACTCTGTCCTTTCTAGAATGAAGTCTGTTCTTTCCTTATAAAAAACAGATTTACAATTTTTTTCCTGAATGATTGTTTTGGACAGGGGTTTTGAGGGAAGTAGGAGATAGGGGGTGGAGTGAGAATATGATTTGGATAGATCACTAGCTTTTTGAAAGGATACTTGCTTCCCTTTGACTTAAGTAGCATCTTTAAGTAGATTGTATTTATTTCTTCTCATCTTGACTCTTTCATTAAAGTAAGCTCTCTAAGGTAGGACATTAGCCTCCATTGTATTTGCATAGTACCATTACTGCAAGTGGATTGGAAATAACTTGAAAAGAAAATTTCTTAATGGTTATTTCCCTGGATGCAGAGAACTATAATAGCATCATAGGATAAATGATTTCTAGGACTAAATTTAGATTTTGAAATAAAAACCCATATGCTGTGGTAATGCTTACTTACTACCTATAATCTCAGCACTAGGTAGATTAATGCTGAGGTTCGGGGGGGGGGGTTGTGGCCAGCTTGGGCCACATAGTAAGGTCAGGGATAATCGCATAGCCTGTATACTAGGATCTTGTCTTAGAAAAATCAGAAATAGGAAAACAACATTTTTTCCCTTTATTTTTTATGTGGTGCAGAGGAGAAAACCCAAGGTCTAGGTAATGTTCTACCATTAATCTACATTCCTATCTTTCCTTCCTTCCTTCCTTCCTTCCTTCCTTCCTTCCTTCCTTCCTTCCTTCCTTCCTTCCTTCCTTCCTTCCTTCCTGTTTGTCTATCATAACCAATTGGTACAGGTGGAAAACTAAATAAAATAGAAACACAAATAAAATAGTTTCAAAATTTAACAAGTAGTCTTCTGTTTGTTTTCCTTATTTCATCTGTTCTATCATAGACCCACAATCCTTAGATGCATAGTTACAGAGAAGCAAATTAGAGATGCTCATAAAATGTCAAAGTGATGAGTCCCATGTAGACCAATTTCTTCCAATCTGTTAGTTTGATATAAAATTAGGGATTTTCTTAATTTTAATAAAACAACTTTCTATACCTTTTGTTGTACTGTTCCCATTGATAGGAATCCAGATACCTGAATCAGTTCTATTACTTTTCTTCTAAAAACCTGTATTTCCAATTAAATAAAAATAGGTAAGTAGGATCTACAGAACCAAGTTTTCTACAATTTCTATCAGTCTTGTCTTTTCTTTCTTTCTTTAAAATTTATTTATTTTATGTATATGAGTATACTGCCATTGTCTTCAGATACACCAGAAGAGGGCATTGGATCCCATTACAGATGGTTGTGAGCCACCATGTGGTTGCTGGAAACTCAGGACCTCTAGAAGAGCAGTCAGTACTCTTAACCACTGAGCCATCTCTCCAGCCCTTGTCTTTTCTTTTTTACTTTCTCTTCCCACCTCCACTCTACCTTACCCCTGAGTTTCTCTGTGTGGCCCTGGCTGTCCAGGAACTCACTCTGTAGACCAGGCTGGCTGTAGACTCACAGAGATCCACCTGAGTGCTGGATTAAAGGTATGCACCACCACTGCCCAGCTGTGTCTGTCTGCCTTTCTGATTGACTGAATTTCTCTCTCCCCCTCTTTCCCTCTCTCTTCCCTCCCCGCTTCTCTCCTTGTTTTTCAAGATAAGGTTTTCTTTTTTAGCCCTGGAACTCCCTTTGTAGAACAGGCTAGCCTCTAACTCAAGAGTTCTCACCCTGCCTCTGTCTCCTGAGTGCTAGTTGTAAAGGTATACACACTATGCCTGGCTCTATCATGTGCATTTTACATTAATAATACTCTTGCTTCTACAGACGCAATACTTTAGAGAAAAGGTTTTAGTTAAATCAGATTTTAATAAAATAAACACTGACTTTCACAATCTTGTAAAATCCTTGAGAGAAGGCTCATTGGTTAAGAGTACTTGCATACTTTAGTACCAGCACTCTGGAGGCAGCCAGAGTTACATAGTGAAAACCTATCTCAAAAAGAGTGCTTCTGTACTTCCAGAAGACTCAAGTTCAGTTCCCAGCACCCATGTTGGTTACCTCATTATTGCCTGTCACTGAGCTACAGTGGATCTGATGCCTCCATGGGTGCACATAAATACACACGCAAAGTGGGGGAGTGGACAATAAAGCAATAAAACTAAAAAAAAAATCCTAATCTCCCTTTTACATTTCATAGTTGGCATATCTATTTTTGGATTGTTGATGGTAAAAAAAAAATGTCATTTTCTTTTTTTGTTTTTTTTTTGGTTTTTCAAGACAGGTTTCTCTATGTAGCCCTGACTGTCCTGGAATTCACTCTGTAGACCAGGCTGGCCTGGAACTCAGAAATCCACCTGCCTCTGCTTCCCAGGTGCTGGGATTGAAGGTGTGCGACACCACTGCCCGGCCATAGTCTCTTAAATAGGAAATTCATCTGGGTTAATATTATTTGAAATTTTCTAGATCAGTTTGAAGGTAGGGCTGTCTATCTCTACCTAAACAAAATTTTTGTTACGAAGGTGGGCCTTTTGTGAACTAACAGTTGACTTTAACAATCTTGGATCGAGTTTCTTGGCATTGTGGAATCAAGCCTTGCAGGGGCAGAGACCAAAAATTAGTTTTTGCGTTGGGATGGATATTACTTACCAGGTCTCTGTTTTCTGTATTTTATCCCTCCAAAAAAATATCTAATTAATTTTCATAGATACTTTTTGGTAACCAAATGATGAATGAATATGGAGAAGATTTGAAATTTTACACTTACTTGTGTGTGTATAAACATAACACAGGGGCATGCCACAGAGCTTATATGGAGGTCAGAGGACAACTTGGGGGCAGTGTTTCTCTCCTTCCACCATGTGAATCCTAGGGTTCAAATTCAGATAATCTGACCTGATAGTAGTATGTTGAGCGATCTTGCTAGCCAAGATTTGAAAGTATTACCTTTTTTAGATTTTCTTTCCTTTATTCCGTTTTTCTCCTTAGTTACCAAGAAAAAGCATGAGGAGTATTTATATTTCTAGAAGATTTGTATACTTAGGTTAGAAAATAGAGTTAGATATGCTTATTTTAATAGTCATGTAAGACCCTTTAGTCTACCAAGATCTCTTCCCAGAAGATCACCATTAATAAAAAGGTAATAAAATATATATTTTTCTACTTCCTTTGGTAAAAATATGTTTGTGGAATTGTTAACAGTATTTAGTATCTTGAGTTCAAGTAATTTTGAATGTAGGATTCATTGTCAGGTTTCAGAATATTACTTCTAGGTAAAATATCTTCTGTGACTACTAGAACTTTTCCTGTGAACTATCAGATTAATTCTGATAATTGTAAAATTTGGGAAACAAGAAAATCCCAGGTTATTCCATTAAAGCAATACAATCATTTTAATTTTTTATATTAAGTTGTGTTGCATTCATCCATTTTCAGATTTTTATGTAAGAACATAACAGTGCCTGAGTCCTGCCTCCCACCCTACATCCATATCTCCTTTCCTTCTCACTGAATCATTGTAGAGGTGGGGATAAGACTTGGCTGTGGCTTCATTTGGTTTCTGATTCCAAGTTTCTCTGAGTGTGAGCATTTACTTCGGTGGTTGTGCTTCTGTTATTTAAAGTGATGTATTTTTCATACATTATGGCCCTTAAATGCAAGCCAACCTCTTCATCTGGTGTCAGCCAAAGGAAAACTGATCTGTTGCAACGCTGGAGGAAAAACTGGCAGTGTTGGATTTACCTATATTGAAAGATGGTATGTTGCTCTTCACCTTGGGCTCTCCAAGTATAATTTTGACAGTGCATGGTTTTTATCTTATATGCTGATTTTTGTCTCTAACTTCTGAGTTAGATTCAGTTTGTATTTAATTCCAGTCTTTTTTTCCCCTGTATAAATTTTACATAATTATCCATAAGGATATATTCATTTTTTAATCCTTTATATGCTGTATAATTTCATATTGCTACATAATTTTTATAGCTATCTTTTATAATAAGAATTTCTAGTTTTTCCAGAAGAATTGAGGGAGCCAATGCAGTCACTTACTGAGATTGAATACTTTCTAACTTGCTTATTTAGCCCACTCAAGGATTCACTAAATATTACAGTAGGAGTAACTATTGTGCTCATTTGTCCTCAGGCATGTGGGACTCATCCAGTATTGGAGCTGAATAAATTTGAAATTAAGATATTTAAATCAATCTAGGGTCTTCTTTTTTTTTTTTTGGTTTTTTCGAGACAGGGTTTCTCTGTGTAGTCCGGGCTGTCCTGGAACTCGCTCGGTAGACCAGGCTGGCCTCGAACTCAGAAATCCGCCTGTCTCTGCCTCCCAAGTGCTGGGATTAAAGGCGTGCGCCACCACCGCCCGGCAATCTAGGGTCTTCTTAAGAGTGAAAGACTAGGACCTGGAGACACATGCTTGTAGTCCTAGCTACTTACAGAAGGCTGAGGCAGGAGAATAGCAGGGTTAGCAGCCTGAACTATACAGTAAGGTTTAAGGTTAACCCAGAATTCAAAAATAGAGGCACTTGTCTATAGTCCAAGCACTATTTAGAACAGGAGGAGAATTGCTCCAAGTTTGAGGCCACACAGGGAAACATAGCAAAAATCCTGTCTCAGAAAACTAAAGTAAGTAAAATGAAGCAAAAAGAAGTCAGCCTGTGCAGCCTTGTCTAAGAATAAAAATACCAAGTGGTGGGCTGGAGAGATGGCTCAGAGGTTAAGAACACTGGCTGCTTGCTCTTCCAGAGATCCTGAGTTCAATTCCCAGCAACCACATGGTGACTCACAACCCTCTGTAATGGGATCTGATGCCCTCTTCTGGTGTGTCTGAAGACAGCTACAGTGCACTCATATAAATGAAATAAATAAATCTTAAAAAAAAAAAAAAAAAAAAACATACCAAGTAGTTAGTCCTGAAATTATATACACACAGGAAACACTAAGTGGACTCAGCAGGTTGTGTTTATAGGTTTATATGCTTATACATGTAACAGTAACAAATAAAAAGAAACCTTGAAATGGGGTGGGGCATGGGAGAGGTTTAAGTGAGGAGAGGTATGGGGGAAATGACGTTATTGTATTTTAATTTTCAAAAAAGTTTGAGTAATGAGATAGATCGGTGAGGTGGTTCTATGGGTAAAGGAGCTTGCCACCAAGCTTAACAAACTGACTGTCATCTCTTAAGTCCTACATGCTGAAAGGAGATAAAATGATCCCCAAAAGTTGATCTCTGAGTCTGATGGTAGAGGTGCACACCTTTACTCCCAGTACTTTGGAGGCAGAGGCAGGTGCATCTCTGACTTCGAGGCCAGCCTGGTCTACTCTACAGAGTGAATTCCATGACAAGTAGGGCTACATAGAGAAACCCTCTTTCAAAAAAACCAAAATAAAATAAAGTTGATCTATAATCTCTACATACATGTAAGCACACACCTGCAAGTCCACATGCACATGTACTGTAGTTTTTAAAAAGTATATAGAAGACTAAGATTAGATTGGTGGTTTAATTGTAGAGCTCTTTCCTAGCATGTACCAAAGTTCAATCCTTAATACTGAAAAATGAAGAGATACAGTATGGTGGTAAATAGTATCCATTCGAATGTGAACTGCTTAGCTTTAAAAGGCTTAGTACTGGTGTTAAAACTAAGGTGTCTTTGAGCAAATTACTTTTCCTTTTTTTGTTTGTTTCCCCATCAGTAAAATGAATTTAATAATATATACTTCTATAGTAGTCTTATGGTGATTAAACCAGTATATGTAAAATAATTTTGTAATAGAACCTTGTTTAGAACAGATACTATGTAAATACTTAGTGTCATTGTCTTCTGGCAGTTTCTGAAAATCTTTATGATATAATTATGAAGTCTGAATGCAGAGACTGTTTGGGATAAAAACTTGGTACCTAAAAAAAAATCTATATAATTAAATTTTAAATAATGTTTTCTTTTGATAGCTACACTTAGTGCAGAAGAAACTTGAATGATAGGCTTGTAAATTTATGTTATTGTAAAGTTGATATGTACAAAGTGATCACTGTTCCTCTTGTAGTCTATATATTTTCCTTCCCAGTGACTTTAGTACCAATACCTGCTTGTTTCTTCAGCAAAGTATGAATTCTCATGAGTCACCTTGTTCTTCCCACAGAGTCTGTATGTTCCTCCAGGCCACAGTGTTTTCATCTCGGGGCATAGCAAGGAAAATTTAAGGCTTTGCAATCTGGCGTGTGTGTGCGCGTGCGTGTGCGTGTGCGTGTGTTTTCCTGGTGTCCCCCCCTCCCCATTTTGGCAGCTGTGGAGAAAGTTTGTTTCCCATACTTTTCTGAACTCCTTTGATAATGTTTTTAGTGGTAATCAAAGCATTCAAGAGAACATCTGTTTGATCTGTGGCTACTCCCTTCTGATTATGGACATGATTTTGAGTATTTGCAGTAGAAATTTGGTGGTAAAAGGTATCTATGCTCCTTATGTTATTCTTTCTTGCTTCCAAAGTATATTTAGAACCATTTACAAAATGTAGAAAGAATGTCTTTTATATATTTTTATATTTTATATATGTATGTATACATATATACATATACACATATGAGATATATATATTTGTTTAGAAAATTCCATTTGAACTGAATAAAACAGTTTCTATATTTAACAGGTTGTATGCACATATGTATACCAAAACTTTGTGTTTCTTCAAAGATTGACTAGTAAGAGAAAACTAACTTGTGATAAGTTTAAGCAAGTTGGAGTTGGCCAAAACTATGAAACAAGGATAGAGAATTTTGTCTCTAGATAGGTATGGTGATGCACATCCTTATTCCCAGCATTCTGGAGGCAGATACAGGTGAATTTCTATAACTTCAGTAACAGCCTGTTTCACTTAAGAGAGTTCCAGGCTAGCCTGATTTACATGGGTGGAAAAAAGAGGGAGGTGGGTCTCACACACACATGCCTTTAATCTCAGTGCTTGAGGCAGAGGCAGGCAGATCTTGAGTTTAAGGCCAGCCTGGTCTACAGAGCAAGTTCCAGGACAACCAGGGCTATATAGAACTCTTGGTATAGGTGCGTGCAGGGGTTGGGGGCAGCATACAACTCTTATCTCTCAGCCTGAGTTTTAGAAGCTTTTGGTGGTTCTTTCTGGTTATTTCCTAAACTTAAAGCAAGGATATACATGATTGCATAACATTTTGTAGTTAAAATAGTTATCAGATCTAAAATCAAAGTTGTTACCACAAAACATTAAAGACCATTTAGTCCATGTAACAAGGAATCCAACCCATTTTACCAAATTTGGTATGTTTATTTTTTATTTTTTAGTAAGAATGGTTAAAATTTTTATCTTATTTATATATAAATCTTTTGCCTGCATATATGTGTGTATACCATGTGTGTACCTGGTGCTTGTTGAGGTCAGAAGATGTCATTGTCTCCTGTGGGACTGTAGTTTCAGAAGGTTGTGAGATACCATGTAGGTACTGGGAACCCAACCTGACTCCTTGGAAAAAGCAAGATTATGCTCTCAACTGCTGAGCCAACTCTCCAGCCCTTATTTTATTTTTCAGACAGGGTCTTATAATTTAGTCCAGGCTGGCTTTGAGTTGCAATTCTCTTGTGATAGGCATATGGCACCAGGTCAACTTCTCTTTGTCTTTTTGCCTCTTCTTGGTTGCACATTTTGAATCCAGAACCTTACACACCACTGAATTAGACTCTAGCCATTACCTTTATTTATTTGTTTGTTTGTTTTTAAGACAGTTTTTCTATGTAGCCCTATCTGTCCTGGAATTTACCCTGTGTAAACTGTTCCTTTTGATACCTTAACGAGTATCAGTTTTTTCTTATGTCTACTTTATATTTAAATTTTACATACATTTTATGTTGTATTCTTTCCCTTTATTTTTTTATCTGAATCAATCACATCTATTTTTTTTTTTTTTTTGTTCCATTTGCACACTATAGTTTCTAAAAGTTTCTTTATCTTGTGAGGAAATGAGGGAAACATGGAAGCCTCATGTGGAACATTGTAACAAATGTATCTTTGTAATTATATGGTAGCAGTATTAGGAACTGTGAGACAGGTTATTGAGTTTAGCAGCCTGTAAATCCCATGACTTCCTAGTTTCATGGGTCATTAGAACCTCAGGCCTGAGCTGCAGTATTAAGGTGAAAGGTATTTTATGATGACACCTAGAGTTATTGAACATACATTGATTACTAACAACTGCTATCTTCCCTCTGCTTGCCCTACCATCAGCTTTTTGCATGTAAGCACAATTTTGGATCTAGCTATTCATATTTATGCTTTTATATCTTTCTCTTTTCATAAAGTTTTTATCTGGCTTATGACTTGAGTTTGAAACCAGGGGAGGGAGGGTGGTAGTGGTGGCAGTGGTTGAAATGGCCTGTTCCCTGTCGTCCAGAAGCCTACTATAGTAATGCAGATGTTGTATCAGTCAGGACTTCTTTGAAAATGCTTTCTGCTTGAAGAATGGTGACTCTTAGCACAGCTTTGGAAAAATTACTTCTCTTCCTTCTCTCTGGATACATTTTTTTTTCAGATACTTTCCTGTTCTTGTTGGCTATATTTCCAGAAGATTCAGCCTGTCATTAAAATGTTTTGGGTCTCTACATGAACTTTCTGTTCTTCTGAGTACCCTTTCTTGATCAGCAGTGATAAAGAGGGAATATAATCTTCTTAGTTAATAGGGGAAAAAAAACATTTGGAACAAATTTCAAAGTTCAGAAACACCCAAACTTACCTTCAGTACTTTTTTCTGTTTGAGGAAGCACTTTTGCCAAGTGTAGAGGAGGGAGGGAATGGATGGGAGGGCTTGTGTTTAAGGGGTTCAGAACAGGGGATATAAGTGTGTCTTTTATGTTTTCAAGGCACTAACACCACTCCCGTCTGTATTTAAATGCTGTCCCCAGGTTACGACTATGGCTATGTCTGCGTGGAATTTTCACTCTTGGAAGATGCCATCGGATGCATGGAGGCCAACCAGGTTGCTTTATACTTCGGTCAAATGATGCTGAAAGGATATATATTTTTATATATGGGGAGGGAGGGTTTAAAATAATTTCACTTTGGAAAGGTACAAGAAATCTTCATCTTTAGAGTATACAATGCTTCCAAAAAAACCAAAGAAACCTTTTTAAAAGCTGAGAACTAATGAACACAGTACATTTTAGAAACTAGGTTCCAGTTCCAGTTTGATTGGGTTCCAGAGGCTGTACATGGCAAATAAGGCAGATGTGGAGTGCTTCCCTCTACAGTGTGATAAACAGGTGTGGGCTCCTGATGCAGATGATCCTCAGTTACCGAGGCTGTCTAGGACAGTTGATGGTAACACACAGACTAGGTTCCTTGAAGGCAACTAATGGTGATTTTTGTAGCGCTAAGGACCTACCTACCTACCTGTATTATGTTTGAAAGAATGCCATTGAGGAGAAAAGAGGAATGGATAGTTTGTGTCTGTCTCATTCATTCCTGTTTTTTGTCAGTTGGAGTGTTGTCTTCAAGTTCTTGGCTGCTTATAGTCAAAGCTAGAGAATCTTGAGTTGAACATATTCTTTGAAGTTTTAGGAGTTACTCAACTTTCCACCATCTATGGTCATTTATGTCTAATTGAACCCTGACTAGTAATTTGAGAAGAAATTACTAAATATAATCCTTCTTGTTATGTTTTTTCCCTTGGAAAAATCAGTTTGCTTTGTCTCAGGTCCTGTATCTTGAGATGGGAGAACAGCATAGGGATGTAGCTTGACTTGTATATCTGCACACACACACAATCGTGAGTGATACACAAGCATCTGTGCATCACAAAGGAAGGCTCTCCCAAAGAAGAGTAATTATATGCACTCTTTTCTACAGAAGAAGAAAAAAAAAAAAAAGCCTGGTGCTTTTTCATCAGCTTTGTTCCACTCAACATGATTCATGACATTTACTGTCTCCCTAGCCCCACCCCACCTTTTTTTGAGACAAGGCCTCACTATGTAGTCCTGTCTGGCCTGGAACTTACAGAGACATATCTGCATCTGCCTCCTGAGAATCAGAGGCCTGAGTTACCATACCTAGCTTCACATGCCCGGCTTTCCTATTCACATCATTGTAGGGAAGGGCTTTCCCATTTGAAATGGAGATAGTATTGTGGGTTGTTTATTTGTTTATTCTGCAGCCTAAAATGGCCTAAAATTAACTGTGTAGTCCAGAGTAAATTTGAAATTGTGGTAGTCCTCCTGTTCCAGCTTCAAATTGCTGAGATTATAATTATGAACTACAGACTTCGTTTGGTTTTTATTGCTTGTGACAAAGCACCATGACCATAAGCAACTTTAGGATGAAAGGGTTTGTTTTAAGTTATGAATTTCGAAGTAGGGCAGGAAGTCAAGGCAGGAACCTGGAAAGCAGGAACTAAAGCAGAGACCATAAAGGAATGCTACTTTCTGGCTTATTTCCATGACTTGCTCAGCCTGCTTTCTTAGACTATCCATTACAAGTTACCCTGGTGTGACATTCCGTCCCATAAGCTGGACCCTCTTAAATCAAATAATAATTAATAATAATAACAGTAAAACCCTACAGGCTAGTCTTATGGAGGCATTTTTTTTTCTTCTCTAAGTTTGTGTCAAGTTGACAAAAAGCAATCAGCATAGCAAACATACCTATCTCTAGAGAAAACCATTGATGCATTGCACCTCTTAGTAGAAGTAGAAGCACTACTATCCAGTCGCCAAAGAGTAACTGGATGAGGACATTTTCTCTTCACTTAATAGCATTCTTACTGCCTCTCCATCACCAAATCTTTTAATTATCAGAAATTGTATTAACTTCTTATTTTGAAAAGAAGGATGAAAATTCTAATCTATATGATTCTTTCCTGACAGCCTCACTGAAAATGAGAATGCTGACTTAATTCATAAGCAATTTGTTTTTAACCATTTGCCATTATCAATAGTTGAAACGCAAGTGGGAGGACCTTGGCAGATGCCATCTCTTTTGTACTTTGCTTTTCCAAAGTACTATGCTGGGTTTTTGATTGTTTGGTTGGTTTTGTTTTTATTTGTTGGTTTGTATTTGTTTTGTTTTTAAAAGACAAGTTCATACAAAAATATAGAACAGGTTGATCTGGGACTATATGGTAGACCAAGCTGGCCTGGAACTGTCAGAGATCCATTTGTCTCTGCCTCCTGAATGCTAGAATTTTAAAGACCTGTGTCACCATGCCCGGCTTATCAGTGCTACTTTTTTTTAATTTTAATTTTTTATTTATTTATTTGTTTGTTTGTTTGTTTTTTGAGATCAGTGCTGTTTTTAATCTTACAAGTATCAACGTAGCCTGGGATATAGATAATAGATAATAATAATAGATAATATAGATAATAGAGTTTGCCTGGTAAGCACAAGGCCCTGGTTTCAATTCCTAGCACTCAAAAAGTCCTATATATTAAAAGGTTAAACATTATCTCTTAATTTCCTCTAAAGTATTTAGTCCTTAAAGCATATTATAAAATAGAACTAGGGCATCATCATTCTTTATAAACTCGTTCTTGCTTATACATTCTTGTTCTTGGGTTCTGTTGGACCTGTATCTGGAAAAATGTTCATTGGTGTTAACAACATTCAAGAGAAGATAGTTTTAAGATGTCCCTGTTACCCTCCTCAGCTATTCTCTCAACAGTTCTTGGGAGTCTCAGACCCCTAGTAATTAGGATACTAGAACAAAGCAGGAACAGAGCACCAGCAGAACACCTCTTAAGAGGTGTGGAAGCCACTCTGATGAAGTGCTATAGGTGCTTTGTTCCAAAGTACCATTAAGATAGTCCTCTATCTGAGCATGGTTGTGTTTACCTGTAATCCTAGCACTTGGGAAGCCTAGAGTAGTAGGATTTTTATGCCATCTCAGGCTACATAGTAAGATTCTGTCTCAAAGAAACTCTCAAACCAGCTCTGTCTTTTACTTTTAGGACCTTATAATTCTATACCTAGAAAGAAGACAAGCCTTACCTGGGTTGGCAACGATAGCTTATCAAGTAAAGGCACTTGTTGACTTCAATCCCTGGGACATACTTCAATCCCACTGCAACCCATGGGCTGGAAGGAGAGAGACAACTCTTGAGTTGTTCTCTGACCTCCATATAGATGCTATGGTACATATACATATGTTAACAAATACATCTTAATATTCTTTACAGTCAACCTCATTTTCCTAGACTTTTATTTCTCCCCTGACCATGGAATCCGCTCTTGCTGAACCCCGTAGTCTTCATGATTTGAACAGTATTCTTTTAGTAGCCTTTCTCATATCTCAGGGCATATGTAGATCATCTTGATGGGAAAAAATTTTGATGAAAAAAACATGACATCTTCAGGAAATCCTTTGTGCTTGTACAACATGAAGAAGGTTCTGGAGTCAGGTCTTAGTTCTTAGTTGGTTTACCTGTGGCAAATTTTTTAACCTCCCTTGATCTGAAGTTCTACTGTTCCTAGTATCTTGATGTGCTCCAATAGTATTTGGGGGGATATTCTTCACCTCCTTTCTTCCCAAATAATTGCAGGGCATTTCTATGCCTGTTCTAGCCTATTTTAGCCCCTGAATAAATAACACAGAGACCTAGCATTTATTAATAAGCTGCAAGCACTAAGCTAGGTAGCTTCTGAGCCATTCTAACCTTCTAAGACTTCCTATTTCCTAGTACCATGGCCCTTTACCTTCAACCATAGTCTTGCCCTGGCTTGCTGTGCTCCACATGGTCTCTTCTCTACACTTTTCTTCTCTTCCTCTTCACCTCTCTTATCTCTCTCTTTTCCCCTGGACTCCCATACTCTTTCTTCTCTCTCTTTGGGACTCCCTCATTGCGCTTGGATGTTCCACCTCCTGTTCTCTCCTACCCAGTTATAGACTAATCAACTCTTTATTAACCAATCAGAGGTGGAAAACAATTTGAACATAACATTAGGACTGGTGATTGACCACACATTAGTCAGGACTGCAACAGCTATCTGGGCATAGGACTGACTCAGCATCCTAATACTCAGTGCACAAAACCATCCCCACAGTGCACCCCAGTGTGGAGTGAACAAGGTCATTTATTTTTGAGTGTTGTGTGTAAGGAAGGATGCTGAGGATTTTTCAGGGAACAAAACTATATAACTTAATTTTATGGAGAAAATAGGGCAAGTAAGTTGACAAAATTAAAAATAGCACAATATGTGGTAGTGCTGAGTGCTATTTAAATATGAAACAGACTGTAGTTCGAGAAGCTTGTTGAGGGGTGATTGCATTTGAGAAGTGATTCTTGAGTAATATATGCAGAATACTTAATAGAGCAACTGGCACTTGGTGAGCATTTGAAATTAGATAAACTTGTCTTTTCTCCATCTTCTCTTTCTATATATCAAATGATTCTGATCATAATTCTAGGGAAATAAAGGGCTTTGGGTTTTTTTTTTTAATCTAGATTTAGATTTAAGGCCCTGGATGCCACAGTAGTTATGGGGGTTATGAGGGACAAAAATGCAAAGAAAAGTCTGATTCCTTAGAGTACAGAAAATGTTTGTGGAAGATTGGTTCTATCTAGTTTCCTTTTTTCCAAGTTTTACTTAAATTTCTTAACAAATTGATGTATCACTGATTTGTCAGAGATCTGCTGAAAGCCTCTGAGCAGGACTGAATTGTGTCTATGGATAGTTCTAAGCTCAGGTTTTTATGAACTGCTGTAAACTGAGGGTTTTTTCATGACTTTCTGCTGTCTTAATAAGAAATCTCTTTATCATTGATTGATATTTGTAGATCTAGGGGATGGAAATAAAGGAGGATTCTGCTGGCTAGCTTTGTGTAATTTGGTAGATTATGTATTCATTTATGAGGCTCCTCCGGATGATAACCAAGGCCCCTCTAGCCTCTTTTCAGTCCTACACCCAGAAGTCAAATGGGAATGATCTCTGCAACAGTATTGTGACTAGGGAATTTCATCAGAGTAATGAGTAGTCGGTAGTCTGTCTGGAGAAATAACTTCAGCAGATATGAAGATGTAAGTCTATTAGCTCATGCCCTCATCACCTTTGTCTAGGTGAAAGATAACAAGTTTGTGAAGCAAGACTTTCATTCATTTTTATCCTTCACTGGGAATTTTGTTTTTTAAGGTAGGGTTTCTTTATTGTGTGGTTCCTATTGGTCATTACTTAATTGCTACAGTTGCATTTAATATTTATTAATTCACTTATTTATGAGTTAGGGTTCCACTGTATAACCTTGGCTTGACTGGAACTCACTATATAGATCAGGCTGGGTTTGAACTTATACAGATGCACTGCCTCTACCTCTTGAGTGCTGGACTTAAAGGTGTGCACCGCCAAGCCTGACTTGGAAATGAATTTCTAATAATGTTATACCTCCTGTTTTCTTTGTTGTTCAAGTTCATTAGTACTGAGGAAGAGTATCATGTCCTTTTATTATGTGTACTATTGCACTAAGACTAGGAGAAATGAGTAAGAAATATGGTATTCAAGTATTGAGCCCTTTATTGGTTGCCCAGTAGCATGAGCTAAACTAAATGAAATGGTTGCTAATTGTTCAGCAGGATTTTTCAGATTTGTTACTGTAATGCTTGCTGCCTGTTTCCTAAGAAATTGTTTCCTGGGAATTTTTACTACTTTTTGTTGTTTGTTTACTTGTTTTCTTGTTGGGGGGTCATTTCAAAACAGAGTTTCTCTGTGTGGGTCTGGTTGTCCTGGAACTCACTCTGTATACCAGACTGTCCTCGAACCCACAGAAATCAATCTGCTTCTACTTCCCAGGTGCTTGGATTAAAGGCATGTGCCACCACTGCCTGGCTTTGAGTTTTTTATATGACACAATTATCCTGACTTTCCAAGGTACAAAGAAAGAGGATCATTTTACCACCTAACATGAAAATTCCTTCTGACACCATTTTTTTCTTCTGTGAAAAATGAAGGCAAGAAATAGGTGTTTTACAAAACTATTTTCCTGCCAACAAAATTAAAGAGTTTGGACTATTTTAAAAGACAAGAGTGACTAGGGTTTCTGTGAAGGAAGCCAGGTCTTATTTACTTTTTGTGTCTTAAAATATCTTAATTTTAAAAAACAAAACAAAGCAGGATGTGTTTATGGGTATGCATGCATGTGTTGATGTCAGAGGACAATTGTGTAGAGTTTGTTCTCTCTGCACTTCTACTAGGGTTCCTGGAATCAAACTCAGGTATCTGGCATGGGCTGCAGGTGCCTTTACACACTATCTCACTAGTCCAACAAATCTTTTTTGTTTGTGTTTTGAACCAGGGTCTGTTTCAAGTCCAGGCTGGTTTCAGAGTGATACTTTTCTGACTGCAGCCTCTAAAAGTGTGAAAGTATAGGTGTGTTTATTACCATGCCTCTTGAAAACATTTTTTGAAACAGTTATCACTATGTAGCCTTGGTGGGATTGTACCTCCCTGTGTAAAACAAGCTGTCCTTGAATTCACAGAGCTCTACCTGTCTCTGCCACTGGGACTAAAGGTATGGGCCATCATTCCAGGCCTAAAACAAAATCTTAAATGTGATTTGTCCTTGTGATTGAAATTGATGCTGTGGAGAAACACTATTTGTGGCCCATCAAGGAAAATGTAAAGACTTAGGTTGTTGGATTCATAATCAAGTTAGTAATAATGATATAATGTAATCTGAAACATTTCAATACTTCATTCAGTTCTGTGCATGCCAAAAAGCAAAAGCAACAAGAAAACCATTATTATTCAGAGCAATAATAAATTAATCTGTTTAACTGTTCAGAAGGTTGTATTTTCACCTAAACAACTCTTACCTCAAAACATTTACTGAGAAAAGTGTGGTTTCCTGAACAAAACAGTTTTATATAACTTGTGTCTAGGTCATACAAACCATGCCTGACTTTCTGGAAATGTCAATTTCAATACCTTTTAGTTGTCCTCAGTACAAGTATGATCAGAAACATGGGGAAGTGCAGAAAAATAGAGTGTAAAGTAAGAGTTATTGAAGGTTTTTGTTCTGAGGAGAATTGGTGTATTCAGGCCAAAACACAGGCTGAGGTGGAATCCAGAATCTGTGGCTTCTTCAAAAGAGTTGCCAGCATATAAAATCTTAATTTGGTTTTTAAAAATTACATTTGTTTTATTTATTTTGTGGAGTTTGAGGGGAACACCTGGATGTGTATGGAAGTCAGAGGACCTTTTGCAAAATCATTTCCCTCCTTCCACTGTGTGGGTGCTAGGTGGCAGATGCTCCCACACACTGAAACATCTTGCTGGGCCTAGTTAGTTTTTAAAAATATTTATTAGTTTTGACTTTTTAAATAGATTTTTGTAGCACAGGCTGGACTCCAGTTTATTGTGTAGCTAAGGCTGATATTGAACTGCTGACTCTCTTGTCTCCATCCCTCATTTGCTGTGATTGTAGACATGGTCTACCATACTCAGCTAAGTAAGTTTATTGTTATTATTATTGTTATTTTAGACTTACTTTGTGTATGAATGTTTTGCCTGCCTGTGAATATGTACAGCACATGTGTGCCTGGTGCCTGAGGAGGTTGGAAGAGAGTGTGGATCCCCTAGAACTAGAGTCTCAAGCCTGGGAGTCTTCTTTCTGCAAGAGCAATGAGTGCTCTAAACCAGTGATCTCTCCAGCCCCTCAGCTAAGTTTAAGTCTTAAATTATAGCAGTTCCTGTATTAGTGTCTTGTAGTTTGTTCTAAAAAGAAATTAGTGGCAGTTCTCAGGAGTGGAATGCATTTTTTTTTTTTGGAGTGGGGTTTGGCTGATATTTTTGTTTAGTTTTTCCTTTCATTTCAACAATATTTCTTTTAATTAATTTTTATTTTATGTGCATTGGTGTTTTGCCTGTGTGTATTCTTGTGTAAGGGTATCAGATCATGGAGTTACAGACTGTTGTAAGCTGCCATGTGGATGCTGGGAATTGAACCTGGGTCCTTTAGAAGAGCAGTCAGTGCTCCCAACCACTGAGCAATCTCTCCAGCCCCTCAACAGTATTTCATATTTAGGCCTATTTGTTGAAATTGTTGGTCAGAATACTACTACCTGGCCTCCATATGTCTTCCAGTGAATTAGCTCTTTGAGAAAATCTTTACAATTTCTCAAGTGAAAGCAAGAGACAGACAGTGCAACATGAAGTATGGTCAGACCACAGTGGAAATGTAACCTGTGTCTTTAAAAACTCTAGGCTCTGACAGCCAGCCTCTAGCTTTGTTATACCTCAGGCTCTGATTATATTATTTCTTTCATTTGATTGTTTTGTTGTTTTGTTTTGTTTTGTTTTGTTTTTCAAGACAGAGTTTCTCTGTGTAGCCCTAACTATTCTGGAACTCAGGCTGCCTCAAAATCAGAGATCTCTGTCTACCTTTGCTTTTCAAGTACTAGGATTAAAGGCATGTATCACCATGCACAGTTTATAAAAAGTACTTCTTGTAAGTGTAATAAACGTGAGTCATTTTGCAGTTTAATGAGAATGTTCACAGTATGTCTCTTATTTGTTATTTGATTTTGTTTGTTTTTGTTTTTCGAGACAAGGTTTCTTAGTGTAACCAGCCCTGGTTGTCCTGGACTCGCTTTGCAACCAAGGCTGGCCTCGAACCCACAGAGATTTGACTGCCTCTGTCCCCCTGATCTCCAGTATTAAAGGTGTGTGTCACCATGCCTGGCTTTGTGATTATTTTTGCTATGCATAAATCAAGACTCATTTTTATGGATTGAAATAACTTAGTTTTAATTTGTTCTAAATTAGAAAAATGCTTGGTATATATTTTAATTTTTTTAAAACCACATCTCTTTGAGCCAGTACTTAGTTTTGTGGTTTTTAGAACTTGATTGCACATGGTGTCTTGGTTTGTTTTCTGCACGACCAAAATAACTCGCAGAGGAAAGGATTTACTTCATCTTACAGCTTTCAGTCTATCATGAAAGAAGAATTGGGGGCAGGAACCAAAGTATAACCATGGAGTATTGTTGCTTATTGGCTTGCTTTTCATGACTTGTTTAGTTTGCTTTTTTATATAACCAAGGATCACTTACTTGCCCTTGGATGACAGTGCCCACAATAGACAGAGTCCTATCAAGAAAATGTCCCACAGACTTGTCCTCAGGTAACTCCAGCTTATTTCAAGTAGACAGAAACTGACTAGCACAGATGGATATTGGGAAGGAAAAAAAAAAAAAACAGGGCCCAGCAGTTAAGAGCACTTGTTGCTCTTGCAGGGAACCTGGGTTCAATTTCCAGCACCTACATAGTGACTTACAAGCATCTGTAAGTCTAGTTCTAGGAGATCTAATGACCTTCTACTGACCTTCTCAGGCACCAAGCACACTTACGTTGCACATAGATACTTGCAGGCAAAATATTTGTACATAAAATAAATGTAACAAAAAATTAATTGGAAAAGAAAAACCAAACTATCATTCTGATTATGAAGCCAGTGACATAGCTGAGTTTGTGGTCTTGATGGTATCTTTGGCTTATGGCCTTATATATGAGTTATGATAGAATCTTTAAGGACTTAAGGTTTTGGGGCCGGAGAAAATATTGGGGTGGTTAAAATATTAGGCAGCTTTCCTAGAGTACCTGGATTCCATTCCCAGCACCCACAAAGAAGGCTTACAACTGTCTAACTTCCTGTCCTCTTGAGGCACCAGGCATACACATGGTACACAGACATACTTGCAGACAAAACACTCACACACGTTAAATAAGTAAAAGAAAGAGGGAAGGAGGGATAGGAAGATATGGGAGCTGATAAAAGATCTCTAAATCTTTGGGGGTGTACTTTAGATGGTAGTGATGATGGAAGGGTATTACAAAAACATCTCTGCAGCATTTCTCTGTTTCTTTGGTTAAGTGTTCGCTTTTTCCATAGTGTGACATCATTTACTTCCCTTACCAGAGGTTGAACAACTAGGGCTGCTTGATTTTGAACTTTGTGCCTTATAGAACTGCAAACTACATAAACCAATCAATCTCTTTTGCTTTATAAGTTAGCCTGTCTCAATCATTTCATTCTAAGCTTTCCAGTACAGAAGCTTGATACCAAGAATACTTTCAGATAGTGTAAACTTGGCAGTCATAGTAATGTTAGAATTCCACCATCAATACTTACTGTTTCTTTGTGATGTTTATTTGGTTTTGTTATTTTATTTTGTTTGCAAGGCAAGGCACTGTACATGTTAAGCAAGCTTGCTTGTGTGCTCTCTCTTGCTCTCTCACTCTCTCTTTCTCCTTATATATCTTATTTTCCTCTTCTTTCTTTTTAAAAAAATTATGTATTTTTTTAGAGATAGGGTCTCACTATGTAGTTTTGGCTGTCCTGGAACTTGTGTGACCTAGCTGACCTGGATCCTCCTGCCTCTGCCTCCCAGGTGCTGGGATTAAAGGCCAGTGGCTATGTGCCTGCAGTGTCTTCTTACTGTTTTTTCATTTTTTAATTTGTGTGGCGGTGAGGGGATGTTGGTCAAGGCCAGGAGGAGTCATCAGATTTCCTGGAGCTGGAGTTAGACTTTAGTATGTTAGTGCTGGAAACCAAAATTGGGTTCTCTGCCTCTTAAACATAAAACTATTTCTCAGAGCCCACCTCTTTCTTCTTCAGGCAGGATCCTACTATGTAGTTAAGTATTTTTGTCAAGTAGTCAAGTAACTTTGACTACTATGTAGTCAAAGTCTACATCCTCCTGTCTCAAACTTTAGGGTTCCATTTGGTTTTCTTCCAAGCTCTCTTATTACAGGCAGTTCATACCCAGCTTTTTATGTAGGTGCTAGGGATCTGAGCTTGGGTCCTTGTGCTTGTGTGGCAAGCACTTTGCTAACAGAGTCATCTCCCTTTTGAGAGTCTTGTGGTTCTAGCAGGAGAGCTTGTCTTTTGGAAGTCATAGATGCTCAAAAAGTGGTATCATGTTTTTGTATAGCTGTTAGATCCTTTTCATTGTTGTTATTTTGAGACTAAATCTTGCTATACTGCCATGGTGGCTGCAGTTTTCTGTACAAACAAGACCAAACTCAAACTTGTAACAACCCCGTTTCTGTATTTTGAGTGCTAAGATTATAGGCATGAGCCTTCTATATGTTTGACAGCCATTGTCTATTCTTTCAGGAAATTGAGATGTTTAGATAATTAGATGGATGGATGGATGGATGGATGGATGGATGGATGGATGGATGGATAGGCATGTAAAGACAAATGATCCTTACCATTAACTGCAATCCTGGCTGAGAATTTTAGGGGGTGGTGGTGGTGGTATGTGTTCACATGAGTTTATTTGCCTATGCAGGTATATGTATGTAGGCTAAAGGTTAGCATTTGTATTTCTTCCTCAGTCACTCACTCTTCCACCTATTTATTTATTTGAGACAAGGTTTCTCATTAAACCTGAACTTCCCTGTTTTAGCTAGATTGATTAACGAGTGTGCCCTCAGGATCTCCCTGTCTCTGCCCCACCCCCCAATTAGGTTAAAGATGCACACTGCTAGATATGTCTTTTTTTTTTTTTTTTTTTTTTTTTTTCCCAGACAGGGTTTCTCTGTGTAGTTCAGGCTGTCCTGGAACTCGCTCGGTAGACCAGGCTGGCCTCGAACTCAGAAATCCGCCTGCCTCTGCCTCCCAAGTGCTGGGATTAAAGGCGTGCGCCACCACCGCCCGGCTAGATATGTCTTTTAACATAGGTTCTAGGAGGATCTAAGTTCAGGTCCTTATGTTTGAATAGCAAGCACGTTACCTACTGAGCGTCCTCAGAAGCATGATAGTGTTTTGAAGTTACCATTGCAAGTAGTTCTTTCATGTCATAAGTTGTAGAATGCAGTGAGTGTTCTAGTATGCTGAACTTAGATATTCTTGTCTCCTATTTTCCACAAGATAAATCGTTTACATGTTGTTATCCATTCTCTAGTTCATAGATTATATATGTACATTTCTGAGTAAGGGTATTGATGGTCATGGGTCAACTTATTTAAGATAACAGTTGTGTTTGGGCTGATGAGATGGCTCAGCAGGTAAAGGCAATTGTCCTCAATCTAAATTTTTCCTTATGCATGGTCTCATGTAGGAATTTGTAGTTTGCATTTACATGTGGGTCTAACATGTTTTTAGTTAGCTTCCATGATAGAATAAGATTACCATTTGCATATGGATATCTAATTGTTTCTGTGTCTTTTGTCAAAAAACTGTATTGAGCTAGGTATGGTGGGCACTTGGGAAACAGAAGCAAGATGATTGCCTTGAGTTCAAGGATAGCCTGAGGTACATTGTGAGTTGCAAGCTAAGCTGAGCTATAGAGTGAATCTGTGTCTCAAAAAAAGAAAAAAGAAAAAAACAAAACCTAACAACAACAAAAGGATATTCTAATCTTACTGAATTGCCTTTCCTCCTTGTCCAAGATCTTTGCATGAGTCTTTTTTTTTTTTTGAGCCCTCTGTTCTGTCCTTTGGTCTTTCTTTTTTTTTTGGTTTTTCGAGACAGGGTTTCTCTGTGTATATCTGGCTGTCCTGGAACTCACTCTGTAGACCAGGCTGGCCTCGAACTCAGAAATCCACCTGCCTCTGCCTCCCAAGTGCTGGGATTAAAGGCGTGCGCCACCACCGCCCGGCCCTTTGTTCTTTCATCAGTACCATACTCTCTTGTTTGCTGTGTCTTTATAGTCAGTTTTAAAGTTAGCAAGTATCAATCTTTTACTTATTTTTCAGTATTGTTTTAGTTTTAATGCTTTGCTTCTTCACACAACTCCTCCCCACCCCCCGGATTGATTGACAAGCACAGGCGGGGATTGGAACTCTGGAGAGACAGACTGACGGCCGCCTTCGACTCCAGAGCGCTGCGACGCTGGCTGACTTCCACACAAATTTATTATTATTATTTTTTTTTTTTTTTTTTTAAGTCTGAGTTTATGGGTTGGAGAGATAGCGCAGAGGTTAAGTAAGAGCAGGTACTATGCTGGACATGGTGGTACATGCCTTTATTCCCAGCATTAGATGGCAGAAGCAGCTGGATCTCTATGAATTTAAGCCCAGTCTAGTCTAGTGAGTTCTACAACAACCAGGACTGTGTAGAAAGACCTGCTCAAAAAAGCCCAAAAAATAAAATAAACCTTTTTACAAACATTAAGATTATTTCCATATAAACTGTAGGATTCTTATTGATGTCCACAAATACAAATGCACTGCTTGGATTTTGATTACATTGAGGGGTTGGAAAAAATATTGGCTCAGTGGTTAAGATCATGGGCTGCTCTTCCAGAGTACCCAGATTTTGTTTCCAGCACCCACATGGTGGCACACAACTGCCTGTAAGTAGGCTTCCAGGGGCACTTGCATGCACGTGGTGCACATATAGACAACCAGGCATACACACGTACACAAAAATAAATTTTTTTAAATTTGTATTATATTTGCAGATGCAATTAGTAAGAACTGACATCTTAGTGATATTGAGTGCTTTTCAGTGAAGTTGAATTAATTTACATATTAATTGATTTCTTTGATTAGCATTTGCCTTGAACTGAAGAGATCCACCTGCCTCTCCAGGGTGCTGGCAGTAAAGGTCTATGCCACCATGCTCCGAATGACCTTTTATAGTTTTTCTCATATGGCTCTTATGCATCTTATTATTAGATTTATAACCTATTTTTTCTATTAATTTAGTATTAATGTCATATCCTTGGTTTTTGTTTGACTACATGGCCCAGGCTGTTCTCAAATTTATAATCCTTCTACCTTGGATTTTTCAGGACTGGTATTACAGATGCGCATCACTGTCCTCAACTACTGTTATTTTCATTGTTTTTTTTTTTTTTCTTTTCTTTTTAAGTTTTATGTGTATGAGTGTTTGCTTGCATATGTTTCTTTGTAACATGTACGTGCAGTGCTCAAGCAGGCTAGACAAGGATGTTGTCTGTCTTGGAACTGAAGTTACAGACTGTTGTTAGTATCATCAGTGCTAGAAATTGAACCCTGGTCCTCTGGAAGAGGACTTAGTAGTCTTATCCACTGAGCATCTCTCCTGCCCTTGATATTTAAGTTAGTTAGTTAGTTTCAAATTCTAATTATTTTTGCTGAATATAGGAAAAATTGTGTTTTAATCTAGTTTGTTTTTACTGTAATAAAATCCCTAAGTCTAGGTACTTTTTATTTATTTACTTATTTTTTAGAATAATTTGTGTGTATGAATGCTTTACATTCATGTTTGTGCCCTGTGTGTATGCCTAGTGCCTTCCTTCAGAAAAGGTTGTCAAATCACATGGAACTGGAGTTGTGGTTGATGGGAACTGAACGAATGTCTTCCACAACAGCAATAAGTGCTCTTACCTACTGATCCACGTTTCTATCCCCAAGCATAGATGACTAAGAAGTCAGGGTTACTATTGCTGTGAAAAAACTCTGACCAAAAGCAAGTTGGGGAATGTGGTGGTTTGAATATCCAGGGAGTAGCAGTATTAGGAGGTGAGGCTTTGTTAAAGTAGATAATGCCTTTTTGGAGGAAGTACATCACGTTACTGTGGGTGGTCAGTTTTGAAGCTCCACCCAGTATAATAGAGTCAGTTTCTTCTGACTCCCTTCGGATCAAGATGTAGAACTCTCAGCTCCTCCAGCACCATGCCCGCTTGTACACCGACAAGCTACTTGCTATGATGATAATGGACTGAACCTCAGAACGTGTAAGCCAGCCCCAATTAAATGTTGTCCTTTATAAACATTGGCTTGGTCATGGTGTCTCTTCACAGCTGTGGAAACCCTAAATAAGCCATAGAGAAAAGAAATCTTTTGGCTTATACTTTCACATTCATAGACCATTATCAGTAAAGGAGTTCAGGGCAGGAACCTGGAAGCAGGAGCTCATGGAGAGGCCCTGCTTCCTGTCTTGTTCAACCTGCTTTCTAAAGAATCCAGGACCACCAGCCCAGGGTAGTCCCACCCACAATGGGCTGAGCCCTCCTAGTGATTAATTAAATAAAATGTCCTATAGGCTTGGCTATAGCCAGATCTCATGGAACCATTTTCTCAGTTGAGGCTTCCTCCTCTCTAGTAACTTTAGCTTATATCAAATTAACATAAAACTAGTGAGCCCAACTGACTGCTTGTCAACTTTACATACAAACATTATCAATGTTTAGCCATAACCTTCCCTTTCCTGCTCATTGCTAATATCAACATTACAACATAAAACATCCAAAGTTCAGTCTCTTTTAAATAATCAAAATTGTCTTTTAAAATTCAAAGTCTCTCAATTGTGGGCTCGTATAAAGTCAAATATTAGGTATTTTTTTCAAGAGGGAAGAACTAGAACACAGTCAAAAGCAAAGCAAACTGAATTTGAGCTGTGTAAATAACTCAGTATCTAATCTATGGGATCTACTCATGATCTGGGTTCCTCCAAAGGGTTTGAGTCACTTTTCTGGCTCCTGCTATCTGCAGAGCCGATACAGACTATTTCCTAAATTTAGGCCCCGCTCTGTTTCATAGTTGCTGTTCTTGCTGGTTCTCCCATAGTACTGGCATCTCCAAAATGATAGGGTCTCTATCTGCAACTGGGCTGCATTTTCACCAGTAGCCTCTTCTGAGCTCTCTCCAGGGACTCCCGTGTGACCCCTTAATACTTCAAAAATTGTACTACCTGAGTGACTCTTATACTAACTTTGACTACCAGCATAAGGTACAAACTTGACTGCCTTTGGACCACAGCTTCTATGTGCTAACTCGGAGGAAACACTTTGCTGAAGATTTCACCTAATTGACGGTGATGTTTTAATCACCACTAATTTCTCAGCTCCAGTATACCAGTAAAACGAGATCTTTTATGTTTGGGGATTTTACAACTGGCTTACTGTTCCTGACATCTACTTTAATTCTTTTAGGAATTGAGAGCATATGTTGCTTGATTTTTATTCATTTAAATTTGTCAAAGTATGTTTTATTTTTATAATGCAGTCTATATTAATGAAATTATACATGTGAGCTTGAAAAGGTTTAGAATGTTTTTGCTAGCTCACAGATGTTTATTAGATTACTTATTGATGCATTTTCTTCCAGATTTTTCTAGGTAAATTTCATATGTAATTTATATAATCATTTAGTAGGATAGTTTCTACAAATTGTTTGGTTTTATTCTTTTGAGTGACAGGGTCTCACTCTGTAGACTTCTGGAACGCAGTACATAGACTAGTATGGCCTCAAATTCACGGAGGCAGGTGCCTCTGCCAAATACACACAAAAAATAAAAATAAGTAAATCTTTTTTAAAATTTAGTTTTGAAATTATGAGGGGAAGGGGTGTTGTCTATGCATGTGAGTGCAGAGGCCTCAGATACCCCTGGAGCTAGTGTTATAAGCAGTTGATAACCACCTGACATGGATGCTAGGAACTGAACTTACGTCCCGAGGACT